>OZ030012.1:31151155-31476155 GCA_964023405.1 Apodemus agrarius | reverse complement strand
GGCACCAAGTGTGCCTCACAGATTCTCTTGTCTTAGTCATGCCTTGGCCTCCTTGTCACTGGGATTACAAACTCCACCAGTGTCTAGCTTTATTATCTGTCCTCATAATGATGCTTTCCAGGTGGCTCTGCCAAAAACCACACTCCTGCCAGTCTGTGTGGCGCTCACCGCTGCTCCGCACCCAGAGGAGCTGCCTACTTCAACTTGGATGTGTGGGAACAGGGCACTGTGGGTTGAATCTGTTTCCTCAGTTATGCACAAGGCTGAACAGACATAATACATGTGCTTCGTTCTCACTTTCCAAGGGCCTGTTGGAGACTTGTGCCCGTCCCCCGCACATGCGGCACCTTGCTGAAGGAGTCTTCTCTGAGCAGAGGCTGGCTATGCACATACCACGCTCCACTAACTTCCAGAAGCTTTCTCATTATGCTCTTCACCTGGGCGTTTGAATATGTATGAGCCTATTTCTGGACTGCTTATGGTATTCAATTGATATATCATTATTAATTTGTCAAAAGCAGCATTATGTTGTTTGAAATATCAGTTCTTGGTCTCTGGCAGAGAAGTTTCCCAATTTTTCCTTCAAGAGTAAGCTGCCCCCTCTTAGAAGCAGTTTGTCCACGTCTTCATTTCTGCTGCAGCTACACAAAGCACAAAAATGTTCCCAGAGGTCTGACCTCTCTGCAACACTGGGCAGGCCTGGCACGCCTGCGGCTCCATATTACTCAAAGTGACTCCAGAGAGCTTTTAGATTTTTTTTTCTACAAAACCTTACACATCTTTTGTTGAATTTATCTTCAGGGGTAGGATTATACATCAGTAAGAGAATCTTACCTGGCCCATGCTAAGGGCTGCATTTGATCAACAGCACCACAATTATACATATCCGCTACAGTTTATAACTGTTGAAAACCATGGATGTGGGGGTGGGATATGAAAAAAATATTTTTTGTAAGAGGAAAAGATATCTTGGTTAAAACTGTCCTAAAGAAATGCTGGGTGTGGTGGCACATGCCTTTAATCCTAACACTATAGAGGCAGAGGTAGAGACAGGTAAGAAACTGTAGACTGAAGGCCTGCCTGAATTCAAGAGTTCCAGGCCAGCCAAGACTACAAAGTGAGACCATGTGTTAAAACAACATCAACAAAATGCCCCGAAGGCCTGTGTGTTTAAGGCGTGGTTCTCAGCGGAGCACCGCCGGGAGGAGGTGAGCAGTAAGCAGTGGAGTGAGGGGCACTGGACTCTGCACTCTCTGGTCATATGGCCCTACCAACATGCTCTCACTGTGATACGCTGTGGCCAGTGGTCACAGAGAGGAAACGCCAAAACTATTAGTCAAACTTTTCTCTTTATGGGTTGATTATATCCAGTATTTGCTCTAGGGATGAAAAGCTGGGACTTGAGATAGTTATCATAAATATGAGTATTACTTTACTAAAGCTTTTAAATCAAAGACTACCAAAACAGTGATTTAATCTCATTTTAATACTAGGATGACTGCTTTGTTGAAGACATTTAAAAGAACCTAAATGTCACATTAAAAAGCATTCTAAGAAAAGCTGGGCGGTGGTGACGCACACCTGTAATCCCAGCACTTGAGAGGCAGAGGCAGGCGGATTTCTGAGTTCGAGGCCAGCCTGGTCTACAGAGTGAGTTCCAGGACAGCCAGGGGTACACCGAGAAACCCTGTCTCAAAAAAACCAAATCCAAAAAAAAGCATTCTAAGCCAAGCACTGGTAACACGTGCCTTTAATCCAGCAAGAGGGAGACAGAGGCAAGGAGAAGCTCTGAGTTTGACACCAGCCTGGTCTACAGAGCAAGTTCCAGGACAGCCAGGGCCACACTGAAAACCCCTGTCTCAAAACCAAAAGAAAAAGAACAAAAGCATTCTAAAGCTGTGGAGGCATCCACCTTTAGTCCAGGCACTTGGAAGGCAAAGGAAGCAGAACTGAGGCCTGGCTGGTCTACATAGTGAATTCCAGGACAGCCAGGGCTAGATTAAGAGATCTTGTCTCAAAAACCAAGTATTCTAAACCCCAATGTTCAAAAGCCCTTATACTTATCAATAATGGATTAATTAAAATCCAGGAGCTGCATGATTGCCTCTCAGAGGTCTAAGTTATTGCTGAACATACCACACACTAAGGGAAAAGGCAAAGAGATGAAATTATATCTTACTTAAGAATATATTAAAAATAAAGTAAAATCTAGCGGCCAGAGAGCTAGGGGTGTGGTTCAGTGAAGAGCATTTTTCCTAGCCTGAGTTCCATCTTCAGCATCTAACACGTACATACATGCACACTCACACACATGCATACACGCACACAGAAATCCAGAATGATTTTCAAGTCATCAACCTCAAGAGAGAAAGATGAATAAAGGATGGCCAGACTGACATTCACACACACACCACCGTCTAGGCCTGAGAGGGCAGAGTGCTTACATCTCATGGCTGCCTCCTCACTCTTGTCTGGGTCGACCAATCTGTCATCTTTTGCTTTTGGTGAAATTGAACACTGTTCTATCGATGGCATGTTTTAAGGTTTTGAGGTTTTGTTTGGTTTTGGTTTTGAGACAGAGGCCCACAAAGTCATGCTGGTTGGCCTCCAACTCACTTGTAGCCCTGGCTGTCCTCGAATTCACAGAGACCCACCTGCCTGTCCTGAGTACTGCAATTGAAGTGTGTACACCACCATGTACCCAGCACACACTAAGAACTAAATGTAAAGTTGAAAAGCTGGTCAAAGGGAGATGTAGCAACAGCTCAGCAGTCAGGACTGCTTTCTGCGAGGCCCACAGGCGCGGACAGGCAGAAGGCAGCAGAGGCCCTCCCACCCAGTGGCTCCCTACAGCAGGTGCTACTACAAGGAGAAAGAGAAGCAGAACATTGCGTGTACAATGAAGGGAGGCAGCACTGAAGGCTCAAAGGTAGTGAGGAGCAGCCTGGTGTGAACAGCTACGATGTCACCAGAACAGTCCTGGCCCACGCTGCAGCTGAGGCCAATGTCTGGGTCCGTGGCCTGTCCCCTGGGACAGGAGGGGTCTGTGCCAATGTCCATGGCCCATGTTATCACCAAAGGTCACGCAGACATCCCTGGTCCGGGCTGCCTCCTGGGGCCGTGTTCATGTCCCAGGCCTGCACAGAGCTGCCCTTGCCCCTTGCGGGCTGGACTACTCTGGAGAGCGCTCCCACCTTACCTGTGCAGCACAGCCGAGCTGGCCCTGGAGAGCCACCCCTAGGATGTGAGTACGGGAGAGCAGGTCCTGCCGCGCATCTGCCCTTTGTGTGGTTTGTTCTTTTATCTTATTTCGTTTTATTTTGTTTTCTTTTAGGGGGAGGTTGTAAAGGCAGAGGGCACTTATGAAGAGACGGGGAGGTGGGGTTGGGGTACATGATGCAAAATTCACAAAGACTAAAAAGACTTTTGGTTTTTTGTTTTTGTTTTTGTTTTTTAAAGAAAGTGCTTACTGGGCTGGAGATATGGATCAGCGGTTAGAAGCACTCACTGTTCTTCTAGAGGTCCTGAGTTCAATTCCCAGCAATCACATGGTGGCTTATAACCATCTGTAATGGGATCCGATGCCCTCTATTGGTGTGCCTGAGGACAGTGTACTCACACACATGAAATAAATAAATCATTAAAAAAAAAGAAAAAAGAAAAAGAACGTGCGTCCTGTTCTTGCAGAAAACTGGGTTCCCAGCACCACATCACTCACAACCATCCCTAACTCCAATTCCAAGGGATCTAACACCCTCTTCTCGATTCCAAGGGCACTTCTGCACACAGTGCTGACATATGCACGTATAACACTTACTCACACTTTTAAAAAGCTAGCCAGATATACTATAAACTCTGGTAACAGGACATGACAAGTCCAGCTTCAGCTCAGCGACTCGCTGTCAAGGTGCTGCAAGGTACTTGGTAGGCCGCTGGGGGAGAAGAGTCAGCACAGCCTTCCTCCCTCAGTTGTGGGCTCTGCAGGCTACACAACCTCCCGGGCAAGATGCATCCACCGTGCAACAGTGTATGACAGTTACGGGAATAACGACTGCTTTGTGTTTGGGTTTGAGGCCTGCTCTGCAGGAGAGAATTCACGCCAGGTATTAGAAACCTGGTCAAAAGCCTGATGCTGCAGGGATCCCGGGCTGTAGTGAAGAAGCTACTAGTGTCGTGCTAAACAAATGTATTGTGTCCATCAAATTGTCTTCTAAATATATTTATGCCCACAGACTAGTGCTGCTATCAGCTCTGGTCAAAATAACATTTTTGTGCAGCAGGTAATAGTTACTGAACAGACTTATAACTAGCTGAAGTGCTGAGAATAAGTAATTGCTGAATGCTGTCATAAACAGGATATCTTTAACATACACACTTTTTTTCTCCCTTTATCTACCTCCCCATCCCCAACATACACACGCACACGCTTCCATGTGTCAGAAAACATCAAAGAAGAAGGGATGTAGGAAGCAGGAGAAATGGCTCTCTGGTTATGAGCACTAACTGCTAGCTCTTGCAGAGAATCAGGGCGCAGTTCCCAGCATCCACACAGGGACTCACAACTGTCTGTAACTTCAGTCCTAGGGGATCAGACACCCTCTTCTGCCTTTCACTAGCACCACGCATACACATGGTTCACACACATACACTCATACATATAAAATAAAGGAAAACTCTGTTTAATTTAAGGAATACATGGTGGAGAGCAATGGACGTAGATGCCTTTTGTCCACAGCCTCTAGCTTCCACATGTGCACACAGACGCATGCACCCGCATGTGATACTGCAAAGACAGGCAAAATCCATCTCATTTTGATATTAAGTTCAAACAATTAGCTGACTATGCATTAATTCAATAACACCTGACACAACTGTTAGGAAGTGGTGGTTCGAAGACTAAGAGTCTTCAAGGAGCATGTGGGTTTGTGAGAGCTATCATAACCACTAGAAAAACCAAACACACCTACAAATTAGTACTATTAGCTGACACTAGAAGAGCCTACAGACAACAAGCACATAGTATTATTGCTACTTGAGAACACCCCACCCCATCAGGCTGAGTTGGTCAATAAAAATACAGGAGCCACATAATTTGGAAGTTTCCAGTAACCATGATGTTTAACCTCAGAAACAGGTGAAATTATGTTATTTAACTGCATAGCCCACAAATATTTTTCATACTAAATCTCAAAACTTTTTTTTGATGTGAAAAAAAAAATACAAGAGCCCAAATCTACTTGTATTTATTTACTCTCCATTAATTTAAATCCAGGATGGGTACAGCATCACCTGGATTCTGTGTCCAATGGCCTTTGCAGGAAGGTTGCTTCGGAATTTGGCACGGACCATGCCACTGTTTCTGTGGGCCCGGGTTACTTTTCCCCAGATCACTCTGGCTTTGTTTGGTTTGCCTCCAGGAGTCACTTTTTTTTTTTTTTTTGCTTTATACACATAAGCATACCTCTTGCCTAAGAAGAACTCAGTTTCATCTCGGGCATAAACACCTCCGATTTTTTTTTTTTTTTTTTTTTTTTTTTTTTTTTTTTTTTTTTTTTTTTTTTGTTTTTTTTTTGAGACAGGGTTTCTCTGTGTAGCTCGGACTGTCCTGGAACTCACTCTGTAGACCAGGCTGGCCTCGAACTCAGAAATCCGCCTGCCTCTGCCTCCCAAGTGCTGGGATTACAGGCGTGCGCCACCATTCCCCGGCAACACCTCCGATTTTAAGAAGAGCTGTGTGCTCTCTGGGGTTCCAGAGACCTCGTCTGTAGCCAGCAAAAGTGGCCCAGCACCACGGCCTTCCAGACATACTTGCTTTCAGAAGTCCTGTTCTCAGCAGGCCTCCACAGGCACCAAGATGGCAGAAAGAGGAAGGCCTAAATCTCAAAATTTGACGAGCACATTCACATTAGCATACTTCAGAAGTTCAGGGGACACAGGCTCCTGGCTAATAGGATACTATATAAGCTGCCGAAAGGGAACGTAGCAGGAGAAACACTGCAGGAATCCCAACCTCACAGTCCCTAACACTGGAAGACAGCACAGAGGCCAAGCTGGAGTGAGTTCTCTCCTTCCACCTTGCAGGCCTCGGGGCTGAGCGCAGGCCTCAGGTTTGGTACCAGGTGCCTTTAGCAGCTCAGCAATCTCTCCAGCCCCCTCACTGGAATTCTGAAGTAAATGAGTTAAACTTTAAAAATAACCAACAGTAACCAGCTATTTCATCAGATTGCTCATTACCTTCTGGTCAAAGCCCTATGCAGTATTGATTTTATAACACTGTTTTCAGCACATTTTAACTAGTCTTGCTGTTACTTGAGATTAACCATAACTTTCTTTTACTCTAACCAGTTCCTCACACACACATCCCCCTTAATTCACTAAACCATTCAAAGTTATTTAAAAAAAAAAAAAATGCTTCAGGAGCTGTGGAGATGGTCACAGTTTAATAAGAGCACTTGCTGCTCATGCAGGAGATGTGGCTTGGAGTCCCAGCACCTACAGAGACTTACAACCATTTGGAACTGCAGTTCCAAAAAAATCTCACACCCTCTTCTGGCCTCTAAGGATACCAGGTATGTATATAGTACCTACATTCATAAACACACACAAAAATAATAATCTTTAGAAGAAGGGGAAGAGGAGAAGAGCAGGAGGAGGAGGAAGAAGAGGAAGAAGAGGAAGAACTTTCAATCGCTCCTACAACCCGAACAGACTTTTGTCACCCAGGCATGAGCAACAGGAAGACAACAAAAGATCTCAGAAAGAGGGGAGAGGGGGGATTGTGTCTCAGAAGGAGCACCACGGTGCAAACTCAGAAGCTACAGAAAATGGAGCTGAACAAACTCAGACTTGGCATTACAGTGGTATTTCAAAAGGACAAGAACCAGATAGCCTTCTACCACTTACAGGATGATTCAACTCAACCACAAAAGCAATAAGGAAAAGTGTCTAGAGTATGCACCAAAGCGCCCTATTCACGCTCCCACTCCTACCCCACCTGGCCCCAGGAGAACTGCTGTAGAACCACTCTGCAAAAATCTGGTTGACCGAAGTGTTTGTGTGGTGGGGGGAGGGGCGTGCACTGGGGACTGAACTCAAGGCCTGGGGTCAGCACCCCAGACACACACTGCCACACTGTCCCTGCCCTAACATTTCAGTTTTCTTAACTCACTAGGCTTAATTTCCACTCGTTAACCTGACAGAGTCTATCATAAGCACAAACAAGTTCTGCATGTAGGAAAGCAGATATCTGCACTGGGAGTGTCTACACTTCTAGAATATGTATTTGCATGGCAATAAACATTGGCACTATAAGTTTAAAATAAACTACACAGGATGCCTACTAGTTTTCACCATATAATCTCTACCAAATGACATTATGCAGTCACCATGTATTTACTACTGTGTAAAACGTAAACGTACTGAGAAAATGGAAATTACACCTCAGGGCTTCTCAGTTCTCAGTTGGCCCTGGTGTCCAGAAGCCTATCCTTTTCTATTGTTTTTGCTCACTCATGTGTATGTACATGTTTACTGGCCTTTGACTGCAGACCTGGAGCCCAGAGACCAAGTAGCTTCCTCAATCACTCTCTGTCTTTCTAAAACTAAGACATGCCGGGCTGTGGTGGTGCACGCCTTTAATCCCAGCACTTGGGAGGCAGAGGCAGGTGGATTTCTGAGTTCGAGGCCAGCCTGATCTACAGAGTGAGATCCAGGACAGCCAAGGCTATACAAAGAAACCCTGTCTCAAAAAACCAAAAAAAGAAAAAAAAAAAAAACAACAACAACAACAAAAACCTAAGACATTCACGAACCTACAGCTCACCCAGTTAGCCCCCAAGATCAGCAGGTCTCCACCCCCAAGGGTTGTGTCACAGGCATGCTGTGCCACAACTGGCTTTCACGAGGGTACCAGGAATTAGAATTCAGCTCCTCGTGTTTTCACAGCAAACACCTTATCCACCGAGTCAACTCCCTGGCCCCAAAGTTTTGCTGGTTTCTCTGTGTAGCCCTGGGTGTCCTGGAACTCAACTCTGTAGATCCGCCTGCTTATGTTTCACCAGTGCTGAGATTAAAGGTGTGTATCAACTTTTTTCTTTTTTAATTGTTGGGGGTAGGGGTACCAGTGTACTCTGTGAAGTTGGTTCTCTCCCACTATTATGTGGGTTCCTGAGAACAAACTCTGGGAACTGGGCTTTCCAGACAGGCAGTTTTACCTGCTAAGCATCATCTCATGGACCCAGGTTTTGCTTTTAGAAAGTAAACTGAGCCAGATGTGCTGGCTAGATACACCTTTAAGCCCAAGAGGTGGAAGCAGGCAGATGTCTTCTGAGTTTCAGGCCAGCTAAAACT
This sequence comes from Apodemus agrarius, assembly GCA_964023405.1. Taxonomy (NCBI): domain Eukaryota; kingdom Metazoa; phylum Chordata; class Mammalia; order Rodentia; family Muridae; genus Apodemus; species Apodemus agrarius. Next base: position 31,467,806 of record OZ030012.1, on the reverse strand, counting down.
GCACAGTGAGACTGTCTCAAAAGAACAAAGCAGAGCCTGGAGTAGCAGGGCTTGGCTCTAATCCCCTTTAATCCCAGCAGACACACGCAGTTCTGAGAGTTCCAGGCCAGCCAGCACTGCATGTCTCAAAATAAATAATTTCCTAAGTAAAATGAATAAGAAAATGACTCTTTTAGTTCACAGGACTTCCGTTGTGGCAAATCACCAGTGAAGTCTTTATGTACCCATCTACACTTAAGATGGTTCCTAAGCCACACAAGGTGCTTACACAAGTATCCTGTGTACATTTTGTCCTTGTGTGCAAAGATCTAAAACATACCAATATATTATTAGTAAAGATCTTATCTAGTCATATTTTTTGAGCTTTTTACTTCTTATGTTGTTTCTATGAGAAATCACGTGTTACTGTTAAAAAAGGAAAAAAAAAAGGCAAGAATCTGGCCAGTGCAATCTGAGATTATATTGGAGTGACCATAATCACTAAATAAAAAGCATTTAGGGGCTTTGAAGACAGAGCCTCGCCTCACTTGGACATGTTCACCACATCCAGGCCTGCAATACAATGTACAAATTACTTTTGGTGGATCATGTTACAAATCATTACAAAATGACTTAATCTGAAAAAGACCCTTAAGGAAAAAACTACGTCAGAAGGTGGATGTTATTGTAATAACTGAGTCACAAGGTTGAAAATAAAAACAAACCTTGATCCAAAATAAAAATGCAAACTTACTAAATGACAGGGCATAGTTCTAGTGAAAATAGTTCATTTTGTGTCAATTTCACCTCATTTTGTAAAAAGTAAACCTAGTAAAGTTACTAAATATACCTGATTGTGCAAACATTGTATGTTACTTTGCCCCCAAGCAATCCCGATTTCGTTTTCTCAATTCCAGAGCAACAAATAAGTACAGTTCATGGGTGCAGAAGGTATTGTAGTGGCCCCAACAAAAGGGCTGGGTACAAAAGGATACAATGTAACCCTGCACACCCTCGGGTCCACAAAGAGCTTACTGCTGCAGTGGCGCGAACAGGACAGAACGCGAAGCTAATCAAGAGTACCTTTTGCTTTTAATGAAAAGTAGATACATTTGCTCTTAAACACAAGACTAGTGAAAGATATACAGGAAAGCCCTTAAGGATTCAGGGTATGGGATTTTAGTTGGGTGGACTTCATCAGTAACACCACAAAACCAACCCCTAATCTCTGGTTTAAGTCTACATACATATATATTGGTTGAAAATGGGTTGAAATCCAACTAATGCACCCAACAAGGCTAAAATAAATGGCACCCGAATTCAGAAGCCTTCGTATGCGAGAAGGCAGATCGCAACTAAGCTACTTTACCTAGGACCTATTCACCCTGGCTACAGGGATTTCTCGTTTTAATATTAGCTCAATGAGAGCCCGACTCCCTAAGAGACCCGCCTCGCTCGCCAGTTTTCTTGGTCCTCGGCCTCCGCCCTACCCAGCCCGCCATCGCGTTTGCAGACCGACCCGCGCGGGATCGGTCCCCACACCTCGGCGGGCCGGGTGGCTGGGAATCGCGGGCCGGGATACCCGCACGAGAACCCACGGCCACGCGCGCCACCACCCCCCGCACGGGTCCCGGCCCGCGGACACCCGCCCGCCCAACCGCCGCCCGGCGCGCAGGCAGCCCAACCGCCGTCCCGGCCCAACCAACGCGGGAGGGGAGAGAGGAGCGCACGGCCGGCCAGGCATACGAGCCGTGCGGGGGGCACGGGGCAGGCTGCGCGCCGGGGAGCCGAGGCGGGCGGCGCCGAAGCCCACGCTGTACGCGGGGCCCGGACGGCTTCCCGGAGGGGACTCTCCCCTCTCCGCGTAGAAGGTGCAGATGGTTTGACCCCCCACCCCGAGCGAGGTGCCTCGTCCCAGCCCCGGCTGGACTGTACCATCGGGCGGTGCCGCCGGGATTGCTCCCCCCACCACTACCATCAGTTCCCCCCCCACCCGGGTCCGCGGTCGGTTGGCCCCGGCCGGGCGCTGAGACGCAGAAAGAGCTGGGCGCCATTTTGGGTGGGACTAAGCAAAGGCGAAACACTCTCCCAGGCTATGGGATACTCTGGACCCCGGTTTATCCGGTTCCCTTAATCCTTTAGGTACTTACACGACGTTGGGTGAGGGGAGCTGGAAGATCAGTGGGTCCCGGATCCTCTCTCCCTAGGGGTGATGGAAATCAAACCCCCCCGCCGCCTCCAGGTGGTTCTTCCCGCCGCAGAGTGGGAGCAGCATAAAAGGCGGGGTCTTATTAGCATAATCTGCCTGGCAACCTGATCTCAACGCTATGTGATTGGCTAAACTCTGAAAGTCCCATGCTGTTCCTAGAGACCGGGAACGCTGAGCCGAACTGACAAGCCCAGATTTAAGAGTCATGACGAAAATCCTGGGACGCTAATTCAGTCGGCAGAGAAGTCAAAAGGAGATTCACACAATGGCCCAATGACTGAAGGCCTCTTTATTTCGTGCTCTGCAGTTCATGTAAAACCCAATAGAAGAGCGGGTCTCTGGCGGTGCTCGCCTGCGTTTGTACTCTAAGCCAATCAGAAAGCCCCGCTGTTTGCATTCAGGGTCAAGGCCCATCTAAGAACCTTGGCGGGCAAGTGAAGGGGCACGGTTCAGCCTGCTTGAGCGTCCACTGTGGAAGATCCAATGCACACCCGAGTTCCCAGCCCACCTGTCCCACACACACGGGTCCTGGGAAGCTCTCGAGGTGTGGGCCGTGCATATACCCGCCCCTGGGTCGACTTGCACAGAAGGCGCGCGCCCGGGGCCTCAACCCGACTGGGACACGCCTTTCCGGGACTACAGAAACCGGTTAAACAGACTGCGCCCCGCGGGCCCAGGAGTGGCCCATCAGTTTTCCAGACACAAGGGGACTGGGTCATCAGGCCTTGCCGTCCCTGTAGAGCACCTACGCTACATCTTTCTTTCCCACCATTTACCGTTCTGGGAAAGCGTTTTTCCGAAGCAATCGGGGTGAGGATGTGTCTCAGAGTGCTTGCCTGATACACTAAATCCTGTGCTCAAACCCCAGCACCACATAACCCTGGAGTTGTGGTGCACCCAGAAGGTGGAGGCAGTAGGAGAAGCAGTTAAAGGCCAGCTCAAGCTACTTGAGACCGGGGTGAGATGTAGTCAACACTGAACAAAAATAACAGAACTCTCTTCTTAACTGAGGACATCCACATAGTACTGTCCCTTAAGACTGCCTTCTCTGTTTTTCTGTTTGTTTAGGGTTTTTTTTTGTTTTGGTTTTTCGAGACAGGGTTTTTCGGTGTAGCCCTGGAACTCTCTCTGTAGACCAGGCTGTGTAGCCCTGGAACTCTCTCTGTAGACCAGGCTGGCCTCGAACTCAGAAATCTGCCCGCCTCTGCCTCCCAGGTGCTGGGATTAAAGGCGTGCGCCACCACTGCCCCACAAGACTGCCTTCTCAAAGTTCAGCCAGGTGTGTAGAAACAAGCTCAAGCTTTGAAATGAGACCAGCTGGGAACTCCCCCACCGAAAACAGGATTAGCAAACAAATGCACGAGGCCTTCACTCTGCGTCTGCAGGGAATATTTTCATTGGCCATGACCTGTACTTTGCTGTGTTGCTTGGAAGGTTAAATGAGATCATACTTTAAAATTCTCTTCCAACACTGACTGGAACGTTAAAAAAACAGGAACGTTAGTGAGGACAAAGCCTATAGAGAGACAGCGAGATAACCCAGACTCCTAATCCCGGTCCTCCCGATCCGATCAGAGGGGCCGCCCAGCGCTCTGGGCCCAGGACTCCATGGACTAAGCCTTCAAGGTCGTCCAAGCGGAAATCTGGCTCAGATCTCCCAAGCACGTTCCCTGAAATCTGGCCGAGGACTATTCCAGCGGCTCCAGTTAGAAAGGCAATCATCTAGCCGGGCGGTGGTGGCGCACGCCTTTAATCCCAGCACTTGGGAGGCAGAGGCAGGCAGATTTCTGAGTTTGAGGCCAGCCTGGTCTACAAAGTGAGTTCCAGGACAGTCAGGGCTACACAGAGAAACCCTGTCTCGAAAAAACAAAACAAAACAAAAAAGCCATCATCTTGAAGAAGATGTATGCTAATGCAGTAGAGGTTCCAGATGTCCACACACTTAACGGGAACCCTAGGATCTCTTTTATCTTGGAAAAAGAAAACAACCCTCCGCTCAAGGTACCCACTAAAAAGGACCTCTTCAAGACTCGCAGTGTGCCTGGCACTCCCTTTTGTGCAAAAGCAGAATTGTTTGAGGGTAATGTGGTCTACACAGTTCCAGGCCAGCCAGCAGTATACAACAAAATTCAGTTTCCAAACAAAACCCCCTACAAAACTACTGGCTAGCCAAGAAAAATGAAATGCCAGAAGCTGGACAATGGTGGCGCACGCCTGTAATCCTAGCACTTGGGAGGCAGAGGCAGACAGATTTCTGAGTTCGAGGCCAGCCTGGTCTACAGAGAGAGTTCCACGACAGCCAGGGCTACACAGAGAAACCCTGTCTCAAAAAAAAAAAAAAAGAAGAAGAAGAAGAAGAAAAAGAAAAAGAAAAAGAAAGAAAAAAAGATGAGTTCAAGGCCAGCCTGGTCTACAGAGTGAGTTCCAGGACAGCCAGGACTACACAGAGAAACCCTGTCTCGAAAAACCAAAAAAAAAAGAGAGAGAGAGAGAGAGAGAGAGAGAGAGAAAGAGAGAGAAATTAAGAAAGAAAGAAAGAGAAAGAAAGAAAGAAAGAAAGAAAGAAAGAAAGAAAAAAAAACCAGGAAACAAAAGACCCAAGGATAGAGAACATCCACAGGGAGAAAAACTCAAATCCATTCTACTCAATTGCCTATAGTTTTATTTAAATGACCAAGAACAGTAAAAAGCTGAGGCCAGTTTTTAAAACTCAAACACAGGGCAGCCTAGGAAGGCAGGACTTAATGAAGAGTCCGTGATTTGTTCTTCCGTAGACCCCCTTCGGGAGCAGCACCGGACGTGGAATAAAGGCCACCAGTCAGCCAGCCCCGCTGAACTCTGTAGAAAAGAGAGCGTGAAAGGGAGACAGACGCTGTCCGCGCATGGGCCGCACTGCTCCCTGCTCTCTGGGTCTATTAACGAGAAGCCATTTGCTTCTGGAATGTTTTGTACTAGCTAGAGAAGTCTCTGGAATGATGGCTCGGCGATGCGAGTCTGAAACGCCAGAGGTAGACGGGTCCTCCGTGGCCTCAGAAGGCCGCCGTGCCCTGTCCCCGTGGCCTCTAGAGAGCCTTTTGAGATTTAACAATATTTCTTCTCTGATGGATTAAGCGTCCCCCAAAGGTCAGGTTATCGGAAGATGACAAGAAAGAAAACTCAACAGGAGAGATGGAACTATCTATCTAACGGAGACAAGTAAATGCTCTAAAAACCTTTTTTATAACCAGAATAAGGTTACTGTGATAGATGAGGAGGCCTATTTGTATTTCCGTATATTTCTTTTTCCTAACGTCTTAGAAACGTCTTCTTTGCAGTTGTCGTCATTCCTGTTTGCGTATGTACATGTACACGTGTGTACCTGTGTGGACTGTTAGGTCTCAAACCCGGAACAAATGGCTAACCGAGGCACTCATTAACGGATCAAAGCAGACAGTGGCCGCCATGTTCTGCCTGCGTCCTTAGTCCCTACCTGTTGTATGGTGTGGTTGGCACACCCCTCCTCCTACCCCAAACTCCAACCTAGAGGCTGGGTTGCCCTTCCCCAGATAATCCAGTCATTTCGGTTACCAGTTCTTTCCGGCCAACCTTTTACTCTCTGGCCTGGTCTCCTTGCCCAGCCTACCTGCCTCTAGGTCGGTGCCTCCCTTCTCGCCTCTCCTCATGTGGCCCAGCTGAGTCTCTTCACTCTGGAGTCTCCCAGATGTCTCTGCCCCTCCCTTTTATCTACAATAAACTTTCTCCAGCATACCTAGACGTGGTCATGTCCTCCCATTTTTCATTTATTTTTTCATTTGCGAACCTGTGTGTATGTGTACTCCATAGCTGTATGTGCATGTGTGCCCATGGAGGCCAGAGGTCGGCTTCAGCTGTTGTTCCTCAGGATAGCTACCGATCTTTTTTTTTTTTTTTTTTTTTTAACAATTTATTTATATGTGAGTACACTGTTGCTGTCTTCAGACACACCAGAAGAGGGCATCGGATCCCATTATAGATGATTGTGAGCCACCATGTGGGTGCTGGGACTTGAACTCAGGCCCTCCAGAAGAGCAGTCAGTGCTCTTAACCGCTGAGCCCCCTATCTTATTTTTTAATGTAGATTTTCTACCTGGGGCCTGGGACTTACAGGGCAGTCTGGCAGTGAGTCTCAAGGATCACGCCTGTCTGTCTCCCCAATGCTGAGGATGACCAGAAGACACACATATGTCATGCTTTTGTGGTTTGGTTTGGTTTGGTTTGGTTTGGTTTGGTTTGGTTTGGTTTGGTTTGGTGGTTGGTTTTTTTTTCAAGGTAGGATTTCTCTGTGTAGCCCTGGCTGTCCAGGAACTTTCTCTATAGACAAGGCTGGCCTCAAACTCACAGAGATTCACCTGCCTCTGCCTCCTGTGAGTGCTGGGACTAAAGATGTGTGCCTCCACTGCCCCACCCCGAGTCATGCATTTTATGTGGGTTCTGAGCGCTGTGCTCCTTAGTTACCTCCCTAGTCCTAAAGCATGGCCTACCTACCATGCAGGAGACTGAGCTTGGTGCCTCACCACTGAGCCAGATCTAGCCCCCTCTTTTTGATGTTTAGTTTCCAGGTAGGGTCTCATTACGTTGCCCAGGCTGGTCTCGAACCGACTCTGTAACTTTCAGGGTAGCCAGAATTATAGGCCCGTGGTATCTAGCCAGTTCCAAAGCTTTGATAGGCACAGATACCTCGGTGATGACCAAGCCTACCAACTTTTTAAATTTCAACTGACATCTCAAAGACTTATTTATTTATGTACTTATTTATTGTACACATACTAAAATTTTCTGTGCAGGTCTGTGTGTGCCATGAGCCAGCCACTGTCCTAAGCAATGGAGATAGGAGAGAACAGAAAAGCGCTGTCATTAAGCTTCCAGTTAAATGGAGGCAAGAACAAAGTTCACAGAAAGCTCCAAGTGATGGTGTCACAAGGAAAATAACACAGGGAAATGGAAAGGCTAGGGAATGCCCACTTTGCAATGTGTGCCCCAGAGTCCCCAGTTCGGTTTAGTTTTTGTTTGGTTGTTTGGGTTTCTTTGATTTGGTGGTTTTGGTTTTGTTCCACAATTTTTTTTTTCCCTCTCTAAAACAAGGCAGCTATGTATGTGGTAGTCCTAGCTGGCCTGAAACTCACTATGTAGACCTGGTTAGCCTCAAACTCACAGAGATCCTACCGCTTCTGCCTCCCCAGTGCTGGGAATAAAAATATGCGCCACTATGCCACCTGGGCCATGGCGCTGTTGATAGAGGATTTTCTCTGCAAAAAAACAGGGACCAGAATTTAATTCCCAGAGCCCATGTAAAAGATCCCCAGCACCTCCATAAAAGCCAGACGGGGCAGTATATGATAATTCCAGCCGTGGGGCCAAGAATGTAGGGGGATTCATTCCTGGACTCTCTGATGAGCTGCAAGCTAATGAGAAACCCTGTCTCAAAAGACCTAAATGGCACTCCTAAAGGTGACATTCAAGGTTGTCCTCCAGCGTCCATAAATGGCACACATTCATACTTTTACACACACACACACACACACACACACACACACACGCATTTTTTAACAAGAAATCCTCATAAAATAAGAATGGGGACTAGATTAAGGCAAAAAGAAGACCAGCCATGTTACAATTTGAGGGAACATTCCAGCCTGTAAAGATAGCCTAAAAGTCCACACACACACACACACACACACACACACACACACACGTATAGGCAAAATACTCTTCTATCACGTACAGGACACATTGAAATTGAGCATCACCTCTGAACACAGAACAGCAGGCCGTGGCTTTCTATACGCTCCCAACAGAACTTAAACCATGGCCTCAAAAGAGTTCCTTCTTCAGGTGTTGGTGGTGCATGCCTTTAATCCCAGCACCTGGAAGGCAGAGTCAGGTAGATCTCTGTGAATTCAAGACCAAGCTGGTCTCTCTCTCTCTCTCTCTCTCTCTCTCTCTCTCTCTCTCTCTCTCTCTCAAAAAAAAAAAAAAAAACAACAACAACAACAACAACAACAACAAAACAAAGAGTTCCTTCTCCAGAAGGAAGGAGGGAGGAGAGACAGAGACAGTGCGGCGTATGTAAGACCTGATTCCATAGGACTTTGCCAGCATCATCTGAGACTATACCATTCCCTGCCTTACAGCCTGGGTTTGGTTTCGTTGGTCCAGTAGACCTAGGTCTGGGGGTGTGCACCATGCAGACTACCTCATCTTCTTACTCTGCGAAGAATCAATGAAGGCTTGCCATTCCATTTGGTAAAAATCGCTTATAGACATTGACCTTATTCCCAATCTGTTTTGGGGTGTCTTGACAGTCATTATTCTCATCCCAGGCCATGGCCTTACAGTCCCGTCCCCACCCCACCCCCCACCCCCCGTGATTCTCCACCATGTACTAAACATAGTCAGTGAGGTCCTGAGACAAGGCATTTCCTTTCTTGTCTGGGAGGCTGGCTTCTGCCTCCAGGTCATTAACCACACAGGGTTTCCGTTCAAGATCCTTGGGTCTCTCCTCCATTGCCTTTACCTTCCTCTTATGGAGGGGCACCTTCTTGTTGGGGTCTGTGGCCAACCCCATCTCTGCCAGGTTCTGCCGCACGGATTTGGTGTGGTCCCAGGCATGTTGGATGTAGGAGCACTCAATCTGTGGCACTGCCTTCCAACCGCCTTCCAACCGAGCATTCAGGTTCAGACACTTTCTGTTGACTTCGTAATTGAGTTTCTGCCTCCGAGTCTTTCCCTTGGTCTTGGCCATCTCACAAACTGCCACAGCAGCAGCTCAGACGCCCGAATCGCGCTCTCAGAACCACATGTTAATAGTAGATCGCCTAAAAGTTAAAGCGGAGAAATTATGAGACCAGTGAGATGGTTCAGAAGTGAAGACATTTGCCACGCAAGCCTGATGACCTGAGTTCGATTTCTGGTACCCATGTCATCAAGGTGGAAGGAGAGACTCAAACTCCACACAGTTATCCACTGACTTCCACATGTGTGCTCTTACAGACATAGCGTCATACAAAACCCCTTCCCTATCATGCTCACACAATGAAGAATCTCAACCATGCCATGTATGCGTTCAACTATTCTTTCATTGTGGAAGCGTTCATTGAGGGCTTACTATATATGCCAGGAGGCACTGCCTTGGATGCTTTGGGATTCATCCTTTTGTGATGGAGCAGATAAACCACGGCTTTGGAGCTTCCCTTCTATCAGGCTGAGGAGGAGTGAGAAAGGGCGGGATCGCTGGAATACAGGGCAAAAGTCAAAGTCACTGAGAACAGGGGAAACAGTCAGGGGACATCATACAGGCCTCTGAGGCGATGCTATTGTTAGATGTTTTGAATGCATTTTAAACAAGGAAATGAACTTTTACCCCACCCCCACCCCGCCTTTAAGACAATCTAGCTGCTGAAGGGTGCTCTTTTTTTTTTTTTTTTTTTTTTTTTAAGTTGGGGTGGGGGTGCAAAGCCAGAGATGAGACAAGGAGTCTCTTCCTGCTTTAAGCAGGAAGTGATTGATGATCTTGGCCACATTGGAAGGTGAAGGGAGGAGGGTTGGGTAGACTTACAAATGGACTGGATAGGGACTGGGGGGCGGTGCCTGCTAATGGCAAGCCTTGGTCAAGCTTGACTAACGTGAAGTTAGACCTGAGTGAGGGACTACATGGGGATGCATTAGCTGCGAGAGCTGAGGAGGAGAGAAATGGCTAGAAAAGCCGCTGTTCTCTTCCGTTCAGGACAGATCTGAAAGCTTTTGTCTCAAAAAAGAAAATGAATGAATGAATGAATGAATGAATGAACGTCTTTCAAATTAAGGAAACAGACCGTGGTTGCTGAGATTCAAGGGAAAGACTAGGTTCAGAAACAGAATTTTAGTATTCACCAGATTGATTGATTGATTGATTGATTGATTGGGAAATTCTCTCTAACCCAAGCTGCCCTCTAATCCCCTGTATAGCTGAGGATGACCTTGAACTTCTGACCCTGCACTTCCCGCAGAGTCCATTTTTGCAGCTCCAGGAAGGGCCTCCTGCATGATCTTCATCGGCAAGCTCTCCCGCAGCAGGATTCCATCCCCAGGCCTATTCGCCAAGTTGCAAATTGTGTTTAATCGTGGCCGGGGAAGTAGGTCAGTAGTAGAGTATTTGTCTCGTATACAGGATCGGATGAGAACTTATTAGACACAGATATTTGCCGACGATTAGACGCGGGGCGGAGGGGCAGGAAGATGTGAGTACGGACTCTGTGGAGCTACTAAATCCAGAGCTAGGCAGCGGAGAGCCGAGCAGTTTCCGTAATCCCAACAGTTAGGAGCCTGAAAGGAGATCTTTAGTTTGAGGTCAGTCTCGGCTACACAGTAAGATTCCCGCCTCAAAATGGGGAGGGGCCTAGTAACTAGTAGAGGTGATGTTCCCCAGAAACTCGGGGTAGGATGGAGGAATCACTTGAGTTCTGGGGTTCAAGATTAACCCAGGCAAAGGAACAAGAAGGGAGATGGCCCAGTGATGAGCCTGCAGTTCTCCCAGCACCCACATACGAGCTCGCAAACGCCCGTCACTTCAGCTTAGGGGTCCAGCCACCTTTTCCCGCCTCTTTTGCCACTTGCACTTGTGCACATTTACCCACACATAGACACACATGACAACGCAAGTGTTTGTTTTTCGAGACAAGGCCTCACCATGCAGTCCTGGCAGACCTGGGACTCAACTATGTAGACCAAGCTGGCCTTGAACCTACAGAGACCAGCTTACCTCTGTTGGGTTGCTGGGATTTAAGACGTGTCCCCACCACACCTGGCTCATCATTAATGTTTTTAGATTCAATTAAAACAGCTGAACAGGTCAATAAAACAGGAGAACCGAGAGGAGAGCGTCTAAGAAACCAGGGGACATAGTGTTTCGAGGGAGATGTAGCTGTCGGCTACAGCAAATGTTACGGAGAGATAAAAAGGAAGACAGGCTGGCCCCTTGGATAATGGCACCCTCAGGGGGGAATTAGGAAACACAGTTGGAGATGGCTGAGAGAAGCAGAAGGATGGTAAGAGACATCTGTCGCCAACTGTAGGACAGATAAGACACACTACCAGCAAATCGACTAACCTTCCCCCCCACGCATCCCCACCCCCACCCCCAGGGCCAGCTCAAATCAACTAAGCTGGGCAGGTGTGGAAGCAGGAAGAATTAAGAGTTCCAGGTCAGCTGCCAGGCAAGGCCCTGGAGAGACAAGAGCTGGAAGGAGGGAGAGAGGCAGAGAGAGAAAGGAGGAATAAGGAGAGAAGGAAGGAGCTGTTGGTGCTCTGTCTAAGCTCCACCCCACAATTACCTGGCAACAGCCAGGTATGCCCCACCCCATAGATCTGGCCCACTATAAAAGGAGCTGCTTGCCCCCCCCCTCTCTCTCTTCCTTCCTTTGCTCTTACCTCTCTGCACTCTCACCTTTCTGGCCCTCTTGGGCTCTCCTCCCCTCGCCCCTCTCTCCACGTGGTCATGGCCGGCCTCTACTCCTCTCTACTTCTCTCTCTCCCTCTCTCTCTCTCTCTCCCTCTCTCTCTCCCTCTCTCTCTCTCTCTCTCTCTCTCTCTCTCTCTCTCTCTGCCTCTCTGCCTCCACTCTACCATTAACTCCCATCCTCTTCACTGAATAAACTCTGTTCTATACCATGTCTGTGTGTGTGCGTGGTCCCTCAGGGGGAAGAGGTACCTGGCCCGCCTAGACACCCCCCTTCCCCCACGCCGCCATCCCATACTCTCTTAACTTTCCCCTTCTTCTCTCTTTTATAACCCATCAGGAGCCACCTGTTCTATTTACAAAAGATTCGTTTTTTAATGTATTACAGAGCTAGCAGGAGAAGGCCCGCCTGGCATTCGCGGTGCTCTGAGCATCCCCAGCACAAAACCAGCAACCTTAACAACACGAAGCCCTAGAGCCACCCGGGGAGCAGGAAAGCTCTGATGGAGGAAGGAAAGAGGAAGGCTGGAGAAAACGTCTGGGGGAGGGGGGCCGGCCGTGGTCGTGGTTAAAGTCTTGGCCCATCCTGGTGGCATATGCCTGTGATCCACTCAGGAAGTTGGGGCAGTCTTCGAGGACAAGAGAGCCAGGGGCAGCATGGCAACACACTGCTCTATTTCAAACAACAACAACAACAACAACAACTTCAAAACGTAGCTGGGCCCAATGTCACAGGATGTGCTGGGAGCACTCAGGAGCAGGAGACCTGAGCAGGAGACCCCGAGTCTGGATCTCACCCAGGCTATACAGCAAGACCCTTTCTTAGCAAAAGAACAAAGCAAAGAGTTGGGGTTGTTGTTGTTGTTGTTGTTGTTTTGTTGTTGTTTTGTTTTGTTTTTTCAAACAATATCAGTGGAAGCTAACACCTTGGGGCAAAATGTTGACACTGCTCTATCAACACAGTCAGCACCAAATCCTCCACAGGAGAGACTTGTTTTTCTTGTGGGAGGCTGGCATCAGAAACGAGAACTCCAGCACTGTAGGTAGGCAGGCGTTCTAATGTTGAGCGGTACCCTAACCTCAGAAAAAGATATTTCTTAGCTATAAAAGGAAAAGGAGTGGCTTCACGGTGAGAAATTTAGCAGATAACTACCTTCTGTGATCAAAGCTGCTGCGCTAAGTGAGAGTGGGGGGCTTCTAGCCGCTCGACAGGCTAAGGGCTCGACAGGCTAAGGTCGCAGGCTAGCTTGAGAACAGGACTAGCCTGGGCAACATATGGAGACCTCTAATTTAACATGCTCAGGGATGAACCATAGATTCTGTGAACTTCTGCTGCTGATCCTCTGAGAGCCATGCAGACAGTCACTTCTGAGACATAGCTACCCAAAACTAGCAGCTGGAATCTAATTATAAGAAAACAAAAGGCCTGGCGGTGGTGGCACACGCCTGTAATCCCAGCACTTGGGAGGCAGAGGCAAGCAGATTTCTGAGTTTGAGGCCAGCCTGGTCTACAGAGTGAGTTCCAGGACAGCCAGGGCTACACAGAGAAACCCTGTCTCAAAAAAGACAAAAAAAGAAAGAAAGGAAGGAAGGAAGGAAGGAAGGAAGGAAGGAAGGAAGAAAGAAGAAAGAAAGAAAGAAAGAAAGAAAGAAAGAAAGAAAGAAAGAAAGAAAACAAAAGACAATCCCAAACTAAGGGACATTCTATACAATAAAGGGCCTGCTCACTTCTTTAAAATATTAATGGATCCTTCTGTGGCTCGTAAGCTTAATGATTAGCTTTTATGCCATGTGTGAGACCTCCTTCAAGATGTATTCTGTGGGAGCATGACTCATCTGACACGGAAGATGTGTTAAGATAATAAAAGGCAAAGCCCAAGAAACCGCTCCGGTTAAAGAGACTAAAAATACATACTTTAATGCATTCTCTGAATTGGATCGAACCAGGAACAGGCATGTGTAAACATACATGCATCTATCTACACAAAACAAATGTAAGATGATGTAAAAGAAAACAAGGGGGCTGAGATTTAGTTCAGTTGGTAGAGTACCTGCTTAGCATGCACAGTGCCCTGGGCTCCAGCCCAGCACTGCACCCACGGGGGTGGCGGGGCACACCTCTCACCCAGCAGTCAGGAGGATCAGGAGTCTGAATATTCTTGGCTATGTAGCAACGTTAACGACAGCCTGGGATCCAAGAGGAGAGAAAGAATGTGGGAACACGAAGACGTGGATTGAGGTGAGGACCTGTGGGGACAGGCAGTGATGGAGAACACAGTTTACTCAGGCCTCTGCTGCAGACACTGTCTCTACCACTGGGAGAATAAACTCCTGTTGTTTCAACCCGTCTCATCGGTGGTGATCTCTTTTTCTTATATTGCTTATAATTAGACGGGTCTTATAATGAGACGGGTCTTCACTGTGTAACGCTGCCTCACTTGACCTCACCGTGTAGACCAGGCTGGCCTTGAACTCACAGAGATCTGCTTGTGTACCCCTCCCAAGTGCTGGGATTAAAGGCCTGTGCTATCTTGTCTGGTCTTCTGGTACATTTTTTATGCCTGTTGTCAGAAATTAATCCCACATTACAAGGTAAGTGTTGCGGCTAGTGAGATAGCTTAGTGGTCTGCTAAGCCTGGGGTCTGAGTTGAATCCCTGGGACCCACACAATGAAAGGAGCAAAATGGCTCCCACAGATTGTCCACTGACTTCCATACATGCACCATGATGGGTGCACACACACACACACACACACACACACACGTACGCGTGCGCGCGCGCGCACACACAGACACACATACATACGCACATACATACATGCACACATGCACACAAAATAAAATGTAACAAAAACTTCCAAAAAAGAGAGAAAAGTGAAAACTGTATCACTGAGCAGATGAAAACCACTCCTATGAGAGTTAAGAGTAATAAAATCAGACACAGTAAAGGGGCCCACCAGGATCAAATACACTTTGTGCCCTCACTTGAAGACATACAGGGTAACCGAGGGCTCACAGCAGAGCCAGGGATTAAAAACACATCAGCCGTCAACACATCCTCCAACAGATGCAGCAAACAAGAGTCAGCCTGGCCCGGCCAATGAGCTGCCCACGATTACACTCAGACAGTGGCCAGTCAGGCCGTTAAGCTTGGCAGAACGAACCTTCGTCTGCTAAGCCGTCTCAAGTGCCCGCTGGCTTTTTAAAAAAATGTATTTAGGTATTTTTGCCTACATGTATGTCTGTGCACCACAGGAGTATCTGATGCCCAGATACTCCTAATCATCTGGAACTAGGGTTACCTTGAGCTGCCATGTGGGTACTGGGAACTGAACCCAAGTCCTCTGGAAGAGCAGTCAGTGCTCTTAACTTCTGAGCTGCCTCATTAGGGATTTTATTGGCTTTTTTTTTTTTTTTTTTTTTTTTTAAGTGTGGCTTCTGGGGATTGAATTTAAGTTCCGATGATTGCAATGCAAGCATGTTAGCAGCTAGCTATCTCTCCAGCCCTAAAATCGCCATTCTCAAAAACAGAAAAGACTGCCAAAACCAAACCAAACCAAACCAAAACAAAACAAACCCTGGTATTATGAGATGTTTGCTTTTGTTTGTGGCCCAGATACCAGAGATTTTAAAAGTTGCTGTAAGAGATAGGAATAGCTGAAATGTTTTTCCTGTTTTCATACCCTCAATGCAAAGGCTTCTGAGACCCCAGCATATACCCAGCATATTTTCAATAGATACCATATAAGGACGCTCCAATTCAGTTCTGGCATAATCTACCTGGAGGTAGGGTCAGAACCCACAGGCTGAAGGCTCAGCTCCTAAGATGCTTCCCACTTCAGACACCATTCGGGGTTCTCATAAATCATCATTGGGTTCAATTAGCTAAAATGGTTCACAGAACTCCAGAGGGTCACAATTGCTAGCTTAGAGGTTAGGAGGCTGAGGCAGGAGGTTCACTGCGAGATCTCGGCCAGCCAGAACGACCGTGAGAGACCATACATCAAACAATAACAACAAAACGTACGAGAGTACCATAAAGAAGATTGCAGATAGACAGACACGCCCATAGAATAGATAGGCATAGGCAAAGGACAGGAATAAAGACAGGGACCTGCTGGCCCTCTCTTCATCCACAGCCCTCTAGTAACCTCCATACATTCAGAAAACCAAAACCCTGAACCGGCTCCCTTGGGGGTCTTGTGGACGTTTCATGGTGTAGGAGGGTTGATTAATGATTATGTCATTGACCATTGGTGGTCAATTTAATCTTTAGTGAGTGGTTTAGTTCCTCTCATTACTTCAGACATGGGAAGTGGGCCTGAAAATCCCAGTAGTATTGGTCTTCTTAGAGGCCAGTCCCCATCCTGAAGCAACTAAATCCCCCATTTATCTTCTTGGCATCTGAGTCATTCGCCATCTCCCCTACACACTCAAAAAGGCTTCAGGACTAATGTGGCAGGAAACAGGCAAAGCCCAGACACATTTATGTCACAACAGCACATCACAAAACTGGATCGTGTTCATCACAGTCATAGATGTTGGGGGAAGAGTTATAAAGAGCAGAAAAAACCCGGGAAATTAGTCCGCAGAGAGAAGCCCCAAAGATTTCCAGTCAAGTTGCCTCTCTGTCCGGCAAAGTTTAAAAACAAGAAGCACATGAAATGCAAAAGAATTTCCCGTCAAACATTTTCCTTCAAGACATGCCTCTGTGGGGAAGAGTTGCTCTGTTTTAGAAAATCAAAGTATTGCCTGAGTCTAGGATCAAATTTAAAGTCAATTTTTTAAAACAGAGCAAAACTAACAGACCTTTTGGGATGAGATTCGGTAAGGAAAGATTTTTGGACCCTCATTCAGATGTCAGTATGAGAGGCACCGTCTTCTTCCTGTATGCTCACAAGTTTGGCAGGTGGATGTGTGCAGGCAATGGCGGCCCCTCGGTCGCTTTAGATGGAGGCTGTCACCTGAGAAATCAAAACAGGATTAGAGAGATGGGACTTTCTGTCCCCCATTCCCTAACGGTTAAGCTGATCTCCAATAGGCAGTGATCTGATCAACTAAGCCTCCATAAGGAGACCTTCATAGAACCCCAAAAGGATAGAATTGGGCTAAGCAGGATAAGTGAGCATGTGGGGGTTCTTGGAGGGTGGTCCATCCTCCCCACCCCTTAGCCCTTGCAAGTCATCATCCAGAGCTTACCAGTATCCTTGGTAGAATCACATCCAGTTTTGTGAGCTGCGGTAGTGACATAATAGAACCAAGGTGGAGTTGTGGGAATGCCAGCTTAGAACCGGCCGTCAGAAATGCAGGCGAACCATGCCAGGACTGTGGCTGGCATCTTCAGTGGGCGGCAGCCTGGAGGAGTGAGCCCTCAGTCTGTGGGATCTGAGGTGTCTCTTGGAAAATAGCATCTGATGTGGGCTGGACTTGGGGATTCTGGTACAGAAGTGCTTGCTTGCTTGCTTGCTTGCTTGCTTGCTTGCTTGCTTCGTGTGTATATTGAAGGTCCTGTACAGTTTGTCACAAAAGTCTACTGCATTATATAAAAGTATGGCAGGAGAAACTGACTTTGAAGGTTTCTTCAATAAATCCTCAGGACTGTTCATTCTGTTTTAAGTGATCTCATTTGAAGGTGGGTTGTGTGGGAAAAGCCTTCATTAGAAATATGTCATTGGTTCCTGAGAATCAACAACACAGAAGGGAAACTGAGGCAAGGAAGATCCTAAAGAAATAGAGGGGACATAAGCAGGAAAAGGGCCCCTTCAATGTTCCCAGCTCTGGTCTCTCACCCTGACTAGTCTACCCAGAGGCGTCTTCAATACGGGCCAGACCACCAGCAGAACGCGACTTCCCTTCCTGAGAGAGAACCAGAAACATAAGTGTTAAAGATGGCTAATGAGAGGCTGGAGAAATGGCTCAGTGATTGACAGCAGTTCTTGCAGGGGACCCAGGTTCAACTCCTAGCACGCCCAGCACACACACACACACACACACACACACACACACACACACACACGCCCCGCCTGGCAGCTCACAGCTGTCTGTAATTCCAGTTCCAGGTTATCCAACAGCCCCAAACAGTCAAAACACCAATCACACACATAAAACAAAAATAAATGATTTTTTAAAATACAGCTAATGAACTCTTCCTGTGTGAGTCCAGCCTCCCTGTGACATACTAAGCATTGATGGTCTCTTTGATGTTATAGCTGTGGTGTGATAGCGCTGCTGGCCTTCCCACCTCCCATAGTCTCCCTTCCAAGAATAGAACTCTGAGACTAAGAAAAAGGAGCGCGGCAGTCCATAGTTCATCTAACACCTACACTTCAGTTCAGATGAAGCAGCTTTGAAGCCGTCAGATCCCTAGCGCTGAGCTGCTTTGGTGTGTTTCTCTCCTAACACCCGCACTTGACTCCTCCCAGAGCACCCCGCCTTTCTGCTCAGCCTCGAAACTCCCTAAGGTTCCTTTATTCTGAGTCATCCCAGGAGTCTTTTCTGTGACACCCAGAACACTTGAACAGAGTTCCCCATCCCCATCCCGAGGGGGATTCCTCGAGCACCCAGCAGTGCAACAGCCCGCTGAGTTTCCTGCTGCCTGTGACAAAGCCTTAGCCTGTGAGAAATGCCAGAGAAGAGCCAGCTCAAATAAAGCCCTCAGCGTTTAAAAACCTCATACAGAAAAGGGCATTTATGAATCCGTGGAATGTGGAAAGCCCCTTAGCTAAGGCAATACCTCCAGGATTTTTTTTTCTCGAAAAACAAAAAAACAAAACAAAAAAAAAAAAAAAAACAAAAAAAAAAAAAACCCAACAACCAAAAGCCATAGGTTTAGAAAAGAAAAACAAAACAAGGTTTTAGGCTGAAAGGAAAAGTATCATTATGGACCCTTACGACCAAGGTCTTAGCAGGGAGGAGATTTGCCCCAGGGGGACAGAGGGCAGGGGATAAAAGACAAAGACAGGAGATGGGGAGAGAGAAGGGGTCAGAGGTACTTGTCTAAGGAGATAAAGGACTGCCTCTGGATAGAGAGAAGACAGACATGGCCCATAGGCAAATGACAGTTTATAAAGGTACAAGAGGAAACCCAGGTTAGGGTGAGGCATTTAATTCTATTTGGGCATGTTAAGTAAGTCAGCCAAAGGGGCCTTTGAATGCTGGACTTCGATGCTTTGATCGCTTGACCTCAGTAGTCAGTCTCAGGAGGAGAAAGAGGTCAAATAAGGAACCAGCCCTTGGTGGCTAGCTTTAGGAATGTAATCTAAGGGTTTTAGCAAGGCAGAGGGAACTGGGGAGAAGGGCAAGGCCGGCCTGAGCCTTGCTCACAGCCACGCTGGAGCTGACCAGAGCCCCTTCACCTAGAATGCACAAGGCCACAGATTCCTGATCCTCAGCCTTGCGCTAACCAGGTGTAGTGACAGAGGCCTGTAGCTCCAGCACTTTGTCAGAGAGAGAGAGAGACAGAGACAGAGACAGAGACAGAGACAGAGACAGAGACAGAGACAGAGGAAAGAAAAGTCTAAAGCCAAAGAAGATAGCCTCAGAGACAAGTGTGAATCAAACCTTGCTTCATTACAGGATTCTGTAGATCTGTAAGATCTAGAGTGTCCATCTTAAAGAAATGGACAGTGCTAGGATGTGGCCAGTGGTGTAGAGCCCTCGGCTTGCACGTATGGCTTCCAGGTACCATCTCCGAGGGCTCCCCCTTTCCTAAGCCCTCCTCTGAGAGAGAGAGAGAGAGAGAGAGAGAGAGAGAGAGAGAGAGAACATGTGCTATATACCTATAATTCCAGTACTGCAGAGTCTGAGGCGAGAGGCCAGCCTGGACAATGTAATCAGACACAGTTCCACAAAAACCAATTCCTAAAAGAGAGTATGAGGACAAGACTATAGAGATAAGGGCCTTGAGCCCATTCAAGTCAGAAAGCCACAGAGGAGAGACGTTCATCTCATTAAATTACATAAAGGCGTACAACTCCACGGTGCAGCTCAATTTTATATGATTTTCACGAGTGATCTGGAGAAAGTCTGGCATCTTCTCGAATCCTTCACTGATCACCTTCTATTATCTCAGCCCTTGTACTCTTTAAGTATTAACAGAAGTGAAGGTCTGAGTCCCTTAAAGATTCAAAGACACATGCTCCACTATGTTCACAGCAGCCTTATTTATAATAGCCAGAAGCTGGAAAGAACCCAGATGTCCCTCAATGGAGGAATGGATACAGAAAATGTGGCATATTTATACAATGGAATACTACTCAGCAATTAAAAACAATGAATTCATGAAATTTGTAGGCAAAAGGTTGGAACTGGAAAATATCATCCCAAATGAGGTAACCCAATCACAGAAGAATACACATGAAATGCAATCATTGATAAGTGGATATTAATTAGCCCAGAAGCTCTGAATACCCAAGACACAATTAGCAAATCATATGATTCCCAAGAAGAAGGAAGGAGAGGGCCCTGGTCCTGAAAAGACTTGATCCAGTATTTTTGGGGAGTACTAGAACAAAGAAATGGGGGGTGATTGGGGAATGGGTGGAGGGAAGAGGACTTATGGGACATATGGTGAGGGGGGAACTGGGAAAGGGGAAAAAGCATTTGGAATGTAAACAAAGAATATAGGGGGAAAAGATTCACACATGGATGTTCACAAGACTTTTGTTTATAGCAGCTCAAAACTTGAACACCCCATTAACAGCTGAAGGAAAAGAAAGAAAAATGTCTTCGTTTGACCAAGGCTAAAATGTAGACATTTAAGAAGTTGGTGGTGTAGCTTGGTTTTAGAGAGAGCGGGTGCTGGAGAGATAGCTCAGTGATTAAGAGCACTGAGTACTGTTCTAGAGGACCTGGATTCAATTCCCGGCACCCACATGGAAGTTCACAACTGCCTGTAACTCCAAGATGTGGCCCCTCACACAGACATATATGCAGGCAAAACACCAATACGCATAAAATGAAAATATATAAAAAAAAATTTTAAAAGAGAGACGAGAAAAACAAAAACAAAAACAAAAAAACAAAATAAAAAAAGCTGGGCGGTGGTGGCACACGCCTTTAATCCCAGCACTTGGGAGGCAGAGGCAGGCAGATTTCTGAGTTCGAGGCCAGCCTGGTCTACAAAGTGAGTTCCAGGACAGCCAGAGCTACACAGAGAAACCCTGTCTCGAAAAAACAAAAAACAAAAAACAAAAAAGAGAGAGAGAGAGAGAGAGAGAGAGAGAGACAGAGACAGAGACAGAGACAGAGACAGAGACAGAGAATTTGAGAGATTGCAATGCATGGCAGGAGAAAAAAAATAGGCAAGTTTCCTGGATTGAGGAGACATGTATGGGAATTCATAGCTCAGGATATTTGACATGCAGGGGCCTCATAGCCAAAATGCCACAGAAAGATGGGCTTCTCAGAAACAGTGTGTGTGTGGGGGGGAGGCGGAGGGGGGAAAGAGAGGAAGCCCTGAGCGTGTATTCTCAGCGAATGAGTGGTTTTGACCTGTGCCAGCCATGTTTAGGACCTCAGAGCCTTAAACTTTCAATGGGAAAATGACAAAGCCTTCCCCGGCCTGGGTTGAGACTTGGAGGGAAATGGCAAATCCCTCTCGTCTGGTCTGTGTGTGTGGATATTGATAGTGTATTCAGAAAATGTTGTCCACCATAGTGTTCTCCCCCTGGGTATTTATAGCCTGAAGACTGCCCCTCTCCAGAGAGTACTCCTACCACGATTAGCTAAACCTGTGTGCTCGGTACAGCTGCGTCCCATAAACCATGCCCCCTTGTTTATCTATATACAATAGCGCTGCCTCCTTCTTCAGTCATATGCTGTCACTCTGCCTCTTGTTCAACTTTATATAATAAACACACTGAGTTGCCAGGGAGCTGAGGTTTCTCCAGCAGGGAGTCCAGACCACCCGATCCCAGCTTTCTATCCGTGTGTCCATCTGTCTCTCTTCAGCCCTCCACCATTCCTAGTCAAGTCTAAGTCCCTGGAACCATGCAAGGCCTTGGCAGCAAACAAGACAGACCCAGCGCACAGACCCCACAGAAAATATATGTGCACAAAGATTTCTCACAGAGAGATGGTCTGTGTTGGTGATAATTAAGAAAACCTGGTTATTTCTCTGGGAAATGTCACGCAGATTCCTGTTAAATGTCCAAAAGATTGCTCACATTAAAGACTGAGAAAGATGAGGGGCCAAGCAAGCTGGACTACCTCACCAGAGGGAACATGAGATGGCATGAGAGATTAGGAAACACTGGACACCTGTGTGTGTGTGTGTGTGTGTGTGTGTGTGTGTGTGTGTGTGTGTTAATGTTCGTGTGAGTACAGCTGCCCTGGGAGTCCATTCTTCTGGCGCTGGCATTAGAAGCAATTGGGATTCACCCTACTTGAGTGCTTAGAAAGCAAACTCAGGTCCCACGGAAGAGCAAGAAGCACGCTCAGCTGCAGAGCCGGCTCTCCAAGGCCCCACTTAGCAGCTTCTTAAGCCAGCACTTTCCCCTATGCCTCCCTCAGTCCTGCTACCGTTGCATTTACAAAAGAGACAAAAGTACCCGTCCATGTAAAGATGTGTACGGGAATGTTTATAAAAGTTTCATTTTGTAGCTGTGTGGTAGCACATGCCTGTAATCCCAGTTCTTGGGAGGTAGAAGGAGAACCAGGAGTCAAGGTCATCCTTGGCTACATTCGGAGCTGAGACCAGCCTGGGCATTGTGAGATCCTGTTTCAATTCCTAGTAGGGGTTGGAGAGATGGGTCGGTGGTTAAAAACATTGTTTGCTTTTGCAGATGACCCAGTTTCTGTTCCTAGCACCCACATGACAGCTCGAAACCATCTGTAACTCCAGTCCCAGAGGATCCAGAGCTTTTTTAGGGTCTCTTAGGGCGTCAGGCACACATGGTGCAGGACATACGTGCAGGCAAAAGCAAGCATACGCATAAAATAAATAAATAAAAATAAAAAATTTAAATAACAAATAAACATTTAATAGTCTTACTTGTAATAACTCCAAATTGGAATGTCCATTAACAGTTAAATGAGAATTATGTAGCCATATATTTCAGTGCTTTTTAAGCAATGAAGGCAATTTGTGGTTTATGTACGCAAAAGCATAGATTAAACTCAAAATGATTATGCTAACTAAAACCAGCATGACTCCCACAAAGTTCCTTACAGCATGATTCTATTTAGATAAATAAATGTAAACTGATTAGTAGCAATAAGAAACAGATCAAGGATTGCCTGAGCAGTGAGGATGTCAGGGGAGGGACCAAACAAACTCAGAAGAAAACTTTGACTAGGGATAAGTACGCTCCATCTCTGGACTGCAGCGACAGACCCACGGTGTGTACATTTCCAAACCCTATTAAACTGCTTACTAGAAACATGTGCAGTTTAAGGCATGGTCTACACCTAAGAGTGCAAGGGTTCTGTTTTAAGATTTCTGAGAATTATAATAAGCTAAGGACAGAATAAAAATAGTTTAGAATTAAATCTCCATTTGAAATACAATTAAGACTTAAGATGTCTTAGACTGCGCCTCAGTTTTACAAGACACTAGAAGATATTAGGAGCTGGAGAGATGACTCTGTGGTTAAAAGCTCTTGCTGCTCTTATAGAGAATCTGGGGTTCCTCTTCCAGCACCCAGATCGGGTGGCTCAGAATTTCCTGTAACTCCAGCACTAGGGGATAGGATTGTTTTCTTCTGCATGCCTATATTGCATATTCTCTCTCTCTCTCTCTCTCTCTCTCTCTCTCTCTCTCTCTCTCTGTCTCTCTCTACACACACACACACACACACACACACACACACACAAATCTTTTTTGAAGAACTTGATTTGTAGACCAAGCTGGCCTTGAACTCACAAAGATCCTCCTGCCTCTGCCTCCTGAATGCTAGGATTAAAGGCATTCTCTACCATGCCTGCCCATAGAAAGAATATTTTTAATTAAATGTAAGTAGTTATTTTGACTATATATGCTATAAACTTTGATGAACAGTATATTTCAATTTGTGATATAGGGATCAAAGAATAATTTTTTTTCACAAAAATGTTTATGATGATAAGGATTGGGCCAGGGGCATCGTGCATACTGAACACATATTGTGCCACTGATAGCCTCGACTCCCTAAAATTTCTTAGGCATTCTGTTCAGTGGTAAAATAAATAATATCAATGTCCAAATTCTCATTAAAAAGTACTTAAACTTTATGCATCCTAGAAATGGAAATTAAGGGAATTAGGTGTCATTTTATAGTTCTTAGAAAAATATTAAGACCAGCAGCACCTACCTTAGTAGATCTATCTGTGTTCATGTTGGGAGCAGTAGGGAACAGTCTAATCTCCTTGGAAAGCAATATAGTAACATCGATTAATGGTAGCTATGCTTATAAGAATATAAATGTTATATTAGACATCTGTGTTGATCCCAAAATATGGCCTTCTAACAAGCTAATTATTTAAACTGGAGATTCATTGTGAACAGCTGATCCGGGAAGAGACTTTACTAACATCCTGTTATCTTCCTAATGCAGACTCTCCAAAGGATACAGTGACTTTTGGTTCCTTCCCTGAGTTTTCACTAACTAACCCCACACCTTCAGGAATGAGACTAAAGACGGTAATCACAACTGGACAGGTCTTTCCCAAGCCGTTGACTATCTCCTTGACCCATTCAATTCCCAAACGCCATCCTTCCCTAACTGCTGTCTAGCCCGGGTTCCTTTATTCCTCTAGTATTACTTACTCTCCACTCCTCAACTGGTCATCTTACCTGTCTCCCTCTCCGCACAAAGGCAAAAGAATTCTGTAGACCTCACTGGCTAGTGGGTAGTGGCACTTCTGCAGTTGTTCCTCATGCATGCTAACGTGTTTATCTTTTTCTTCTATTAATCTTCCATTGTCGTCTCATTCCAGCCAGGCATTGGGAAAAATAGGGGACACTTCTTTCCCTCTGCCCTATATCTACATAATCATTCAAATCAGCTGGAACAAGGAAAGGGCCAATGCAGGACATTTAATAAAAAAAATTTTTTTTTCAACTGGATGGATGAAGTTAGCGATAACCAAACGATAAAAATGCTAAGAAAGTTCTGCTCACTGATTAAAGATAATGAACTATTACTTTCTCCGTGGGCTTGAAATGGCTTTCCAGGAGATACTGTTGAGTGAAAAGGGCAAAATGGAAAAACATATTGCACGAATCAATGCTCTGCTGGAGAGACGGAGCTACACGGAGACTTCTGGACCGCCTTAGGGGCTGGGGGGTGGGGGTGGGGCAGCCAATCTGAAGTGCGGACGCTAGGCCACGGGTCCGAGGTGGGGCGGCTGAGCCCTCCGCTAGTATATTTCCTGCTTCCCAAATGTCTTAGACCTGCTGTTAAGGACGTGCCTGTTTCTGGTTGGTTGGTTGGTTGGTGGGTGGGTGGGTGGGTGGGCTGGGTGGGAGGGTGTTGTGGTGGATCTAGGGCACTCTACGCACCAGGCAAGCACCCTACTACTGTGCTACATCCCCAGGGCCTCTGAGCGTCTTTCAGCTCATTGAATAAGACCCGCAGAGACGCCGGACGGAGAATACTCCCCTTTACTCAAAGTCAACTGAATGTGACTTGAATCACGCAGCCAACACCTTCCCAGCAGCACCCAAACAGTGCATGGAATAACCCAATAGGCACGCCTGTTTCTCCACAGCTTGCCGTCAGAGGTATAATGCTTCCCTTGTTCCCTTCGAACTTGATCTTAGCCACAAGGCCAACCAGTGACTGTTTCATTTTTTTATAAACAAAGAATGAGAAACCCTGCGTCATACCTGCCACACTAGCTAGCTCTTATCTGTGGTACCACTTTGTGCAGCTTCGGCCAACCGCGCCTACTGATAGCGGGAGTTCGCGGGAGTTAGTTCTTCCCAGTTTCACGGGCTAGAGGAGTGTTTTGTTTTTTTGTTTTGTTTTCCCGAGACAGGGTTTCTCTGTGTAGCCCTGGCTGTCCTGGAACTCACTCACTCTGTAGACCAGGCTGGCCTCAAACTCAGAAATCTGCCTGCCTCTGCCTCCCAAGTGCTGGGATCAAAAGCTTGCGCCACCACCGCCCGGCTGAGGAGTGGTTTTTACTATAGCCACGTAAGCGAGCAACTTAGTTTTCTTTCCTAATTAAGCAGATCACCTCCGTCTGCCCATTGAAAGGGAGCACCAAGTACAAATTCTATGAACAATTGTTCCCTGAAAAGTGATCATAATCACGAGAAGAATGTGTCTACAATGAATCTGTTTGGATCTGTGTGACGACCCAAGATGGCGCTTGGGAGAACAGAGGTTTAGCCTTTCTTCTCCCGGCACGATGAGTTTGTGCCGTTTCTTGTCCGGGGTCTGTTCCCTTGTCAAGGTTACTTGGGATCCTCTCTGCACCCCCCACCGACAGCCGGAAAGGCAAATGAGCAGTCTGTGTTTCTCTTTTCTGTTTTCGACCTTGGTGGTTGCGCCTAAGGAACATATTTCAGTGTCTGTTGTAGCTGGGGTGCTGGGTGTGTCTTGGAGGTCCCTTTCAGCCTTAAGTCCAGAGTTCAGTTAAATGTAAACGAATTTAAAACTTTTTATACCAGAGTCGGGGCTGGGAAGCAGAAGATGACTTAGCAGTCAAGAGGACAGAGAAGCCAGACTTGGTGCGTAGCGCCGGCATGGAGGCTCACAACAGTCTCTAACTCCAGTTCCAGGGGATCCGACACTATCATCTGAGCTCTGAAGGCCCCGGCACCCACATGGTGTACCAGACATGCAAGTGGATGAGATGCTCAGACACATAAAATAAACAAATGAAGAAAACTTAAAAATAAACAGAATAAAGCAGGAGCTGGGACATGTGTGTGCCTGCCGAAACACACACATAGGCACACACACATACACCCCCACACACACCACACACACACACACACACTAAATTAAAATAAACATTTTTTTAAGATGGCTGGGCAATGGTGGCTCAAACTTTAATCCCAGTATTCAGGAGGCAGAGACAGTTGGATCTTAGTGAGTTTGAGGCCAGCCTGGTCTACGGAGCGGAGCAAGTCCCAGGACAGTTAAGTCTGTCTGCACAGAGAAACCCTGCTGGGGGAGGGGGGGGACGCTGAACAAGCAGTGGTCAGCTTCCCCCCAGTCTGATTTTGGCGTCAGCTCTAGCTGAACAATGATGAGGAAATGACAGAAGGAAATGACAGGGACAGGATGGAAAGACAGCTGCAGGGTCTGGTCCCCCGGTTTGATTGTTTCCTTTCCAAACAAAGTAGAAAGGCAGAACTAGGGAGCAAACCGGAAAAGGACAGGAACTTCAGGAGGGCGGGCCGAGGCGATGACTGACAGGCTTCGCAGAGATGGCTGCCAGAGACCAAACTTTTCTGTGGGCTCAAGAGATGGCTCAGAGGTTAAGAGAGCTAAGAGGTTAAGAGCTTCAGGAGGAATCTGGTTCAATCCCCAGCACCCACATGGCAGTTCGCAGCTGTCTGTAACTCCAGTCCTAGAGGATCTGACAAAGACACACATACAAGCAAAACACATACAAAATAAAAAGGCATCATCATCAAAAAAAAAAAAAAATTTAATGGAACAAAAAAGAAAAAGCTTTCTAGGAATTCTCACCAAGGAAGCATATAGATAGCTTCCTTTTTTTTTTTTTTTTAGGTTTATTTAAATTTTAGTTTTTGAAGCTCAATGCAGGACAAGCTGTCTCTATTTTGAGTAATTCTCCGTTTTTGTATAAAACTCCGCAGCCTGCCCAGCCTTGTCTGTGCAATACAGATCTGTTTGAGCCACAGGAAATTGCAAAGATAGGACTGACCAAATGTTAAACAAGGTGAGCGATAACCCGAGAGAGAGAGAAAAAAAATAGATTTTTTTTCTTTTTTAGAAAACCAAACTCTAAGCCAAATACAGCAGAGATTAAAATCCACGGGAACAGGGCCCTGAATATTTATGGGTAATCCTTGAATAATCCTTAGAAATAGATATCACTGATGCAAATCAGATGAAAGGGATTGGATGGATTTTTCCCTCACATATGGCAACAAAGCCTGTGTGGGGACTAAAAAGACAGTGACGCTCTTAGTGGGGTCGTGGGTGCACAGTTCTGGAGACAGACAGGAAATAAAATGACATCAGTTACAGAGTAACCCTTCTGCTCCAAGGACCGCACTCCTCTGGTTATCAGGAGTAGGAGGCAGGGCTGGGAGCAGGGTCTGTGCAGAGAGAGCACTTGCCTAGGATGTGCAAGACTTTGGGTTTCATCCCAGCGCTAAGAAATAAAGGAAAGGAAAACCAAGGGTCCTGGAAAGCAAACAGGGTTTCTCTGTGTAGCCCTGACTGTCCCAAGGGACAGAAAGCAAGGGACCCACTGTGAGTTAATGACTAGAGAGACTCGGTGTTTAATGTTTTTTTGTTTTTTTTTTTTCCCCGAGACAGTCATGGATCTCACTCTGTAGGCCAGGCCTGCATCGAACTCACAGAGATCCTCCTGCCTCTGCCTCTGGAGAGCACAGGAGCACTTCAGAGTTTGATTTTTAAGCTGTTAAAGTTTTCATGCCTCAGCAAACGAGAGCTCGATCCTCCATGCATTTCGATTTAAATAAGACCATTTGACCTTAGTATCTTTTGTTATTTACTTTTACCTCAATGGTCCTGGAAAGCAAACAGGGTTTCTCTGTGTAGTCTTGGCTGTCCTGGAACTCACTCTGTAGACCAGGCTGGCCTCGAACTCAGAAATCTGCCTGCCTCTGCCTCCCAAGTGCTGAGATTAAAGGAGTGCACCACCACCGCCCGGCCAATTGTATGTTTCTTGATCACATTAAGATAGCTCTCAGAGAGCTTGAGAGCTAAGCAAACGTCTTTATTTTCAAATTCCAATATGGCACAACTAAACTTTATTATTATTATTATTTTAGCCAGGAAGAAACATTAGTCATTAACACCAAAAAAATATATTCAATGCTGAAGACTAAGGTCTCTAGAGAAAATATCTTTAGCTTTGCTTCTTCACCAAAAAAGTCACATACATAAATGTCTCAACAACTCGTCATAAAATCCACCCATAAGCAATATATCTAGGTTGAAAAGTAAAGAAAATGAGCTCCTTGCTTATGAATCCCCCTAAAACTTACAGAAAATACTATGTTCAGGACCACTTGTCATGTCTTTTGATGAGTGAATTCAAAATTTCTAGCATTGGCTGTAAACTTCCTGCCCTCCCCTCCCCTGCTCTTCCCTCCCTCTCCCCTGCCTTCCCTTCCCTCCCCTCCCCTTCCTCTCCCCTGCCCTCCCCTCCCTTTCCTTCCTATTCCCTCCCTACTCCTTCCCTCCCCTTCCTTTCCTTCTCTTTTCTTTTCGGAGACAGAGTTTCTCTGTATAGGCTTGGCAGTCCTCAAATTCACCCTGCAGACCAGGCTGGCCTCGAACTCACAGAGATCCACCTGCCTCTGCCTTCCAAGTGCTGGGATTAAAGGCACATGCCTCCAGCCCCACACAGCAAAATAATTTTTTCTTCCCTTTCTTTTCTCCCCCCCCCTTTTTTTTGGGGGGGGGGAGGGTGTTACTAGTTGTTTCGTTTTAAGACAAGGTCTTACATACCCATACTGGCCTGTGCTGTGTGGTTAGGATGACTGACCTTCAAGCCCTGATCCCCAACACTCCACCTCCCATACGTTGGGATTACAGGCATCTGTGATGACTTTTTATAAAATTTTTTTCTTTTTTTCTTTTCTTTTTTTAAAGATTTATTTATTACTATATGTAAGTACACTGTAGCTGTCTTCAGACACACCAGAAGAGGGCATCAGATCTCATTATGGATGGTTGTGAGCCACCATGTGGTTGCTGGGATTTGAACTCAGGACCTTTGGAAGAGCAGTCAGTGCTCTTACCTGCTGAGCCATCTCACCAACCCCTGTGATGACTTTTTATTCCTTTTGTGATGCCAGGGTTCAGACCCAGGGCTTCTGTACGTGCTAGGAAAGTGTTTGCTTTCCAAGACTTAGTACGAATAGCATCATCACGTGTGGGGACCCTGTTTAAAATGTGGACTGTGGTTCAGATCATCTAGGCTAAGATTTGGAAATCTGCAGTTCTAATAAAGTTCAGGGTGACGCTGTTACCGATGGTCCAAGGGTCAAGATCATCAGACAAGTTCACTCACTAGCATCCGGGAAAGGCTGGCCAGTGAAGGCCAGCAATGGTCTGCCACACTTAGTGATTGTGGAACACATTCTCTAGAGTAATGCCATCACAACTGCTGAAAGGCCTGAAGCTGGTTTGCACAGGCATCATGAAGATACTCCGCATACCCGAGAGTTTTGATTTCCTTCACTACCCCTAAGCGTAATCTGGTGTTACAGGAGCTTAATACAATGCTGTCTATCCTTCAGGTACAGATGTAGATAGAAAGTGATGATGTAACCAGGCAGTGGTGGCGCACACCTTTAATCCCAGCACTTGGAAGGCAAAGACAGGCAGATTTCTATGAGTTTGAGACCAGCCTGGTTTACACAGAGAAACCTTGTCTTGAAAACTCAAATCGTCGTCATCGTCCTCATTGTCTTCTTAGTCAGGGTTTCCATTTCTGCACAAACATCATGACCAAGAAGCAAGTTGGGGAGGAAAGGATTTATTCAGCTTACACTTCCACACTGCTGTTCATCACCAAAGGAAGTCAGGACAGAAACTCACACAGGGCAGGAACTTGGATGCAGGAGCTGATGCAGAGGCCATGGAGGGGTGCTTCTTACTGGATTCCTTCCCCTGGCTTGCTCAGCTTGCTCTCTTACAGAACCAGGACTACCAGCCCAGGGATGGCACCACCCACAGTGGGCCCTCCCCACCTTGATCACTAACTGAGACATGCCTTACAGCTGGATCTCGTGGAGGCATTTCCTTACCCGAAGCTCCTTTCTCTGTGATAACTCCAGCTTGTGTCAAGTTGACACAAAACCAGTCAGTACAATCATCATCATCATCATCATCATCATCATCATCAATTTGCTAGTTATTGAGCCATTTGTACATTTTAAATGCCAATTAGTTTTGTGCTCTGCTTAACATGAAATATAGCACCACGTGTGAGAGGTAGGAAGTTGATGGAAGACCTCAGAGAAGTGAGCTGGGTTTCTCAGTGTAGATAGGTTGTCCTCGAACTCAGAGATCCACCTGACTCTGTCTCCCGAATGCTGGGATTTAAAGACACAAGCTACCAAAGTCCAGCTATCGTAATTATTTTTTTTTTTTTTAAAACCATACACACTTTTAACCACTGGGCCTTCCCTGACACCCCTTTTCTGTTTTTAACCTACATTCATTTTAACTCACGCAGTTGTTTTCATTGTAACACGGGGTGGCTTTACAATCCTCCTGCCTCTGCCTCCCAAGCACTGGAACTACATCCCTGTGGGCCCACCAGGTCCAGCTACCACAAATGACATTTGAAACAATGACCGAGAGCATCACCATCAATTTCTACCTGCATCTGTACCTGAAGGACCAGCGTTAAAGTGTCAAGGTAAAGCCAAATAAGCCTTTTCCGCTTGGTGTTTTGGAGTAGCATGGCACCATGCTGTCCAGGCTGGCTTAGAACCCATGCTGTAACCCACGCTGCTCTCGGACTCATGAGCTCAGCTTCCAAAAGGCCAGGATAACAAGCATGTGCCACTGGGTCCAGCTGGGCTCAGTATTTCTCAACTCTATGACTATCAATCATGGCCCGCCATAGGAGAGCATAACATAAATATTTGTAGAGAACAAGGAGGTAATAGCAGAATATGCAACGAGGAAAAATGTCAAGGTCCCTGGAACGCTCTATGTAGATGCAGCTGGCTTCAAATTCATAGAAATCTGCCTGCCTCTGCCTCCCCACTGCTGGGGCTAAAAGGGTGTACCACCCCACCTAGCTATGGGATATTTCTTTGCAAGGCTTTTGGTAGTGCCACAAAGTTGCGATTGTTTTGGATATGTAATTTACTTAACAATAAATGTCATGATATGTATATTTTCTGTCATTAGTGCACATTGGCTTTCTGAGGAACTACTTGATAGCTGCATAAGTTTTTAATTAATTAATTATTAATTAATTAATTAATTAATTAATTAATTTTTTTGGTCAAACCCTGTGCCTCTGAATATTATCATTCAGTTACTTACACAGCCTTCCTTTTTTTTTTTAATTTTTAAATCTCTGTGTGTGCTTGTATGTATATATCTGTGTCTCTGGGTGTACATACAAGTGTTTGGGGACCCACAGAGGCTAGAAGGGATTAGCCGTTCCCTTGGATTTGTTAGCTGCTCTACAGAGGCACTGGGATAGGAAGTCGGGTCTTCTGCTAGACCAAGCTGGTGACTGCTGAGCCATCTCTCCTGCCCCCTAGTTCGTGTGTTTGCTTTAAACCACATAACAGTAAAAGGTCTCATCGTTTATGGTGCGCCATAGGGGGCTTGGATCCATGTCTGTTTTGTAGTGTGCAAATGGGGAAACTCCTACTTCCTCAAACATTCATCATTGCCTTATTGTGAAAGCATTCGAAAATCCTTTCTTTCAAACATTTAATATTTTTTGTCACAAAATGTTTCAGATATGTAAAAAAATCTGTAAATAATCATAAAATGAACACCATACCAGCACCGAGATTATAAAATAAGATATTATGGGTCTAGGGGTACAGCTCGGTGATAGAGTGTGTGCTCAGCACATAGAAGGCTGTAGATTTAGTCCTCTTCAGAGAGGGACAGAGGCAGAGCCGTGTGGGTGGGTGGGTGGCGGGGCAGGAGGGTATCACCAAGAAAGTCACTCTGTGTGTAATCCCCCTCCCTTGCATTTCCCTCCTTCTCTGTCTTCACAGAGAAGCTGTGACTGTTCAGCGGTACATTTGAAATACGTTTAGCACATAATATGTTCACATGTGTGTGGTTCTAAATAATATGTAATACTAACCGCAGGCTTCAGTCCTTCTGCTTGCTTTCTGGGCGTGTTGGTGGGATTCTCCCGTGTTGATTATTCATATTTGCTGTTCATTATTCATATCCCGTCAAATAAACACTTCATATTTGCTCTTGTGTTCTCCAGTTGTCCAATATTTAGGTGGTTTGAAGCCACCTAAGTAAATAAATAAAATATCCCTTAGCATACTGTGTTAGTATTCTGTCTAAGCTCCACCCCACAATTATCTGGCAACAGCTGGGTAGACCTGGCCCCACTATAAAAGGGGCTGCTTGCCCCTCCTCTCTCTCTCATTGCTCTTGCCTCTTGGCACTCTCACCTCTCTGCCCCTCTTGGGCTCGCCTCCCCTCCCCCCTCTCTCCACGTGGTCATGGCCGGCCTCCACTCCTCCACTTCTCTTCTCTTCTCTTCTCTTCTCTTCTCTTCTCTTCTCTTCTCTCTTCTCTCTTCTCTCTTCTCTCTTCTCTCTTCTCTCTTCTCTCTTCTCTCTTCTCTCTTCTCTCTTCTCTCTTCTCTCTTCTCTCTTCTCTCTTCTCTCTCTCTCTCTCTCTCTCTCTCTGTCTCTCTCTCTCTGCCTCTCTCTGCCTCCACTTCCCATTAACTCCCATCCTCTGCCCTGAATAAACTCTATTTTATACCATGTCTGTGTGTGTCTGATCCCTCAGGGAAAAGGGATGCCTTAGCATGGGCCCACTGGGGCACCCCCTTCCCCCACACCGATGCATACCATTCTCTAACACCCTCCCCCTCTCTTTTATAAACCCAACATTTGGTGCCGAAACCCGGGAACAACAGTATTTGTTCCATGTTTAGGATCATTGCCAAGCACAGGTATCAGAAGTAAGCTTTCGAGCCTCAGGAGACATTTTATCACACTGCTTTCCAAAAGGACTGTGCAGATTTTATGTTGTGTACATACACACACACACACACATCCAAAAGAACATATGAGGTGGGGGCTGCGGGGAGGCAATCTGTGTTCAGTTCACTGTCCCATTTCCATTCAGCCCAGGACTCCTGCCTGTGGAAACACACCACCCTCACTTAGGATGCGTCTCTCCATCTCACCTGACTTAATCCAGACAACCATAGCTGTGCCCAGAGATGTGTTTCCATGCCAATTCGGAGTCTCGTCAAGTTGGCAATCCCTTGTGCCGCATCTTCACATGAGTGTGTTGGGAGCTGGTACTGACTGGCCCTGACACAGCAACCAACAGAGAATAGGCTGACTGTTCCAGTCCCCCAGGTCTAGCCAGTCCCCAGGATAGGCCATCAATCCTGAGGGCAAGCTTCCAGTGACCTCATTACTTCCTGCAGGCTACTCAGAGAGATCCCACCTCCTTCCAGCACACCTAACACCAAGAGCTCAGCCCAGCCGGCAGCACAGGAACCTTTGTGGGTCAAAGCGCATATCAACAGCCTAGCACTTTGCTTATTTATTTTCTGGATGTTTATCAGACTCAGGTCCCTGCAGGTACCAGGAAAGTGCTCTGTCACGGGGCTGTTGTCCCAGCCCCTGCGCTGTTTATTTTATAAGCTGTGGGTTGGACTCGGGGTCTTGGATGTGCTAGGCACGCCTTCTGCATTTGCACCTTTAGCTCTACTTTTTATGTTTTTTTTTTTGTTGTTGTTGTTGTTGGGTTTTGGGTTTTTTTTTTTTTTTTTTTTTTTTTTTTTTTTTGGTTTTTTCGAGACAGGGTTTCTCTGTATAGCCTTGGCTGTCCTGGAACTCACTCTGTAGACCAGGCTGGCCTCGAACTCAGAAATCTGCCTGCCTCTGCCTCCCAAGTGCTGAGATTACAGGCATGTGCCACCACGCCCGGCTTTTATGTTTTTCTTAAAGCAATATCAGGACAGCCAGAGCTACACGGAGAAACCCTGTCTTGAAAACCGAAACGACAGAAAACAATAACCAGCAGTTCAGCTTTAAATGACCAATAAAAAACCTTTAAAAAACAAAACAAAACAAAAAAAACCCCTTCAAACTGGGCAGTGATGGTGTATGCAGAAGCAGGCACATCTCTGTAAATTTAAAGCCATGCTAGCCTGGTCTTCATAGTGAGTTCCACTACAGCCATGGATTTATAGGGAGACTCTGCCTAAAAACAAAAACAAAAACAAAAAACCCCAAAACAACAACAAATAGCAATAACAACAGCAGAACATTTTAAATTACATTCACTACACTGCCCAATATAAAAATTGACAATTATTATTTCAGTTTTTTGTTGCTTTGTTTTATTTGTTTGTTTTTGCGTTTGTCTGGGGTTTTTTTGTTTATTTTTCAGGTTTTTTTTTTTGTTTTTTTTGTTTTTTTGTTTGTTTTTGAGACAGGGTTTCTCTGTATAGCCCTGGCTGTCCTGGAACTCACTCTGTAGACCAGGCTGGCTTCGAACTCAGAAATCTGCCTGCCTCTGCCTCCCAAGTGCTGAGATTAAAGGCGTGCGCCACCACTGCCCAGCTTTTTTTTTTTTTTTTTAAACCACCACAACAAACCCCTTGCTGTGTAGCACAGGCTATCTCTGAATTTCTGATCCTTCTACGGAAGCCTCGGAAATGCTGGGATTACCGGCGTGCACTGCCGTATCCACGGACTTGTTGTTTCTCAATGAATTTCTTCTGTGCGGAAGCACGGACACTTCTCCAGTCTTAAAATAAAGACTGACCTTTAAAAGACGTCAAGATGTAGGCTGACTGAATCAGTGGCTCCACTTGGGAGAGAGTAAAAATAATCGCTCATTTGCCATCGCTACACCTCCACCAGCGGGAAGAAAGACGGAGGAATTAAGCAGAAGTCTTGGAAGCCTCATTGAAGAATTATTGCTCATTGACGATAGCTGCTTGACAGGTCAAAGCAGCTATCAGTCCAGCAGGTCTGTGTTGGACACTCGCTTCTGCTCCGGCCTGAAGCACATGCTAGAGTGTGTAAGGATGAATAGACAGCCTTTCAGACAGAGGGGGAGGGAAGGAGTGAGACATCAGGCTACAGGTGGCGAGAGTCAGGTCTCTTGGGATCTGCTGAGGACAGTGGATTTTCTTGCACAGCAACTGACAGCCTTAAACTTATTTGTTCCACTACCTTGGGTCAACCGATAAGTCAGGAGCCATCTTTAAAATGCACAGAGAGGGCCGGGGAAGTGTAGTTCAGTGGTGAAGCACTAGAATAGTATGTGTGTGAGAGCCAGGGTTTGAATCCTGGCGCTACAGGATGTAAAATAATTAAAGAAAGAGGCGTTTGGGGACAGGTATAGCGGCTGCTTCTATAATGCTGACACTGAGGAGGCTGAGGCAGGAGGGTCGGTTCACAAGGACTGCCTGGGCTATTCAGTGAGGTCTCAAACAGTGAGGTCTCAAAACACATACATACGGGGCTGGAGAGATGGCTCAGCAGTTAAGAGCACTGACCGCTCTTCCTAGAGGACCTGGGTTCAACTCCCAGTACCCACATGGCAGCTCACAACTGTCTGTAACTCAAACACCTGAGACCCTCACACAGACATGCATGCAGGCAAATCACCAATGCACATAAAATAGAGACAAATAAGCTATTAAACACACATACATAAGTACACAGGCTAGCTAATTAAAATTATTATTATTATTATTATTATTATTGTTTTGGTTTTTTGGAGACAGGGTTTCTCTGTGTGGTCCTGGCTGTCCTGGAACTCACTCTGTAGACCAGGCTGGCCTCGAACTCAGAAATCCACCTGCCTCTGCCTCCCGAGTGCTGGGATTACAGGCATGTGCCACCACGCCCGGCTTTCTAAAATTATTTTAAAAAAAAACTGTTTTGAGACAGCGCTGTAGCTCAGTAACAGAGCACTTCTCCATGGCACACAGTGGTCCCAAAAGTAAACAAACCCTACAGAAATGTCTTCTTGGATTGCTGTTGTCTTATTTGCAACGTAAATGGCAAAATGCCACTTTTTTTTTTCTTTACGTTACAAAACGGCACGGCGCAACCGAAAGGTAATCAAGGTGGCGTAGGCACCAGACTGGGTCTAGGGAAGGCTTGTGGAGAGCAGGCACTGAGAGACTGATTGATTGCCCTAGTTTAGGAAAGCCGCGAGGGAGGGCTGACGTGACAAGGCATCATGCCACGCTCTGTGGGAAGACGGAGCTAAACAAGACACGGCCCCTGGCGTCAAGGATGAACGAGAGAGCATGCCAGGCTCCGGGCTTGCTTACCCCTGCATACCTCCCCACGACATGGGCACAGAGAGCCGTGAACAACAGAAGATGGGCTTTTACTAAAAATCCTGGTGTATATAAAATTCCAGAAAGGGGGGGGGCATTTTTGCTTCATCCTTTCAACCTATGTCATTTCCCGTGTCTTCCTAGAATGAGTTTGAACCCCAGCCTCCAGTGTTATGACAGATCATGCAAAACAAGGCGATGGGGGGGGGGGGCGCGCGCAGAGGCTGCCTGGACTTGTCAGCAGGTGCGATTTCAGAAACTGCTTGCTGACTCAGAGGGAAGAGGGAAGTAAAACCCTCCTCCAGTTTTGCGACTGCCCAAAGAACCCTGCAAGACTGTCAAAGTCCGCGGCGATGGGAGCCTGGACCCGGGGCCAGCTTGCTCAGCTACCACATGTGTAAGTCTAGACTGAAGTCTCATCTCAAACTAGAAGACGCGAACGAGTCGTGTGAGTCATTTCCGGGGCTTGATATCCTGAACTGGGTGACCAAACGACCAGCCACTCTTTCCCTGGCCCGAGGCCCCATTATTCACCTGATTCATTGCAAGGATCATAGTCTGGGTTGGGAAAAAAAAAGGCCACTGCAGCATCCCGGGGCCCCACACCCGTCCTTGATCAAGAAAGCAAATACCCAGCGAGAGCTCATCCCGTGGTAGAGAGAAGATGGGATGTAGAATCAGATTAGGATGAATGCTGGCTTTGTCGGGACAGAGTGGCTGCCTGCAAGTTAGTTAACCTTTTACAAACACGGGTTTCTCACTTCTGAGATGAGAACTCTCCCCCCACACACACACAGACACAGACACACACACAAAGACTTGTGTGTGAATGTCCACACCTATTCATAGCTAAGCAGCAGAAATGTGCTAAGTGAAAGAAGTCAGAAGAAGAAGAACACACAGCTTGGGAGTCCATTAACATAGGAAAGACAGCATGACCCAGCTTGGGACAAGGGACCAAGAGTGACAGCACAGGCACTGAGGAACCATTACTAAACATGGTGAGACCCTGTGGTATACAACGACACTGCAGTGAAGCCTTTAGGGTAGGGTGGCAGCAAGGTGACTTGGCGTGAAGATTCTCAGCGCCCAGCTTGATGGCTTGAGCTGGAGCCCCAGAATCTGCTACAGGGTGTGAGGAGAGATGGGTCCTTGGAGTTGTCCCACGTGTAAGCCGTGGAGAGCAAAACAATGAGATGGTTAAAAGAAAAACTAGCCGGGCAGTGGTGGCGCACGCCTGTAATCCCAGCACTTGGGAGGCAGAGACAGGCGGATTCCTGAGTTCGAGACCAGCCTGGTCTACAGAGTGAGTTCCAGGACAGTCAAGGCTACACAGGGAAACCCTGTCTCAAAAAAAAAAAGAAAAAAAAAAAGAAAAACTAAAAACTGACCAGTGGTCGCCGGGCATGGTGGCACACGCCTGTAATCCCAGCACTTGGGAGGTAGAGGCAGGCGGATTTCTGAGTTCGAGGCCAGCCTGGTCTACAGAGTGAGTTCCAGGACAGCCAGGACTACACAGAGAAACCCTGTCTTGAAAAACCAAAACCAAAACCAAAACCAAAACAAAACTGACCAGTGTGCAGTAAGCACTCAGTGCTATAATGGGCAACGCTACGATACAGCAAACGTTCTAGAAGCATTTGTTGGCAAGCAAGCGTTACTTTCAGCATGGTATATGCCCCAGCTAGGCTTTACCTCTCCCTTCTTTCTTCCTTTTCTCACTCTCTTTTCTTTCCTCCCCTACTTTCTTCCTTCCTGTGCTGGGACTTTGAGCATACTAAACCCTTGAGCTATACTACTTTGTATATACATATATATGTATTATATATAACATATATATGTGTATATATTAACATAAGTTTTATATATATAAAATACAAGTTTATATATACTTATTTTTGTATATGAGTATTTTCCCCATATATATAAGTGTACTTCCTGCATACCTAGCACCTGTGGAGACCCTGGAACTGGAGTTACGAACAGTTGTACGCTACCGCGTGGATGCTGGAAACAGAACCCAGGTCCTCTGGCCAGAGTGCCACATGCTCTTACTACAGAGTCATCTTTTCTACAGCAACTTACACTATTTATCTCTTTTTATTTATTTATTTATTTATTTTTACCACTTTGGCTATACATTATTTTTAAATATACAAAGAGCATATATTTATTTATTTATTTATTTTTGTTTTTGTTTTTTGGATTTGGTTTTTTTCGAGACAGGGTTTCTCTGTATAGCCCTGGCTGTCCTGGAACTCACTCTGTAGATGAGGTTGGTCTCGAACTCAGAAATCTGCCTACCTCTACGTCCCAGAGTGCTGGGATTACAGGTATGTGCCACCACTACCCGGCTATAAATTTATTTTTACTTATTTAGCTTCAGATTCTGGAAAGTCCAAGATCCTGGTGCTGGCAAATGCAGCATCCGGT
The DNA here is from genome assembly GCA_964023405.1 of Apodemus agrarius. Lineage (NCBI taxonomy): Eukaryota > Metazoa > Chordata > Mammalia > Rodentia > Muridae > Apodemus > Apodemus agrarius. The sequence goes on along the minus strand of OZ030012.1, from coordinate 31,428,577 downwards.
GAGGGCTACTCCCTCCTTCTCCATGCCACAGAAGGGACAGGCAAACGGGACCAGGTTCACGTTTTCCCGGTATCTGTTTGCCATCGGTGCAGCCGTTAATCTATGATGCTGACTAAAATCACCATGTTTGTTCATGAACTTACTAAGTTCAACATGCTGGAGGCTGGACCCAGTTGCGGAGCTCACAGGGAGGCCTTTGGATCCGATCTCTAGCACAGTAAAAACCAAACTAACTGGCCAGTGAGTGGGACCTGTGTCACCATGGTAACGGCAAAACAGTAACGTTTGCTGGAAGTTACACACTGTGAAAGCACGCTCAGAAGGCTAAAGGTCCGGTCTGGAACTGGATGGTGTTGCCTAAGGAGGGCTTGCTTCCTCGAAGCTGCAAAGACAGAGATGGAGGAGCTGGTTTCAGCTGGCGACAATGGAGAAGTTCTTGTCGATGTTACCAGGACCTAACGACGGCCAACAGCGAGAAGCAGATCATTTGCTGCTCTGGTGGTAGGAGTCAACCTTGGAGAGAGGGGCGTAAAAATGAGGTGGACTGAAGTCTCGTGCAATAGGCAACTTTATTCAGACAGTTTATACTCCGAGGGCTAAGAAGAATCACCCGAGTAAAGCGTACACTCACCAGAACAAGCTGCACATGGTAAAAAGCATGATTTCCCATAGAGGCACATGAATAGCAACAGCTGAGGTAAATTCACTCCTATCCACTACACCTGGGAGGAGCATGGAAACACATTCCGAGAATAATTCCATGTTTTGAAGAAACTGAGGTCACATGATTCTCTCTCTCTCTCTCTCTCTCTCTCTCTCTCTCTCTCCTTTTTTTCCCCACAAGCTCTGAGAATTCTCTTCACATGACTCCATCCTTGTACCCACTTCCAACAGCAGATCTCTAGTAATCCCACTTTCCCTTCAGATGTGCAGACAGTGGAGGCGGGGTGCCTGCTTACACTAATCACAAAAGCCTGAGCCTGCTTCTGCTGTTTTTCATCCAGTACCAGAAGTGCCTTACCCAGATGCCCAGAGCCGGTCTGCCAAAAGGATTTAGAGGTCCGGCTCATCAGACCTGGACAGGCATGAGGTAGCGTGACTTGGAAGTTCAGAGCTAAAACAAAAGATAGTGAAAAGACACTCGCACCTCGGGGAACAGAGTGGGGCATTGTGCCCAGTGTGTGCCCTGTGTGTGTCCCTGAAGTTTTCTTCTTTTTGTTTCATTTTGTTTGTTTAAGAGGAGATCTCTCTATATATAGCCTTGACTGGCCTGGAGCTTGGTGTGTAGATGAGGTTGGCCTGAACTCGAACCCACCCCCCTGCCTCTGCCTCCTGAGGAGTGGGATCAAGGGCGAACATAACCACACCAAGCAATTGGCTTTTCCTTTTGAGTAAAATTGTCCTGACATTCATGGCTCTGCCCAAGAGATGACTAAGAAAATTTTACTTTTGTCAAGTTAGTGACATCCCAGCAAGAGGGAAAAACATTGGGAAACAAAATAACCCTTCCTTCTTAGGTGAGGGAGAGAGACAGGGCTGCAGTGGGTACCAGGGCTCACAGGCTCAGTTTGCCCATGTGCTGGCTTCTGAACAGTCATTAAAACGGTCAATAAGGGTTAAACATTTTCAAAAGATCTCACTTTCTGACCCCAGCAGTCAATGAATATCTTTGGTGCTGCAGTGTTTGGGGACGCTGTCCTAAGGGACGAGAATGTCAGCTTGCAGTCCATCCTCTGGCCCTGGGGTTGCCAGTCGGGGTGTGAAACAGTGCAGTGGGCTGGCATCTTGGCTTCCTCTCGGTCTCCATAAACTCTGGCCTGTCTTTTCCAAGCTGTGGACACCTGTCCCTCCACATGCTTGGTCCAAATAGCCATTTTCTCTTCTTTTAGATTGCCCTCCCTCCCTCCTTCTTCTCTCCCTCCCTCCCTCCCTTCCTACCTCTTCCTTCCTTCCTTCCTTCCTTCCTTCCTTCCTTCCTTCCTTCCTTCCTTCTCTTTCCTTATTTCCTTCCTTCTCTTTCTGTCTGCCTGTCTGTTTTTGATTTTTCAAGACAGGATTTCTCTGTATAGCCAGCTTTTCCTGGAACTTACTCTGTTAGATCTGCCTGCCTCTGCCTCCCAGGTGCTTAGGATCTATGGTGTGAGCCAGCACCACCTGGCTCTCCCTCTCTGGTTCTATTTTTTTCTCTAGCTCAACTTGTCTCCTCTGTTACCATTCCCTCTCCCCTCTCCCCTGTCCTCCTCTTTCTCTCCCTCCCTCTTCCCCCCTCTCCCTTTCTTTTTTTCTTTTTCATTTTTCTTTTTTTTTGTTTGAGACAACTTCTCGCTATGTTTCGGAGGCTGGCCTCCAGCTCCAGCCTCTCCAGCAGATGGGGCCCACAGGAGCGTTGCTATGCCAGGGCCCCTGCTCTTTTTGCCCTCCTCCTCTTTTTTTATTTTATTTTTATTAAAACACAAAACAAAAAAAGCAAGAGGTTCATTATGTAGCTCTTGCTGGCCTCAAACTCACAGAGATGTGCCTGACTCTGCCTCCAGAATGCAGCACATGCCACCCGGGCCTACGCTCCAGTCTTGACTTTGCTAGCAATGACTCATTCTGCCTGGCACTTTTGCTCTCTACGGGAAGGAGAAAGGTAAACTGAAAACCCAGGACGAGCCAGCTGGGGTGGCATGCATATGCAATCCTGCTCAGAGTCTCTGGGGTTCACTGGCCAGCCAGCCTAGCTAGCCCACTGGGCAACTTCCAGGCCAGGAGGAACCCCTGCCTCTGACAAAAGAGAATGGACATGGCCCGCTGACCTCTGGCTTCACCTATGTCATACACGACCTCTCTGTGTCTCTCCCTCCCTCCCTTCTGCCCTCCCTCTTCAACCTACTTTGTGCTGGGAATCAAACCAGGCTCTTGCCAAGGCTAGCCAAGGGTCCTAGCGCCAGCTACTCTCTCAATACCAAGACGGAGCCATGAAAACGCATCCTCTGCTTCCTTTTGTCATCGTCCCGGTGGTTTGTTTTTATTCTGTTCCCAAGATCTTGTTTTGTTTTGAGACAGGGTTTCTCTGTGTCACTCTGGCTATCCTGGAACTCTCTCTGTAGACCAGGCTGGCCTCAAACTCTGCCTCTGCCTCCCAAATGCTGGGATTAAAGGTGTGTGCCACCACTGCCTGGTTCTTTTCTTTTCTCCTTTTGTCTGTCTGTCTGTCTTCCTTCCTGCTACCTTCCTTTCTTTTTAACATGTATTCACTTATTGTATGTGTGCGTGCACCCCAACATGTATGTAGAGGTCAGAGGACAACCTGTGGAAGTGAATGTGAATTCTTACCTTGTACCACATGGGATCCAGGGATTAAACGGGATTGTCAGGTCTGACAGCAAGTGCCTTTATCCTCTGAGCTCTCTCACTGGCTTAATAGTGGTTTTGATGAAATGCCTAAAAAAAGAAACAAACACAGAAACAAAGAACCCTCCTAATGTATTTCAACATCTCGCAGATATAAAATTAAATGAAAAAAAATAGTAATCTGGTGGTATATACCTGCAATCCTAGCTATTTAGAGACAGAGTAGGTGTTGGTGGTGGTGGCAGGGGGAGGTCTGAAGAGTGTGGGGCCAGCCTGGGCTATACACCCTGACTCTCGGCTCCAAACAGCCGCTCCCTCGACCGACAAGTGCAAGATAATTCATTGAGATTTTCAAGGCACACACGTGTTTCACATGTGTTCCCAAGGGCGGGCAGGAGAAGCACTTAAAACATGTGGAGAGCATTGCGTTCTTGTTAATGGTCACTCCTGGGAGGAAGGGGCAGTGATGGCAGGGGACTTCAGCTATAGCTGGGGAAGGAAGGGAGGGCGGGGCAGGAAGGAGGAATGGAAGGATGGAGTGAGGGAAAGAGAGGACAAATGAAAGAAAGACAAGAGAGAATGTTCAAAGCAAAGGAGACAGTTTAGGAATTATTAATCCAGTCTGAGTGTGTTGAAGGTTGGTTATTAGTCTCTTCTCTGCTTGTCTTTATTGAAGAAATCTATTTTGCCTCCCACTGGAGGAAGACCCCTTTAATCCAGCACTGGGGACACAGAGGCAGGGGGATCTTGGAGTTTGAAGCCAGCCTGCCCTACAAAATGAGTTCCAGGACAGACAAGGCTATACAGAGACACCCTGTCTTGAAACTCATCCCCTCAAAATAATATTTTATTTTTGTGTGTCTGCTCCTGTGGAAGTCGGAGGTCGACAATCTGTGTCTTCCTCTGTGCTTCTCCACTTTAGTTTTTGAGATAGGGTCTCTCACTGGATACGGACCAGACCAGTTGGCTAGCCTGTCTCCATCTCCCCGGCCCTGGGATTATAGGTGTGCATCGCCATAACTGGCTTTATGTGGTTATCTGTTTTATGTGCTGGGGATTTGAATTCTGGTCCTCATGTTTGCAAAGCAAGCACTTTACTCACTGAACAATCTTCCCAGTCCAGCCCCCACACCCACTTCCTCACCCGACCCCCATAAGAAGCGCTTCAGACCTGGGAATGATGGTATATACCTGTAAAAGTTGCCCTCGGCGGTGAAAGCAACTGCAAACTCCTACTGAAGCTCTGTCTCCAAAGATAAAACAGAACCAGTTTCAGCTCAGAACTGAAAACCTGGAGAGAGTGCAATAATAACGACAACCAGTCAACTCAACAGAAATAATCACCTCCAGCGTGTTTGGCATATACATTGTTCATCTTTTTTATTCATCTGAACATACACCAGGCAGTTTTAAAACAGCTGGATGACTTTATTTTGTGATGCTTGGGTGTCTTAGTCAGGGTTTCTATTCTTGGACAAGACATCATGACCAAGAAGCAAGTTAGGGAGGAAAGGGTTTATTCAGCTTACACTTCCACACTGTTGTTCATCACCAAATAAAGTCAGGACTGGAACTCAAGCAGGTCAGGAAGCAGGAGTTGATACAGAGGCCATGGAGGGATGTTACTTACTGGATTGTTCCTCTGCCTTGCTCAGCTTACTTTCTTATAGAACCCAGGACTACCAGCCTAGAGATAGCACCACCCACAATGGACCCTCCCCGCCTTGATCACTAATTTAGAAAATGCCTCACTGCTGGATCTCATGGAGGCATTTCCTCACCTGAAGCTCCTTGCTCTGTGATAACTCCAGCCTGTGTCAAGTTGACACAAAACCAGCCAGTACACTTGGGTTACCTGCTGGCAGCTGGGTTAGACTGCCTTTGGCCCAGGTGTCAAACAGCAAGCTTCATACAAACAAAACAATTTCCGACCCCTTTTATTATTGAAGCTTCTGGTTCATAGACTTGCCCTTCACGAAAGATCTGCTGTGTAGTGTGTAAATATTTAATTTAATCCACATCCACTTAGGCCTTCTGGTGTTTGTTATTCATTTATATTTCACCATGCTACACAGTGCCAAATGTATCTGCCAACTCACTCCATTCCATTTATTTGAAAAAGGAAGAAAGGAAGGAAGTAGGGGGAGGGAGGATCAGAATAATCTGCTGGAATTGTACAGATACCAAATCAACAACACTTTTCCTTATTACATATTTGGCTTAAAATTATATGTGGTTTTTCTCCTACCTAAATAATAGATGAGGATTTTTTTTCTATTCTTTGAGTTTTTAACAGTCCAATTTCTTTACATTGAGTGCTAAATCCAAAGTTAGGTTTTAAATACTCTGAGAGTCTGGATTTGATGCCTAACATGTATAAACATTACCTTCCCTGTCTATTATTACAGCCACTAGCCACATGTGGCCCTGTTAGTTCATTTCTCATCTTCTTTAGAGATGGCTATTCTTTTTTTTCTTTCTTTCTTTCTTTCTTTCTTTTTTTTTTTTTTTTTTTTTTTTTGTCAACATAGTACACCAAACCTAGGGTCCAGGTCCTTGAGCAAGGTAGGTGAGTACCTTACCACTGAGACATCTCCCGAGTACATATTTCGAAATCCAAACTTTGATTTTTTTTTTCAAGCAAACAATTCAGGGCATTATTTTGTCTTGTGAGTCTGAACAACAACCACACAGAGAACCTACCTCCTAGTCAGCCTGAGATCAGGAGAGGAAATCTGCAAACTCTGTTGTTTACCGTGCTACTGACCTAGGCTGTGTTGTACTTATTTTTTTTTATTTTATTTTAGACAGTTCTCACTATGTAGCCCAGGATAGGGTTGAACTTTCTATCCTCCTGCCTCAGCCTCCTGAATGATGGGATTATAAGCGCATCCCACCATAGCTGCTTTTAAATGAGTATTTTAGAATTTTTACAATTAAAACTCATGCCTACACTGGACAGCTCCTGGGTGAAGGTTGGAGGACAGTTTCAGTCATCCAGTCTTTGATTCCAACATGTGAGTTCCCAGGACCAAACTCAACTCAGATGGTCAAGATTGGTGGCAAGCATCCTTACCCACTGAACCATCTTGTCCCTCCCCCCTTTTGGATACTGTATCAATCTGTAGTCCTAACTGGTCTGGTACATACTATATAGCCCAGGCTAACCTTAAAGAAGGCACCTCTCCTGCCTTAACCTCCTGAGTGCTGGCTGGGATTGTAACAGTGGGCCGCCATGTTGGATACTCAATGGTTCTATTCTTGCTGTTTCTCAACACATGGTCTCAAGCAGTTTGAGTGACCAGGCTGGTCTTGAACTGTTTCTTATTTGTTTTTGTTTTTGTTTTAGACAGGGTCTCACTATGTTCCCCGGGGTTGGTCTGATTCATAGAGATCTACTTGCCAGTGCTGGGAGAGGTTCTGAGGAGCTGCCACCGTGCCCAGCTGGTCTAGAACTCTTGATCCTCTGTCCCCTACTTCCCAAGTGTCAGATTTGTAGGTGTGCACTGCCACACTCAGCCCTCTGCCTGCACTTTTCTCACATGGGCGATTTTTCTTTTCCCCAGTTCCGGGTATCAAGCCCGGGGCCTCACAGATACTATGCAAGCGCACACTGTGGACAGTCATACCCCGAGATGATACTTTCAATTTATGTTGGAGTTATGGGGGCTATACATTGTCAAAGGGCATCTGCATTTCCTTTTTGAAAAGTAAGTTAATGACTGTCATTAATGCAGCGTATAGACAGCAGGAATTGTCCAGTAAGCATTACGTGCTTTTATAAGGGCAGTAAATGGTTACAGCACAGAATCACCCTACAAGGGCATTCTCTACTGAAAGACGGGGCAAGCTGAGAGTACCCGCCACTTTTTGCAGTAAGGAAAAACAATTAGCAGACGAAATTGCTAGTGAAAATATCTTTTTAAAAGTCACAAGAGATTTTAGTTATTGCTTGGTGCTAGAAGGCTTGCTTAGCTTGGGCGAGGTCCTGGGCTTCATCCTGGTTGCCTGACAAAAAGTAGACTAAACCAAACCACACCGGACTCCTGGCCTTTCCCACGCCTCCTCTGGTGCTGGTTAACAGTTTTGTTCTCCTGTATTTTTCCATTGGCTTTTACTGAGGTGGGCTGTTCTAGAATGACTCAATATGCCATTTAAGCCTTAAATCACCTCATTTTATTAGAACACCTACCAAGTATTTATGATTTCAATTAATAAAAGTATGTCCTTTGCGATAGTTGCCTTGGACCATACGCGTAAAGTTAAAAACCCTCAGGAAGTTATACTCAGGAGCTATAAAACCCTTCAGCAAATGACAAATGTGTGTGCTAGGCATCCAGCCATCTCAAATAATTTTAAAGTTGCTTTCACAAAATCTTCTCAGCCAGAGAGGTCAACTGATGAAGGAAGAAATGCTCGGCCAAACTGCAAAGGAAGCCATGCTGGGGCTTCACCATGATTGGAGAGGAGAGGCAGATCCGTAAACAAGGTTATCCAGAGCGAAGCCTCTGTAGGGGAAACTTGAGGACATGGGTAGATGCACTCCTTCAAATCTCAGAGGGCACAGGGCTGCCGGGGCGGGGAGAGGACAGCAGTCACCGGGTAACAGAAATCCCAAACCACCAAAGTAGCTAATTAGCATGGTCAACCTGTAACAAGTGTCCTTCGAAGAGAAGAGGCAACTTCAGACCACCCGCCACCATCCCAACCCTACCCCTGCAGCTCCAGACACAGTGTAGTACACACTTGCAGCGTTTCAGCGGTAAACTCCAGATTGGCCTGTTTTAAGCTGTGTCTTCCTCTCAACTGTAGACACACACTAGCGTGATGTGCTGTTAGTTACCAGGGCCTCTTCTCAGCCCTCGGGGGGCTAATCATCACCAGCTCCTCATCTGTGCCTCTTTGTATTAGCGATAATGAGCTCAGGGAGAGGTTCTGAGGAGCTGCGCCGATTTTAATCAGCCATGCAGAGTCACTGGCTACAAGCAATCTCATTTGTTGAATATATTTTTATGGCAATCCCCCCCCCAAAAAAAAGAACAGTTGTGGGCTTATAAGAACCATATTCCCAGGCCCCACCCAGGACCCAGTCAATCAGAATAGTTAGATGCCCTAGGAATGAATCTGCATAAGCTTTCTTTGTAACTCTTAGATACATTAAATTTTAAGATTGAATAGATGGAAGATGTTGTTTTGTTTTGTTTTCTGAGACCGGATTTCTCTATGCAGCCCTAGATATTCTGGAACTTGCTCTGCAGACCAGGCTAACCTAGAACTCAGAGATCTACCTGCCTCTGCCCCCCCCCCCCGCCTCACCTGACCCAGAGTACTGGTATTAAAGGCCACCAGCACTCAGCTAGATGAAAGAATTTTAAAAGTTTTTTTTTATATGCTTTTTACTATAAAGAATCAAGTTAGAAATTCAGCAAAATCTCTGGGTCAGAATAAAGAAAAAAATAGCTATGTAATAATCCAGTGCCAGAAACAGTAGGAGCAGGCACAGTTTGAGGACTTCTAGAGCATTCAGAGAAATGGCAGGCCCTCAATGATGACTTAGCTCTTAATTCCAAGCTAGTTTCAACTTCAAATGCTGTCTTCTATGGACCAAGGGTGTTGCTCAGCGGTAGAGAGCTTGCTTAGTGCATAAAAGACCTGGGGTTCCATTTCTTTTTTTTTTTTTTTTTGGTTTTGGTTTTGGTTTTTCAAGACAGGGTTTCTCTGTGTAGTCCTGGCTGTCCTGGAACTCACTCTGTAGACCAGGCTGGCCTCGAACTCAGAAATCCGCCTGCCTCTGCCTCCCAAATGCTGGGATTACAGGTGTGCGCCACCACGCCCAGCCTCGGGTTCCATTTCTAATGCTGTGAAGCCAACAAAATTGTGTTCAGGTAGTTGGGAGCATCAGTAAGTTTTAATGTCTTATTTTCAGTGTGTGTGTGTGTGTGTGTGTGTGTGTGTGTGTGTGTGTGTGTTGCGTTCATGAGTGTGGAGATGTGCATGCAGAGGCCAGAGTGTGGCACTGAGAGTTTCCCCCTCTCTCTGTTTACCTTATTGCCTTGAGCCAGGATCTGTCACTGACCCGGAAGCTCACCCGTTTTGGCTAGCCAGGTTAGCCAGGGAGCTCTCAGGATCCGCTTGTCTTCCTCCTCCGGCAATGCTGGGGTTCCAGGCACTTACAGTCTTCCTGGACTTTACACTGGCATAGGGAATTTGAACTCCGGTCCTCGTGTTGACCAATCAAATACTCTTAAGCATTTACAGCATCTCCCAGCCTCCTCATGTTCATTTCTTTTTTTAGAACATGCAGATAGAAAAAAAAAATGGTTTTGCTTTTGCTTTTTGGAGATGGGGTTTCCCTGGATAACCCTGGCTGACCTGGAACTTGCTTTGTAGACCAGAAAATAGAAATTTCTATCCTATGTATTACAGAATGGTTTTTATAAATGTGGATTAGGCAAGAAAGCCATTTATAAACAATAAATTTACAACCATTAAGTCTAGGGAGTAGAGAATTGTATTATTCTTCACCGACTAATGCTTTTTCATAAAAAAAAAAAAGCCACAAATTCAATATTCTTCTCTGTGAATTAGGACCATGTCTGAATCACGAGTGAACTCTCCTGTAGAACAATCCATTCACTGTCTTTGCAATTGCGTTAACCATGTGGTAATTTACACTGATCATGGAGATGCCCGTAAGATGAATTACGAGGACCTCATAAGTATGGATACAGTGTAAACCCTCATCTCTCTCCTCATTTTCTCCATATTGGTTCTTTTATGCTCTTCATTTAATGCTATTTATTTGGTTTTTTAAATTAGTAGCAGAATAGGAAATGTCAAAAAGTATACAAAGCTACAAAAGAAAACATCATTTCTCTTTCTGCACCTCCTTGTTTAGTCCCCACCCCTTTCACAGAAAATCATGATTATTGATTTCGTGTGTATACTTTCAGCCTTAATCTTACTTATACACAGATATGAATGTATATATTCTCCTATTTTTATTTTTCTTCTCACACATGTTAAGCAAGGATTCTACTACGGAGACTCCCCTTTTAGTTAAAAGTAACTATTGCACTTATTTTGTTTTGTGTGCATGTATGTGAGTGTGTGGAGGTCAGAGGTCGACCTGTCAGAATTGATACACTCTTCTACTCTGTGGGCCCTAAGGGTGGATAGAATTCAGGTTGTCAGGCTTGACAAGAAGTGCCTGGTACTCCCAAAGCAGTCTCCCTGCCTACCCTTCCACCCCTGCTATTATTATTTTTTAACTCAGTGGTAGCATCCTACACACAAGTTCTGTGCTTGCTTTGTTTAACAATACATCTTGGAAACCTTTCCATAATAGAACCTTCCAATGTTTTTTTTTAAAGATGTATTTATTGTTATATCTGAGTACATTGTAGCTGTCTTCAGACACACCAGAGGAGGGTATCAGACCTTATTACAGATGGTTGTGAGCCACCATGTGGTTGCTGGGATTTGAACTCAGGATCTTTGGAAGAGCAGTCAGTGCTCTTAACCGCTGAGCCATCTCTCCAGCCCCCTTTCCAATGTTTTGAAGTAAGGTCTGGATATGTAGATCAGGCTAGCCTTGAACTTTGGATCTTCCTGTCTCAGTCTCTGAACATTACTAAGAGTACAGAAGTGTCCCGACATGTCCCCACTCCTCAGTCTTCTTCTTTAATTTTATATCTGAGGTGAGTTTATTATACAGATGTGCTACCTACCACTCATGCATGGCTTCCAATCCTTCGCCTTTGTTGCAGTGTGATCTTTATTCATCAGCACCGATTCGTAGACTATATCAGAGGATAAAGTCCACAAGGCTTGTTTTCTACCCTCTGAATATTTTTAGCTAATGTTTTTGAGACTATTCCAAAATTATGTGCATCTTTCTTCTAAAATTGTACACAATGCATATAATCTTTACAGACCTGAATACAGCAAGATTACATTCCTGTCCTTTTGTTCTTGCAAATCAGGTCTGCTAGAACTGTAAAGCAATTTTTTAAATGGCCTAATAACTGCTTCAAAAATAAGGCTTATTAAAAATAATGGCCTACCGTTAATGGAAGAATATTAAATCTCTGAACCCTGATTTTCGGTTATTTTGCACCACTAAATTTTAGACTTCTTTTATTCTTTAACACATGTTCTTTTTATTGATTCCCCTCTTAGTGGAAGTGTTTGATTAAGGCCAAAGTTGCTGAATACACAATAATAAAAGCAATTATAAACAAGGAGCATAATGGGGGAAAATATTATATTAACTGTCAAGAATTCATGGTGGTTAAGTGTTCTAATTCAAAGCATTTTATTTCAGGCTGGAGAGATAGCTCAGTAGTTAAGAGTACTGGATGATCGTCCAGAGAAGCTAGGTTCTGTTCCCAGCATTCATATGGTGACTCCGAACTATCTGTAACTCAAGTTCCATGAGATCTGAACTGCCTCTGACCACTGCAGGCACCAGATAGGCACAGTACACAGGCATGCATGCAGATAAAACACCCATCCTTATAACACGGTTTAAAGTATTTTTAAAACCTTCATTTCAAGTGGCTGGAGAGATGGTTCAATGGGTAGAGCATTTGATGCTCTTGCAGGGGATCCGGGGTCTATTCTGAGAACCCACAAGACAGCTCACAAATCATTTGTAACTCCAGTTACAGGGTATCTGATGCCCTCTTCTTGCCTCTACAGGCACCAGGCATACATGTGGCACACACACACATACTACATACAAAAGGGGTACTCATACACGTAAAATTAAAATAAAGACATCTTAGAACATTTCATTGTGTTATCAGACCATGTGTCTCAATTTTATACTTTAAGAAGTGTAATCACAATAAAAATGTAGAATATTTGTTGCTATTTTTTGACACACTATTGTTTAGTCTAGGCTAGCCTTGAACTTTATATATAATATATAATATATATATATATATATATATCAAAAAGATGACCTTGAACTCTGGATTTTCTGGGCCACTACCTTCCAAGTGCTGGGATTATAGGTGTGTGAGACCATATTGGACATCCAGCAGAAAATATTTTTAGCTACCAAAGCATTCTATAATGGACCAGCATCTAAAGCAGTGGTTCACAACCTGTGGTTTGTGACCCCTTTGACAAGCCAATATTTCCAAAATATTTACATTACGATTCCTAACAGTAGCAAAATTATAGTTACAAAGTAGCAAACAAAAATAATTTTATGGTTGGTGGTCAGCACAACATAAGGGGTCACTGCATTAGGAAGATGAAAGCCACGGCTCTAAGTTATCAGCAATTGCTTGAAATTTGGAAAAATTTCCAGTTGTTCTTAAATTTTTTTTTAAAAGATGGTATCTGGCTGTGTTGTCCAGGCTGAACTCAAAAATCAGAACCCTCTTGCGACAGTCTCCTGAGTACAGTTTCCTGCCCTGCCTTACAGTTGATTAATTCCCAAGTGACTGGAAGAGATTAGGTGTCGGGGAGAATAAACACTAACTCCAAGGCCATTTTAAAGGACTTATTGGATCCTCTCAAAACAATTGGCACCGATATGCTTTGGTAAGAGATAAACTTCCTGCCAGGCATGGGGTGCCCGCCTTTTAATCCCTGCACTCTGGAGGCAGAGGCAGGTGGATCTCTGAGTTCCAGGCCACTCCGGTCTACAAAGTGAATTCCAGGACAGCCAGGGATACACAGAAAAGCCTTGTCTCGAAATATACGAAAACCAATAAGCAGGTAGAATTCCCATAATAGAAACCCACAACCACCCTCCGAGGCTCACTATAATGAATTGTCTCTCCGTGCTGTTTTCGGCTGGAGCGCTGGTCTGGCCCATATGACCTTTTACCGGGTCTGTTCAAACAGAAGTAAAATAGACTTGGGGAAAAATTATCTGTGCTGGCATCTCCTCAAGGGGAATGCCTAAAAAGAAGGTGAGGAGGTTGAGAAACTAAGACAGAGGCCTTGGACAGCACATAATGGTGGGTGACTTACTGTCAGTCAGTTCTGATCACCATAAAGCCTAATTCATAGAGAACACGAGAACTCCCGACTGAACGCCGGAGACCCGTTTATCAGGGAGAGGCAAGCTGGCGCGGAGATGAAGAGCTGGATGGGAAGCTGTTCTGTACCAATTTTTTAAAGACAAAAATTCTCCTATCTCCCGCCGCCTAAGTCCCTGTGGAGTCAGCCCCGTAGCTACCGAAAGCTGCAGCCTGAGACTGACTAGAGAAGCCTCCAAGACCTGGAGGGTAAAACCACCAACGCGGAAGGGTAGCTCCTGCAAGTAAGGATCTGCCGGACCGCAGACTTTATGACCGGAAGTGCTAGCATCTTCTTATCAGGTCACACTGACTTGATCTTGAGACATCCCAATCTCATGTGTCACCACCAAACGTTCTCCATACACGTGCCTCATAGTCTGCCTTTACTGCTCTCCGTGCGAGTCATTTGCAAAATAATTTCCATCAGATTTGAAAGGTTGTTCTTTTTTAAAAAAAAAAATGCATGCACATTTATTTATTTATTTATGCATTTATTTTCATGCACGTTGGCGTTTTGCCTGCACGTGTTTCTGTGTGAGGGTGTGGGATGCCCTGGAACTGGAGTTAGGAACGGTTGTCAGCTGCCACGTCTGGGGTGCTGGGAATTGAACATTTGTCTAATCTGTAGCTCTCCTCAGTTGGAGTGAAACCCATCTTACCATCGTAGTCAATCTGGAAAGAGCTCAAGCCTCCTGAAGCGTTCATCATGTAAAATGTACCAGGAGGTTTTAAAAGCTGATGCTGGAGTATGTTTCTGGCCCACTGGATGCTGAACTCTCTCTCTCTCTTTTTAATCTCAAAATAGAACAGCCATCATCAAAGTCCCTGCAGGGCAGGAGTCCAGGGGCTGTTCTGAATGCTGCTGACTGCGCTTTTGAGGGGGTGTGCCAGAAAGCACGATGCTGAAGTAGCTCTCCCCAGAAGTCAGGACACGGGGAGCCCCACGAAGCCCTCCGGAACTGGGAAACCAGGCCACTGTTTAATATGGAAAGCCTATTACAATAGGCTTTCCTGGTAACTGGTTCATCTTAATTGTCAATTTGGCACCTGGGCAGGAGGAACACCCCCCCCCCCCACTAAAGAATTGTTTCCATCAGATCGGCTTGTGGGCGTGCCTTCGGGATATTTTGATTGATCAGGAGGGCTCTGATGTATTCTGACTTCTGCAGGTACCTGCAGCACAGACAGGCCTGGGCTGATTTAAAAAGCTAGCTGAGCCTGGTTCCTAATTCAGTTCCTGCCTCCAGGTTCCGGCCTTGAGCTCCTTCCTGCCTGGCTTCCCTCTAAAACCCCTGAGCTGAAATAAACCTTTCTCCCCCAAGTTGTTTTTGATCATGATGTCTATCACAGCAACAGAAAGCAAGTTAGGATAAGCAGCACACATCTGGGCTAATACTCGGGAGGCAGCTCTAGAAAGAGGCGGGAGTTCAAATCCTAAGTTTCACTTACTTTTTATGTAATGCAGAACACATTATTTCATTTTTTTTTTAAAGCTCCAGTGTTGGGAACCGGTGAGCTTGGCTCAGCACCCCAGCTGAGCTGTTTGCACAGGTTTCTTGAGAGCAAAACATCCCGTGATCCCGTGGCTTAGCTTGATTCCTGCCTTCCCACCCGGGACTTCGGGACTTCCCAGGTGCCTGACCTATGGCTATGATTGTTTTTTCCTGTTGTTTTCCCTGGCCTCTAGTATATATATTGCTGGTCTCTCAGTAAAGCTTTGGCATTCTCCTTACGGAATGACCCGTGTCTGTGTTTTATGTCAATCCCCCAGGCCTACGCCCGATACTTGGTACCATGGCAGCGCGGGCGCTGTCACTCCAGAACATTTTGTGAGTATGAAATTTGCCATTAACATTTTGGCAGTTAGGGGCTGGAGAGAAGGCTCAGCAGTTAAACTTGTCTTGTAGAGAGGATGAAGAGTTTGGTCCCAGCACTGGCAACTAGTTGCTAACAGGTGCTGTAACTCCAGTTCTGGGATAGCTGACACTCTCTTTTGGACTTCTTGGGCACCTATACTAAACACGAACGTGCTCCCACAAAGTAACCTGCATAGATATTTAATTAAAAATTAAAGTATGGGGCTGGAGAGATGGCTTGGGGGATGAGAACACTTGCTCTTCTTGCAAAGGACCCAGACCTAGTTCCAGCGCCTCTTATGTGCATCTGTAACAACCAGTTCTGGGAAATTCAACAACCTGTTCTGTCTCCTGCAGGCAACGGGCACACATGCAGTGTCCCTACATAACAGGCAGTCAAAGCACTCATACACATAAATAAGAATAAAATATTTTTAAAAAGGTTTTAAGTAAACTATTAAAGTTGGCAGTTAATATTTGAGAGCCTCAAATACCTTGAGTAAGGGGTGTTTCCTTGTGGGCTGTTGGGAGCATTATGGCTCCTCAAATCTGTAATTCCACTGTCCGCTGATATGTGTCTTATAGTTCTTTGTGATAAATTTGCCTATCTTGAGATGGTACTTTTTATGTATGTGTGGTAATGGGATTAAACCACATGCTACCACAACAAATGAAACCAGCAAATCAAATATGTGTGTATTAGGCAGATGCTCTACTACTGAGCTACATTCCCAGTCTACCTGTGTATGTAACAAGAACTCAACATGTAGCCCAGTCTGGCATTGAATTTCTGATTCCTGAATCAGCCAAAGTGCTAGCATTCTAGGCATGTGCCAACACTCCTGGTTCTAAAGCATATTTAATAGCTCCCAAACAGGAGGATCATTGGAAAGGTAGACCAGGATAACTAACATGCTCCTCTGCATAACACACACACATGCATGCACACACACATACACGCATGCACACACACATGCACACACACACACACACACACACGCATGCATACACATGCACACACATACACATACGCACATGCACACACACACACACACACACACACACACAAACACACGTACTCACAAATAAAATAATAAGTGGGCTGGAGAGATGGCTCAGTGGTTAAGAGCACAGACTGCTCTTCCAGAGGACCTCGGTCCAACTCTCAGGACCCATGTGATAACTCAGAACCATTTGTAACTCCAGTTCCAGGAAATCTGACACCTTCTTCTGGCCTCCAAGAGCATCAGGCATGCACATGGTACACAGACGTACATGCAGGTAAAACACCTCATATGCCATACAATAAAAATATTTTAATATAAAATGTAATACGCAATAAAAATGGTTTAATAAACACAGCCAACAAATAACCTGCTGACCATATAAGCTAAAAAAAAAAAAAAAATCCACCTTATTTTCAAGTTGAAGATTTACTAAGATGATTTAAGCACAGGAATTTCATAAGCTCTACTTAGGCCATGTATAGTCAATGATCACAGAATAAACTAAAAGGCAAGGGTTGGAGGGGTGACGTTAGTGAGACCAGTAAGTGCCAAATTAAACAGAATGCTGAGATAGCACGAGGAATGTGGTCCATTGTTTACTTTCCCAAGGAGACATTCCTGTTTGATATTCATTCCTTTATTTACCCTTCCCCCACAGCGACTCCCTCAATTCCCGAGAGTACCTAGATAGCTTAAGATACGGAGTACATACTATCCACCTGTTCCTCCCACCCCATCCCCTGGCTATTGATTGGGGAGAGCATGTGACCTAAATTGTTCAGCCAGAAAAAATCTGAGGACTTGGTTAGAAGGCTGTGAAGAAGCTGTCTCTCATGTATAATTTCCTGTGAGGAGACAGAACAGGGCCTGAAGGTGCTCACAGTCTGCTACACCAGGTACAGCCATACCAAGAGGGGCCATAATATGGGGATCATAATAAAGATGCAGATGGGCTGGTGAGGTGGCCCAGCCGGGAAAGGTGTTTACTGCCAAGCCTGGCTGTTTGAGTTCGACTCTGGGGACTCACATGATGGAAGGAGAGACCATTCCTGGAGTTGTTTTCCGACCTTCACATCTTCACATGTTCACCATTAATGAGTATGTGCTCTGAGGCACACACAATGTGACAAAATATATTCATCTATTTGTTTGTTTAATGTGTATGAGTGTCTTGCCTGTGTGTGCCTGATACCTGAGGAGGCCGAAAGAAGGCATCAGATCCCCTGGAACTAGAGTTACAGACGGTGTGGGCACTGAACCTGGGTCCCCTGGAAGAGCAGCCAGTACTCTTTTTTGTTTTTGTTTTGTTTTTTTTTTTTTGGTTTTTCGAGACAGGGTTTCTCTGTGTAGCTCCGGCTGTCCTGGAACTCACTCTGTAGACCAGGCTGGCCTCAAACTCAGAAATCCGCCTGCCTCTGCCTCCCAAGTGCTGGGATTACAGGCGTGCGCCACCACCGCCTGACTAACAGCCAGTACTCTTAACTGCTGAGCCAGCTCTCCAGTCCCTATAATAACTTTATATTTTTCAGATGTAAACAAAAATGCTGATGGGAATCAAGCCTGTTTTCTTCGCCTTCAAGTATGACTTTCTCAACAAGTAAGTCTATTCTATAACTACCATTTCTTTTTCTTTTTCCCTAATATGGAGGATTGAATCCAGGATTGAACCAATGAGCTACGCCTCGGCATGTAGTCCTGTTTAAGTCATTGTGAGTAGACCTTCCTGTTATTTATACGGAAATATCTAATGAGACAGGGCTAGTTATGATTTTAAGGAATTTATTCCAAAAGAATTATAATGGCTGGCATGAAAAAAAATTTCCAAGTATTATAGCTATTACATGGATAGAGGCATTAGTATTTTAGGTGGTGAGTATAGCAACTACCCTATCTACTCAACCATGGATCATTAATAAGACACACAACAACAAAAGGGGGGTACCCATTGTTCCCCATATTGTAAGCAGAATACATGTTCATTATAAAAAATATAATATATCGAGAAGACTAAAGCAACTGTTTATAATCCTACTACCCAGGAAAATTAATATGTTGGCTTATTTTCTTCTAGTTTACTTTAAATGCATAATTTAAATTACTGTATGTATGCAATTTACATTATGTTTTAAAATAATTTATCATATCTTCCTGATTACGGTGACTTACTCCTATAATCCTAGCACTAAGAGGCAGAAACAGGAAGAACAGAAGTTTGAGGACAAGCCTGGCGTGGTGGCGCATGCCTTTAGTCCCAGCACTTGGGAGACGGAGGCAGGTGGATTTCTGAGTTCGAGGCCAGCCTAGTCTACAAAGTGAGTTCCAGGACAAGCCAGGGCTACACAGAGAAACCCTGTCTCAAAAAACAAAAAAACAAACAAAAAAGAAGTTTGAGGACAGCTTGGGTTCTATAATAAGCTCAGAGACAGCCTGGTGACATAGTACGACTAGTGTCTCAGGGAAACCAAGAACTAGGGAGGAAATTTATTTGCATAGTGCTTGCCTAGCTCTGGGCTGTCTTCAACTTCAAAATAAGTTAGTAAATAATCTCTCAAATGCATTTTAAAACATTTATTCTCAATTTAGATTATTTTCCTAGGGCGGAGTCCTAGGAATGAGGGGAGTGAGGTGCACAGGATACATACGAATATGAAACTAGAGAATGTATACAAGCATTTGTAAATTGAAAATCACTGCTCAGATGAGCTATTATTGCCCTGTTGCTATCTCTGGCCCCTAACTCTTTGGATTCTCCCGAACAACGATCTGATTCCCTACCATCCTGCACCAAGCACTTACTTAAAGTACTGTGTACTGAGCTAAACATGTGTAGCTGAAAAATTCCTTTCCTTGGGTTGAGGTAAACAAGTTCTATCCTCCATTCCCAAAGTCTCAACGACAAACTGAGATATGAGGCCAGAGTTCACTGTGGGGACTCAGGGAGTTTCTCGTGCTTCCTTATAGAGGGTAGAAAAGAGGTTACTAACTGGTGTGTGTGGGCTCTTTCCCCAGTAGGCTACAACTGGAGACCTTTGAACCCACAGCAGGAATGCTTTCCTGGAAAAGCTATAGCAACATAGGTCGAGCCTTTCCTCCTGTAGGGTAACAGTTTCCTCCCAGACTGAAACATTGTATCCTTCAGGAAAACTCCTTAAGAATTTAAAACAGCTTCAGGATATCCTTGAAAGCAACCGGATTCACTAAGCCCCTCCAGCGGGGGGCAGGGGGGTAGGAAGCTGGGGGTTCCCCTTTTAGACAGACGGAAGCTGACGTGAGCCCAGAACTGCCTGCAAGAGTTTTAGACCATCCGAAGCAACCTGGAAAGGACACTTTCCAACCTGTGGAGCTGTCTGTAGGCTGTGCAGTGTGCTCCAGGTTTCCAGCTGTGTGAGCTGTCACCCGTGCTGGGGTGCATGTTAGTGATGTAGCTGTCTTTGAGTCATTTCTAAGTCCCTCTAACCCCTCATATACATTCCTATAAGTAACCCCAATAAAACCTATTGGGTCACCAAATTGGATTTTGGTGGCATATTCACACTTTGGTCTGTCATGGGTTCCCTCTCTGGGGTGTGTGTTGGGTCTCCCCAGGAAAAGGTTTGTCATGTAACACCTCCCTTCTCCACCCCTAGGCACTCTTCACTTTTCTCCAAGGCCAAGTGCAGTTTAAGGCAAAGTTTCATAAACAGGTGGTGGTAGGGAGATGCTTCAAACTTAAGAGGGTTTTAGGACCCTTCCCACCATCCACCCCATGGGATGATGGGATGGAAACAGACAAGCCCAGCTGGGATAATCCTTTGGAAGCCAATGTAGCTGAACTCGCCAAGATGGCAGTTGCTTGGTTAGGAGGATAGTTACACACTATATCATCAGGTTTAATGTTCATGAAACCCTTGTCTAAAAGGTGATAGCATTCTATTTTATAAAAAGAAATGTCAGATCGTCGTTGGTGGCACACACCTTTAATCCCAGCACTCAGGAGGCAGAGGCAAGCAGATCTCTGCGAGTTCAAAGCCAGCCTGGTCTACAAAGTGAGTTCCAGGATAGGGTTTTTATACAAGGAAAGCCTGTCTGGTGTGTGTTGGTGGAGGCAGTGCCAATTTTCATTTTAGATACATATGGTCAGGAGTGACAGCAGGGACAAAGATTCTGAACTGACCTGAATCTAAAGCTCACTTGCTGTCCCACTATGCGTTCCACACAATTCTCAGCTCAACTTAAACCCATAGCCCTTGCAATTTCTTCACTAGGGGCCTTTTCTAGCTCCTGTCAATCACAGGATTACCATCTCCATCCTGATTCAGATACGTGTTCCCTCTGTTATTGCAATCTCTTGTACAGTCTCCCTAATCTGTTCTTTGGCCCAGAGTCCTCTTTCTAAAGCACACATCTGGCAGTCATTAATGGTTTTCTATAGCTGTCAAAATAAATGACAAATTTTTTTGTCCCTAAGGATTCCTCCTCCTCCTCTCCCTCCTCTCCCTCCTCCTCCTCCTCTTCCTCCATATCATGCTGCTTCATGTCTCATGTCACTATCTGTACAGGTGGCTTTGTTCCATTTTAAGTTCCACATTTGTAAGGCATGATTAGCAGGTTAGAAAGTATGTAGCGATGTAAAGATAGCCAGAGCATTGGAAACATCCTGGTGGTCAAAATAGTTAAAGAAGGTGTCATATTTACATCAGAGGAGGAGGCCAAGTGGAGAGCAGCGGTGCCCTCAGATGTATGAGGAATATCTGTTCGATTGACAAAAGTGTGGAGGCTGGGCATGTGGCTTTGCTGATAGAATAGTTGCCTAACCCACAGAGCCCTAGGTTCGATCCCCAGTACCAAATAAACCAGGTGTGGCAGCACATACCTGTAATTCCAGCACTGAGATAACATGGAGGCAGGAGGATAATACATTCTCAGCTACACAGTCAGTTCTAGCCATGGGAGGATAATGAGACCCTTTCTCACAAACAAACCCAAACCAAACAAACAACCAAATAAAAAACAAAAAACACAAAAATCCTCAACAAAACACAACCCTGTAAGTTTTAGTCAATAGAGCTGTGAGTTTTCCCGTTCTTTCATAAGTTGTAGCGTCACTGTTTCTGTTTTGAGTGGGGTCTTGAGCCATTGCCCAGAATAGCCTGGAACTTCTGGGATCAAGTGATTCTCATCTCTCAGTCTTCCTCCCCACAAGATTATTGGTGTCCAATTGTGAGCCAAGCTTCATTATGGATATTGTAGAAAGGACTTGTACAGAATAGAAAGTTGACCTAAATGCTTTCAAATTCTTCTTCTTCTTTTTTTTTAACAGAGCTGAGGACCGAACCCAGGGCCTTGCACTTGCTAGGCAAGGGCTCTACCACTGAGCTAAATCCCCAACCCCAGTTTTCAAATTCTTTATCTGGGCATCTTGTATGCAATGGCTTCACAGTAGAGTTTCTGAAAAGCAAGAAACAGAAATCACCAGCAGTGGAGGCAGCTCCTTGCATCAAGATTTTCTCATCCCCCCCCCTTTTTTTTTTAAAAAAATGGTTATTTCATTTACATTTCAAATGTTATCCCCCTTCCCGTTTCACCTCTACAACCACTCTTTACCATCTCCCCCCCCCCCCCATTTATATGAGGGTGCCTCCCACCTCACTGCCTTATCTCCTATGCTGGGAGCATCGAACCTCCCATTGATAGCATGGAGACTTTCATCAGTGGTTTACAGTTCTGCACTGGAGGCTGAAGAATCATTCTAAGGAGGGGGAAAAAAGCATTTACACACATAGTGTTGTGATTATAAAAAGAAATAGGCATAAGAATGTTCTATGAGCGTGTGAGGGAAGGGGGTGCCTCAGTGGACCCATGCCAAGGCATCCCTTCCCCCTGAGGGACCAGGTATTGTATAGAATAGAGTTTACTAGAGTTTACTCAGGGCATGGGGAGGGGAGTTAAGGGGGTAGAGAAAGGCAGAAGGAGAGAGTAGAGAAGTAGAGGCCAGTCATGACCACCTGGAGAGAGGGAGGAGAGGAGGGGGGAAGGGAGGAGCCCAAGAGGGCAAGAAAGAAGCTAAGAGAGTAAGAGGCAGGAGAGAGAGAGAGAGGAGGGGCCCGAGCATCCCCTTTTATAGTGGGCCAGGCCTACCTGCCTATTGCCAGGTAACTGTGGGGCGGGGCTTACCTGGTGCTAGCCAGGTAACTGTGGGGTGGAGTTTAGACAGACTCCTAACACATAGGACATTATTATGGGCATCTGAGAAAAATAAGCAAAGCCCAGAGGTCGAACCAACCAATTAGAGTAGGCATGACATAGCTCATTTCAAAGGAGACTCGGGGACAACAGGTAAAGGAAGCTAACCGGACCTGGACCACTCCTGTCCAAATCACGTGGCGCCAGAGGCAGTTTTTCCCGCAGAGGTTAGCCAACCCGAAGCTTCAAGGCTGTCTCAGTTCTTTTGTTTGTTTGCTTTTCTAACTGCTTAGTTAGAGCTGGAGCAGAGTTGGCCAAGATGCCTTGAAAATCAACCCAACCCAGACCTGTTTGCTTTAAACCTGCAAGCCAGCTTAGTAGTGGAAGGAAGCAAGTATGTTCACGGTGTGTTTTAAGTGATATTTCCAAGCATTGGATGTCAGGCACACCTAGATCATACTCCCGACTGATTCTAACCTGTTCTGGCCGTGTTATCTCTGAACACAGTGTTCACGTGTTTACTCTTGGGTCTCAAATTTGGGGCTCTGGCCTGGTAGAAAGTATTTGATATTTGTCTCGGTTTGACAAATCCTTGTTTTGGTTGAGGCCAGCAGGAATGAGAAGAAAGGCTTTGTAAATTAAAATCTTCACATCTTAATTATCCATTCATGTGGTAAAGCTTGTGAGGACAAACCAGTTTAGTGAGGCCAAACCTGTTTGGCTCTAAGCAGCTTCCATTGTCTCCTGAAGGACTAAGCCCGCCTCAGCCTCAGCGGCAGTGTGGCAGACAGAACACAGAGGCCAGAGGCCATCTGGGCCTGAGAGAAAAGATAGGCGAGCTAGATAACTTTCTAACGCCTCTCGAGTCACACTTTTAATTAGCAGTAATCACTCCAGGGAGAAACCTCATTGGCTGTGATCCTGTCAGAGCGGCAGAGCCGTGAGTCATCTTTATAGTGGTTTCTCTGTTTATTATTAGAAGTGTGATTTTGCAGAATATCACAAAGCCATAAGATGCATGTTCCATGTGCCCATTGAGGGATTTATCTAAGTATCTTCTGACAAATCAAAAACCAGGCAGGGAGCTTGGGGGGTGGGGTGGGGGAAGGGGGGGCCGTCTCTAAGAGACTTACTTGATGGCTCTCCTTACTGAACAGCCACTTAGGCTCTCATTTCCTACAAGTAGCTTTTATCCTCACGAGGAGCCGACTAATGACCAGCCCTCCAAGGCCAGTGATCCTTTCCTAGTCGTCACGCGACGTGACTTAAGTTGTCAATTCTCCGCCCCTCTGCTTGATATCGATTGGATAGAAAAATGACACCTTTCTGGTTCCTTTCTGGTCTTCTCCTTGCGGTGCCTATTAGCTCTCTCACCGACTTAAGTGACAAATGTTGTGTGGGTAACACTCCCAGTGCTAACCCGGATTCCAACTGCCCTCTGAGCATCGGTCTCTAAGTAGCTTAGGCAGACCAGGTACCATCCCTGGGATTTCACTTCCCCTTCTCTCATCCCATAACTACACCTTCTCCATTTCTGTCAATGGTGGCGGTGGTGGTGGCACATTGTCCTAGCTACTATGTTTAAATATTTCCTTTTTGGTATTTATTTATTTATTTGTTTACTTATTATATGTAAGTACACTGTAGCTGTCTTCAGACACACCAGAAGAGGGCGTCAGATCTCATTATGGATGGTTGTGAGCCACCATGTGGTTGCTGGGAATTGAACTCAGGACCTCTAGTAGAGCAGTCAGTGCTCTTAACCACTGAGCCATCTCACAGCCCTTCCTTTTTGTTTTTAAGATTTTATTTATTTTATATATATGATAAATACACTGTAGCTGTCTTCAAAAGAGGGCACCAGATCCCATTACAGATGGTTGTGAGCTGCCATGCAATTGCTGGGAATTGAACTCAGGACCTCTGAAAGAGCAGTTAGTGCTCTAAACTTCTGAGCCATCTCTCCAGCCCGATGTTTAAATATCTGAAGTCCTTGTTATCCCTCATTTTTTAATCTTCATTGTATACATGAGTTCTCAGGCAGCGACTGGCCAAGGCAAGAGATTTTTCCCTTTGTACTTGTCTCCGTCCAGTCCCAGTGCATCTCTGTGAGCTCTGTGCCCACTCCCTTCCCCAGAATTATGGCAGATGTCTGTCTCGACTCCGGCAGCCTCTACTTGATTGCACTTGTTGCTGTTGCATCCATTCTGATTAAAACAAAACAAAACAAAACAACAACTCTGGAGGCTGGGGAGATGGCTCAGAGGTTTAGAGCATTGGCTGTTCTTCCAGAAATCCATAGTTCAATCCCCAGCACCCACATGGCAACTCGCAGCCGTCTATAATGGGATCTGATGCGCTTTTCTGCTGTGCAGGCGACAAAACACCCATATACATAAAATACATAAATAAAATCTAAAAAAACAAAGCCCTCAGCTCTGACTGTGTTGGGTAAACCCATCAACTCTTCTGTCTTAGCAATATGACAAATTCTTTCCTCCAGCATAGTGACCTGCTGACTTGTTCCTTTACACACTTGGTGGCTTCCCAGGGCCACACTTTGCTTGCATTGTTTCTTACACGCTTTCGTATTCCTCCCTGACATCACTTATGTGCATCCTCTGTACATGCTTGCTGTGCATGCCCAGGAAGTCTCACGCACCATCTCTTTCATAATTTCTGGCTGAGATCCTCAACACCTGTGTGACTTAACTTCCTCCTTCACATTCTCCTCTTGAGAGACTTCGGTTTTCCTCTTATGCTGGTTAGGGACAATTTCTGCCGGGACAATTCTTATGTGTGCCTAACTTATGTTTGATAATTTAATGTTCAACCCAGAAAGCTAAAAAAAGAAAAAAAAAACCAAAACAAAAAACCCAGCAAATATAAGTTTCCAATTTTTAAAAATATTTTTTTGAGGTTCGTAGCAAGGGGCCTGCAAAATCTCAGCATTTGGGAAGCAGAGATGGAGAGCCACAAGTCTGACACCAGCCTGAACTGCATAGGAACAAAACAACAATGTAGCTGGGTCTTGTTGTTGCTGGGATATTCCCATCCACCATATCCAAGAATTGAGAAACCACTACAATACTTGGAAGCACTCTTTCTTCCTCTTTTTTTTAACCACACCCCCCATTTTTAATTCTTAAATTCTTTCCATTTTTACATTTATCAATCAACAAAAATAAAATTCAGGAGCCAAAAAAAAAACAAACAAACAAACAAAAAACCCAAAACCAAAACCAAAACAAAAACAAAAAAAAAACCCCAAACCAAACAAAACTAAAAACAGGGAAAGCATGTGAAAGGAAATATGGATCCTGCATTAACAGCTGAACAGAGGAGGTGATCTTCGTTTAAATTCTTAGTGGATGATAAAGTGTAAAGACTGAACACTTTTGCTTTTTTTTTTTTTCTTTTCCTTCAAGACAGGGTTTCTCTGTATAGCCCTGGCTGTCCTGGAACTCACTATGTAGACCAGGCTGGCCTCGAACTCAGAAATCCGCCTGCCTCTGCCTCCCAGAGTGCTGGGATTACAGGCGTGCGCCACCACCGCCCGGTGAGACTGAGCACTTAAATTATTTAAAACCTGGAATCACTGACCAGACATTTTACGCAGTTGGATCATGGGAAGGGGGTTAAGAACTGACCCACAAGCTGGGCAGTGGTGGCGGCGCACGCCTTTAATCCCAGCACTTGGGAGGCAGAGGCAGGCAGATTTCTGAGTTCGAGGCCAGCCTGGTCTACAGAGTGAGTTCCAGGACAGCCAGGGCTACACAGAGAAACCCTGTCTCGAAAAACCAAACCAAACCAAACCAACAAACCCACAGGAGCGAGCAAGCATACACCGATCTTAAAAAGGACTGGGGGTGGGGGTACAGCTGAAGATAGAGTGTGCTCAAAGGATACAGTGTGCCCAGTGTGCTGGAAGCCCTGTGTTCAGTTCAGACTTAAAACAAAGTACTAGTAATTAGAATTTCCTAGCTTCATAAATATATGCGTATTCTGATTCTCTTAGATTACCTCAGCCTTAGAGAGTCGGAATTTCTGGAGTTGTGGTCCTTTGTAATAAAATTCATAGTTGATTCTGAAAAGCATCTTCGTTCGGGAGCAATAATCATAGTTTGCCTTCCCCATATGTATAGGATGTACACAGATGAACGAAGACTCCTGCAC
Source organism: Apodemus agrarius (assembly GCA_964023405.1). Classification (NCBI taxonomy): domain Eukaryota; kingdom Metazoa; phylum Chordata; class Mammalia; order Rodentia; family Muridae; genus Apodemus; species Apodemus agrarius. The sequence goes on along the minus strand of OZ030012.1, from coordinate 31,401,997 downwards.
AAGTTAGAAATTGAGCCATGAACTTTGGGCCTTTTAAAAACAAATGTATATGGCTTAAATATATGTGGAAGAGAAAGTCTGAGTCTTATGAAAATAGAACAAAAAGATTATCTTAGGGCCTTTCACTTTTTGTGCACAAAAGACAATAAAGGATTTAGAGATGGCACTCTTAAACCTTGACCACTGGCATGAACACATTTGGGATGAAAACTTCATGAGAGCCGCAAGAGCAGCTACACTCCAACTGAGTCACGTAATAAAGACAGAGTAGCATTTTAGAGTCCAGAACATGGTCAATGTTATCACTTTTTATGAACACTCTTTAATGTCCTGAAAATGCACATAAACGTATTCCAGCACCAACTTGCTTAAGGCTGAAGACCCCTTACATTTCCTAAATTTGTTTTCCCCCCTCCTACACATTAGATGCCTTTACTATTTCTTCTTGAGGTCAGGGAGACAGAGAAGGGGAGGGTCCAGAAAGGGAGGGCAAAAATCTTCATTCTTTGCCTTCATCTGTTCTAAGGGCCACTAGTCCTGCCATGAAGTGCCTCCCATCCATGACCTCAATTATACCTAGTTCCCCTTCAAAGGCCCCACTGACAAGTGCCACATTAGCTCAGTGTATAAAGGAGAGTGAAGGTAAATTCAGCTCTAAACTCAAGCCAGTTCTAGGACCTCTGGATTGAATACTAACATTTATCCGCCGAGATCCCCATTTGGAGCCGTACCAGGCATAATGCATGTCTTGTCATCGATGTGAGAGACCTAGCCAGGGGGAAAAGTGCCACGGTAGGATACAGCCCTCTCAGCGTTCTGAGGTGGGTGAAATGACTTCTGCGTCAGGTGTTTCCTGTAGGTGGATAGTGGAGGATTGTGGGAATGGAGCAGGAGCAGGAGCAGGAAGGGCTATGCAATGGAAAGGTGCCTGGCATCCATTGAGAATGAGGCAGAGCCAGTTTGACCACAGCGGGAGTGCTCACGTTGGCGTGTAGTTGCAGAATGCATCTGTAAAATACAGGGTTCTTACTGTCCCACTCTGCCCACTATAGACACCGTCTCTCGTCTCTCCCTCTCCACCAAGATGTTTCCTGCAGAGAGGAACTTGCTTCTCGGTTTGGTTGAAGCTAAAGAAATGAGTCCAGGTCTCTGCAGAGGGTGGTACATAAATCACCCGCTACGGAAAGGAAACAAAGCCAGCAGAGCCCTCGTGATGGAGAGGACAAGGATGCCAGTTGTGAACTGGGGCAGCAGGCCGCTTTCCCAGGAACCAAGCTGCTGGGGAGCATGAAAAGAGAGAGAAAGCGTGGCTTTTGCTTTACAGATCTTAAACTGAAGAAAAATGATGCCAGAATCCTGTCCTGAAACACATGGGGGCGGGAGGGGGGGGGTTGTGTTTCAGTGGCCTGGCGCCACTGGACTTGGCGGAAGGCCTCTCTGTGCCGCAGGGGTTGTGACGAGGAGGAGGGACTGGGAAAAGGACCTAAGGAGCAGAGGTCAACGGTGTGCAGACACTGCGGGGTTCAGGGGCGAAACAAGGGCGCAGCAGTCTGGGGGAAGAGCGCGCCCCGTGCAGCGCTGGGGAAGAGCAGAACGCCGGCGATCATCTTCCCGGGCGACGGGGACGGTCCTCTGCAAACCGTCCGGAACTCCCAACAATTCATCCTGTTTTTAATTAAAACATTTTCCAGAAGCTCCAAAGAGGGCGGTACCCAAAGGAATATGAAAAATATCCCGCAGGGTTGGGGGAGTGGGGCGTGCCCGAATCCCGGGACTGAAGGTGGATAACGTAGAGCCACCCGCCCGCGGAACAGCGGCCCACGGTCTACCCGCGAATACTCCTGCGCCCCCGGCCTCGGGTCCGGAGCGGGGGCGGGGCTGGCCGTGGCTTGGGGCGGGGCCATGAGGGGGCACGCGCTGGGCGGGGAGGGGAGCCGGTGCATCCATGCTCTGATTGGACCTGGGCTAAACAGGGGCGGCCTCTTAGGCCGGTTATGCCGGCTCGTATTGGATCCTGTCGAAGAAGGGCGTGGTTTTGTGAAGTCAGTTCCGGTCGGTGTAAAACCCCCGGGGCGGCGGCGAACGGGCTTCAGACGCTTCTAGGTCGCGGTAGGAAAGCGCTCTTGCCTGGCAGTGCGTGAGAAGGGGAGAGCCCAGCCGCCACAGCGACCCGGAGAGGGATGGCGGCCACCGGGACCGCGCCCGCTGATGCCACTGGCAAGATTCTTATCCTGCTGTTGCTCGGGCTCACGGCGCCCGCCGCAGCTCTGGCTGGCTATATCGAGGTGAGGACCGGGCGAGCGCCGGAGCGGCGTCTCCTCCGGTCGCCCGGGAGCGCGGCCTGTGGGCGGGCGTGGGGACCGTGGCCGGGGGCGCGGCGCGAGGTTCGGCGCAGCGGCGGGTTGCCTTCCCCCCCTACCCCGCCTGCGCGCCTCAGCTTTGCGCAGAGCTTAGCCCCGAGGTCTGGCTGCCTCAGTCGCCGCAGAGGCCAAATGAAAGGCGTCGGGGCTGCGGGGCCGTCCCAGCCCCCTACCCGCCGCCGGCGCCGCCGCATCCTCGGGGACACCGCACCGCGCGCCCTCCCTCCCCCGGGGCCGTGCGCGCCTCGGCCGTGCGCCCTGCGGCCCCGCGGCGCTCTAAATGGGGCGGCCCGCACGGGGTCCCTGCTGCCCGCAGCGGTCGGGGGCCCTGGGCTTCGGGCTCGCACCTGACGGTCGGCGCGCAGCCGTCGTTGACCAGGTGGACTTGGCAGCGGGGATGCGGCTCCAGCCCTGGCGAGTGGCCGAGATGCCGAGGGAGCCGGGAGAGGAGGCGCCGCCAGGGCAGCGGGGCGCTCTGCGCCCTCCCCTGCCTCCCAGCCGTTTGCACAAGTCTGGCAAACTAGGGAGCCCGGCTTTCCTGCTCCCCGGGGGGGGGACGTTGAGCCTTCAGGGAAGCCATCCATTTGGAAACCTTTTAGGGGTTACTTTACTTGGGTCAGGATCACAGTGATTGCTCTGCACCAGAGGTCACCCCCGTTAACCTGGTGAAGTCGCCTAGGGTCCCAGGTGGTTGGCGGGAGTTCAGGCCGCTGGAAGAGGCAGGATGTCGGGTGTGGAACCGGTACTGCGGCTTGCTCTGCACCTAGCCTCCCCGCAAGAACCCTCTGTCGCCTAGGGAGCCGTGGGACTTTATTTTTTTTTTACTTACTTTCTCGAAATAGTGCTTGAACTGTAGGACTGGAATGTGTGTTTCTGGTGTAGCTTATTTCTTCTCGTGCCTGCTCGTTGTATTAAAAAGAAAAACAAAACAAAACGAAAAAAATGCCGAGGCTTGCTGTATGTTGCGCTAGTTGGCAGAGATTGCATATGATTAAATAGGTATGGCCTGAGAACGTTCTGATTAAAAACCCGGCTCAGAATGAATTCATTTCTACAGGACGTGTGAATATTTCTTCTGGTAAAAAAATCTAATGAGAAAAAAAAAAAAAAACCCTCCGGATGGAATTGCTCAAAACAATCTTTGTATTCATCTTGCTTGAAACTTTTTGACTGAGGTGGGAAAAAAAGATAAGTCTTAAGTAGAAACAGTTAATGTTTATACACATGAAGTTTTAGATTCTTTCAGCTTCCACCCAGTCAGGGCTGTAGCTACGATCCCCGATAAGATGCCACTGGGAAACAGCTACATTGAGCAGGATAAAAAGAGAAGGGGTGGGGGTGGGGGAAACCGAGTTTTATTTTTTAGGTAGGACTTAGTAGGTCAGTGTCAAAAACCGTGCTTCACCCTCGCCTCATTTCCCAGTTCTGTGAGAAACCTTAAGTTCGAGAGAATTCACAACAAAGGATTCATCAGTTTTAAAGTATTCATTTAATATTTAATGCCTCCAGGGGGGGAAATACCAATATCAGAGTTAGTTGTTATGAATTAATTTTGACTGTTCGCCACACTGTTCAATTGAAAAGTTTTGCTAAACAAAATAAAAAAACATTTTTGCAGAATGCTTTTAAAATGGAGTTTTGTGGACTTTTCCTTTCCTAGGAACAATATTTTTGTTCACGTGGACTTTCCTTTTGCTGACTGGCAGAATTTTTTTCACGTGTGTCTTCTTTGTTTATTTGCTGCCAAGCAAAGGATTGCTAAACATTAATTCAGATGAGAATGGTTTAAATCATGATGTCTTTGAGAAGGCCCTTATTGAGATTAGCCAAGGGGATTCCGGCCAAATCCCTGATCAAGTTGCTTGGCACAGAATTATTGATTGGCGGATCTTTAGTGTTGCTTGGTGTTGACTAAATTAATCTTTTGCACCTGTTTTTTTTTTTTTTTTTAAACACCTCTGCTTTGGGCACTTCCTTTCATAAATCCCAGGGCACGTTCTCGTGTGTGCAAGTCCCAAGTGTGTGCCCAAGCTGCTCCCTTCACTATGGATGTTTAAGCTTCTGAAAGCCAGAACTTGAATTTACTCTGCTACATCTGAAAGTGATCCTTCGGTGGGCAGTGTCCAGGAAACTCAAGAATGACAACTGAGGTGGAAACTGCTTTCTGAGATCCTTGTGAAAGGTGGTGTTGTATTAGGGTAATGCTTCTATTACAAGGTGCATTTTAAAGCCACTGCTGTCCAACAGAGGAACTAAACTAGGTTTATCAGTCTGGTCCTCTTCTGTAGAAGAATTTGTCATTCTAAACTAAGCAGTCATCATAATTGGACTTAAATGGTTGAGGAAGGAATTCTTCATTGACGTTGATATTTGAAAGTTAGGGGAAAAGCCGGGCGTGGTGGCGCATGCCTGTAATCCCAGGACTTGGGAGGCAGAGGCAGGCGGATTTCTGAGTTCCAGGCTAGCCTGGTCTACAGAGTGAATTCCAGGACAGCCAGGACTACACAGAGAAACCCTGTCTTGAAAAAAAGAAAAGTTAGGGAGAAAGACTTTAAAATATTTTAAAAGATGTATTCTTTATGCACGTGTGTATCTGCGTTAAGAGTGCGGCATGTGTATGCCCTTGGAGGCCAAAAGAGGTTTAGGAGTCTCTGGAGCTGGAGCTACAAGGGATTGCGAACCACTTGATATAGGTTATGGACTTCAGGTCCCACTTTGAAAGAGTGGGAAGTGCTTTCAAATACTAAGTCTCTCCAGCTCCCTCTTTAAAATATTTTAAAGAGGAGGCTGGAGAGATGGCTCAGCCGTGAAGAGCACTGACTGCTCTTTCAAAGGTCCTGAGTTCAATTCCCAGTAACCACATGGTGGCTCACAACCATTCGTAATGAGATCCGATGCTGTCTTCTGGTGTGTCTAAAGATACATTCATTTATTTGTTTTGTGTATGAGGCCACTGTGGTGGTCGTAGAACAACATATAAAGTATGGGAGTTGCTTCTCTCCTATTGTGTAGGCCCTGTAGAGCAAACTCAGTTGGTCAGGCATGGCAACACTGCCTTTATCCACTGAGGCATCACGCTGCTGGGAAACAAACTCTCAAGTCACTGAATTTTCTGAATTTGTTTTATTTTGTTTTTTGTTTTTCCAAACAGGGTTTCTCTGTAGACCAGATTGGCCTCGAACTCAGAGATCCACCTGCCTCTGCCTCCTTAGTGCAGGGAATAAAGGCGTGTGCTGCCACCAGCCAGCCCAGAATCTTTGAGATAAAATGCCAATCAGGTATTTTTCTATGAAAATGTAGCTTCTGAATTGAGATGTGCTATGAAGTGTAACACATACCAGATGTGAAAACTTAGTATGAAAAAAATTAAAGCATCCTAGTTTTTATTAGTGCACTGGGTAACACGCCTTTCCATTATTTTCCAGTTTCTTTGTGCTCTGACGTGTCTGCCAGGCAACTGAACACTCCCTGTGCAGGCCTTTATCTTTCTCTGCACGCGTTTGCTCACCGCTGGTCCTGCGTGCACTGTTAGCACAGTGGCTGAGCCCATTGCCTGCTTCCCCAGTAGTCCTGCTTCAGGTTGTTGGCATGAGCCCTAGTTTTGTTTGTGTGGAGTTTTTTTTGTTTTTTGGGGGGCGGGGTTGGAGGTGCGGAGAGGATGGCTGCCGGCTGCCTTTTTGTTTTTCTTAAAGTTTCGAATGCTATTTTTTCCCTTGTTAGCTTTTTCTTCAATTCAAATTGTTTTAGAAATGATTTCAAGCCTACAAAACTGCAAAACTGTGCAAACAACTCTCGTGGTATTTACCTGCACTCAGCGCCGGCATTCTGAATATTTAGAATTGGCTTTCACGTGTCTGGTTGTAGCTCTGTGGCAGAGTGCCCGGCACCCTGGAGTGGGGAAAGAATTTATCATTTGTTCTGTTACCACTATTGTATTTGTTGCTGATCTGCCTGGAAGTCGGTTGTGTGCACCACCTTCTTTGCCCCTGAAGACCCAGAGCCAAAGGCATTCTCTTACATAACATCAGGACAATTATGATCTGGGAGATTCAATACTGACACATTATTCTGTGTTCTGTCTGTGTATCAGTCTGTTAGAACTATTGGCATTAGTATGTGAAAGGTTATGTAATTTTTCCAAATACAAAGATCAGATTTTTAACTAATCTGATAGTGTTTCTTTGACTTTTGAAAATCAAAACATAACTTTTCAGGATTCTTTATTTCCTATTACTGAATTCTCAGGATTTCACATTTCTTGCTTACTTGAGATGTATGGTCTTGTCCACCCCTATCCCCACCCCACTTGAGGCTGTGGAGTGCTGACTGGGACTACCAGCACGTCACCACCACACCCGGCTTGCATGTTTTCCCTTTGAAAGCAACAAAAGAAAAATTGTATATATGGTGCAAAGTCATTGTAAGATTTAAAAAACAACAGAAAAAGCCGGGCATGGTGGCGCATGCCTGTAATCCCAGCACTTGGGAGGCAGAGGCAGGTGGATTTCTGAGTTCGAGGCCAGCCTGGTCTACAGAGTGAGTTCCAGGACAGCCAGGACTACACAGAGAAACCCTGTCTCTCGAAAAACCAAAAAAAAAAAAAAAAAAAAAAAAAAAACAAAACAGAAAATAAATGAAAAATAGCTTGAAATTGTATCATTCAAGGATGCCTGGAAAACATTTTGGTGATGCTTATATTTCCAGATATAGGATGTGTAGAAGTTTTATAAAAGTGGCACGCCTCTCTTAAAATGAACTACTTACAGAAACTCCCATCCGTGTGCCTAGGGTGGACTGGTCTTTGCTTAGACCACAGTTGCTATGGAGGGCCAGCTGAGAGGAGGGTTCTACATCGCCTCTAATTCAATTTTCATGTTGGTTTTAGTGAGACAAACTAGATTACTTCAAAACTTAATTGAGTTTGGTATATACTGTACCATGATTTATAGCATAAATTGGAAAGTAGACCGTGTAGGTGCATTCAGACAGAAGGGTTCCAGTCCTGTATATCAAGCATAACAAATAATTACTTTTCTGTTCTTTTGTTTTGAGAAGTTTGTTTGTTTTTGAGGCAGGTTCTCACTATGTACCGTGTAGCTTTGGCTAGCCTGGAGCCTTGTCATGTAGACTAGGCTGGCCTTAAACTCACAGAGTTCTGTCTAAAGGCATGCTACCGCAGCCAGCCGAGAGGTGAATCTTGAGACTGTGTAAAAACATGCTAGACAAGCATTCTACTCCTGACATCTCACAACTGCATCTCTAGCTGAAGTTGTTTTTAAAATGAGGTTGTGTTAACCACAACTGTAACCTGTCGTTTTTATTATTACTATTACCGTATGCATATGGTAGAGCCTGAATGTATGTCTGTACCACATGTGCTCCTGTACCCAAAGATATGCCACATTAGGGTGCCAGATCCTGGGAGCTAGGTGACTGTGAGTCAGTTTGTGTGTGCTAGGTATTGAACCTGGGTCCTCTTGAAGAGTGACCAATGCTCTTAACCACAAGTCCTCCCTCCAGCTCCTGTAATCTGATTCTAAAATAGGAAGGTTGGAAAGCTGACTGCATTTATTACCTGTCCAGCTAGTACTAGCCTATCGGTACAGTACCGAGTGCCAAGTGGTGCAGCAGTGGGAGCTGCGTCCGTTGGTTCCTGTGGTCCAGGTGCACTGCGTGTGACTAAGGATTTCATTGGCTGCATCAGGGATGCCATTTCCCAGAGTGCCTCAGGTAACTGAGGAAACCAGCAGATGAGTGCTGCCCCCACACCAGGTTTGTCTGGTGAAATAGGTGTTCTGACTACCACCTAAAAAGTGAGTCCAGTAGATGCCAAGGTTTGAAGATCATGTGGTCTGGCCAGGGCTTGAAAACGTCTTATTCTAAGTTCACTGCTCCTTTCCTTCCTCTCTGTCAGGGAGTTTCCCTGTTGTTATTGGCTGTAGGTTTCTGTAAATTCAAGTAATTTATGTTAATGGACTGGTACATACCAAACAACTCTTTGAAGCCATTGTTATTTTACCATTTTACATTTTCCACTGATTATAAAGACCTTTTAGTATAAGCTCTTTTTAATAGTAAGCTTGCTTTCTTTGTATTTTTTAAAGATTTACTTACTATAGCATCTGTGTTCTGCATGTATGTCTGCATGATAGAAGAGAGCATCATATTTCCATTATAGATGGTTATGAGTCACTATGCGGTTGCTGGGAATTGAACTGAGGATCTTTGGACAAGCAGCCAGTGCTCTTAACCACCCAGCCGTCTCTCCAGTCCTTTTCTTTGTATTCTAACAAGAAAACAATTAAGACATAATCCGGTGTTTGGGGGTGGGAGTCGGGGCCGCGGTGGAGGGTTGTATCAGAACCAGGGGTTATGTCACTCAGAGAAGAGGCTGCCAGCTCCAGATGTATTTTACAAATCCTGATGAGTGTGCTGTGTGATTAGTAGATTGAGGTTCAGAAAAACCGTTGCTTAGATTTTGGTATGGGACAGCGATGAGGCTAGCTTGTCAATTGAGCAGCTCGCCACCAGCCTTTTCATTTGGCCTTCCTGAGACTCAGTTCTCTGAGGGTGTCAGTGTCCAGAGGGAGAGGAAATTGCCTTGTATGTCTCCTTTTGTGGTGAAGAAACATTTCCTAGTTGGGTAGCACAAGACTGACCAATTCAAGGCTCCACTGTAGAGGGGGATAGTCCCTCTTCAATAGTCTCAGGTCTGTGGACTCCTCTGCTTTGGAGGAGAATGGAGCAGCCTTGAATCAAACTGGGCTTGGTTTGAAGAGAGATTGTTGGTAGCAACCCAGTGCCTGCCTGTTACTAGAGCACCTCCACTTGGGAAGCTCTGTCCATGAGTTGGCTTAAAGAGAAACAAGTAATTCCTCCCTCCTGAGTTTTTCTGGGTTAAGGTATCTGATGAGCTTTATCATGTTACCCTGTCCCACTTCCTTTTAAATACAAGCGCGTGCACGCATGCATGGTGTGGAAGCCAGAGGTCAGCATCAGGAATTTTCCTGTTGTTCACTTATTTTTGAGATAAGGTCTCTGGCTACACCAGGGCTAGACTTCCTGGCTGGCTTGCCAGCCAACCTGAGGCTCTGTCTCTGTGCTCCTGTCCCAAGCTGACCATAGATGTCAGTTCTGTACCTGACACGGGTGCTGAGGAAGAGAACCAGGTCCTGCTGCACGCATGGCAGGCTCCCTTTACAACATTATACTTCATTTTTGGGAGACATCACCCACAACAGAATGGTTGGAAGAATAAAATGAATGGACTTGAAGAAGGAAATGAAGATTTAGTAGTGTGGTCAGAGCATAACTGTTGTCAAATACCCTTTTTCTGCGGGAATGCTAAATTTATGACTTGGGAGAGCAGAAATAGGATTTTATTTTAAGAGATGAAATGTTAGAGCAGCATTTATTTTACCTCCTTTAATCACAGCAAGGCATCTTTGAAAATACGTGTACCCAGCACCTATTTTTGTTTAGCTTAACATTTATAATACTTGCTTTAGACTTAAAAACAATTAGCCAGGCATGGTAGCATACTCCTGTAGTCTCAGCGCTCCAAAGGCTGAGGCAGGAGAACAGGAAGTTAAAGCCCACAAGGTCACACTCAGTGATTCTAGGACTTAGGGAATGGAAGCAGGAGGATTAGGGGCTCAGGGCCAGCCTGGGCTACGAACAGCAAAACTAAGACTAACACACTTCAGACAGAAATGAAGCATTACAAAGGAGGTGGTTGTTTGAACTTCCCAGAAGTAACTTCCCTTGAGCTTGATCATTTAGCATTCCCAGTCCTCTTTATGTTTTCATAAAACTTCCTGGGGATTTAATGAGTTGTAATTTTTTTGTTCATTGGTGCAGGACTCATTTGAGGTAAGAGTGTCAAGTGCCTGCTCCCTGGCTGTCCTCCTTAACCAGGCTTTCGGAAGCCTTTTGTTGTTTTAACATTTTTGGAGAGGGAGAGAGTGCATGTGTCCACATGTGTGCACGGCAGGACTCAGGTCTCTTTCAGCATGTGGATCCCTAGGGATTACGCTCGCCAGCAAGTGTAGGAGAGGAAACCTTGAACTCCGTTATTGAAGAAACCGAGTCTCACCGTGTAGCTCTGACTGTCCTGGACCTCACAGAGGTCCACCTGCCGCTGCCTCTCCCTCAGAGATGGGCAGCACTGCTTGGTTTTACGGGAGCTTTAGATCCACCGGCTTTGACTTCTCTTTGCTGGAACTACAGCTGTGTGCTACCTGGTTTGTACGTTGGTGGAGATGGAACCCGGGGCCTTGACCATGCTAGGCACATTCTCTGCCACTGAGATACGGCCCTCGCTGCTGGTTGCTCATTTTTGAGCTTTTAAAACTTGCAAACACACAAAAGAAAGTAGCCTGGCATATTCTCTGGAATCACTCCAAGGTCAGAAGAGCAGAGCCACGCCTTCTTTCTGTTCTCCAGAAGTAACCACGCCCCAGCTCTTACACATTTATTCTTTGCCTTTCTTTGTAGTTTTAACAGACGTCCTCATTAACATTTCCTTTTTTTTTTTTTTTTTTTTAAAGATTCATGTAAATGGAATTACTCAATGTATTCCTGACTGTTTGGTATCTTTCACTGAACACGTTTTTTGAGAGTTGTTTGTACTGAGCATAGTTGTGACTCACTGGCTTCTGTTGCTGTTCTGTATGAATAAAACCACAATTTACTTTGCCCTGGGACAGTCGAGTTGTTTGCACTTGGAGTTAAGATATGCTTTCTCTCTGTGGCTTACTAAAAATATTTTTGTTTGTTTTCTTAGGCTCTGAAGATTGAACCCCCAGGCCTCTAGCCTGCTATGCATGCACTCTACGGTTGAACTAATCAGTAGACAACCCCTCCCCCCAAAGGATTTTTTTTTCCTTTTTCTTTTTTTGGTTTTTTGAGACAGGGTTTCTCTGTATAGCTCTGACTGTCCTGGACCAGGCTGGCCTTGAACTCAGAAATCCGCCTGCCTCTGCCTCCCAAATGCCTGGCAGTGTTCTTAACTGCTGTCTTTCCAGCCCCATCAAAGGATTTATTTTTAAATGTTATGTATATGAGTGTTTTGCCTGCGCCCTCTCTGCCTGTGATGCCAGAAGAGGGTGTAGGGTTCCTTGGGACTTGAGGTATTGCTAGTTACAAGCTACAGGTGGATGCTGGGACTTGAGTCCTTTGCAGGAACAAGTGCTATTAACCACTGACCGTCTCTCCAACCTACCCCTTACTCTTTATTTGTTGTTGTTGTTTTTCGAGACAGGGTTTCTCTGTGTAGCCCTGGTTGTCCTGGAACTCACTCTGTAGACCAGGCTGGCCTCGAACTCAGAAATCCTCCTACCTCTGCCTCTCAAGTGCTGGGATTAAAGGCATGCGCCACCACTGCCCCTTACTCTCTTAATTCTGTCTCTTGAAGAAGCTCTGCTTTCATAGGTATCCAACAGGCATCACAGAGATGGCGAGCCTGCTGTTGCTGTCAGGGCTGTTCTTCCCCGCGTCTGACTGGGACGGGGCTGTGGATGCTAGGCAGGGGCTTTCTGACCGACAGTCTCAGCCCTTTCATTTTTTATTTTGAGGCAGGGTCTTATGATAACAGATCTTGAACTTGTGATTTCCCTGCCTCCGCCTCCTCAGTGCTAGAGTTACAGTCCCATGCCACCAGAAGTCTTTCCTCTGCTCTCCTGTGCAGCTCACTTTTGTTAATTTTTTTTTAAATTTGTGACTTTGTTCTAAATTTCATATTCCATTGACCTCTCTGCTCTTGCTCTAAGTAATAAGTTTTACATTTACTAGAGTAAGCCCTTGCATCCTGTTTGTTTGTTTTTTTCTATTTTTTTTAACCCACTTTCTTTGTATGCTTACTACATGTCACCAAAAATATAACTTGGAATTTGTTTGGAATTGTACCAAGTTTATCAATTAAGTCAATTGCAGTTTGATATTGTAAAATTGTCCTTTTGTCCAACAACTTATGCTTGTGTCCAAATTGGGATAATTTACTTGTAATTTTGAAATTTCTTGGGGGAGGGGAATATATTCTGTGATTGGTGGCTGCTTTTATTATTTATTTTTTTAATTACCAGTCCATTTAAACATTTCTTCCCCCTACTTTTTTTTTTTTTAATTGCACTGGTTAGAGAACTTTAGTAAATGTTCTATGTAGTTGCAACTGTTAGAGATGGTAGGATATTTTCTGTTATTGGTCTCAGAATGAAGCTGTGGTTATCATTGATGTGATACAGGTCCCACGTTGTATCAGATAAGAAGTCTTTGACTGTAAGCATAACAAAAGTGCTTGGTATGAGTGTCTTTTCTATCATTCTTTTTTTTTTTTTTTTTTTTTTAAAGTGTACGAGTAATTTGGCTTGTGTTTGTGTGTGTGCACCACATGTGTGCAGTGCCTGCAAGGACCAGCAGAGGGTGTCACATCCCCCAGCATGGAGTTATAAATGGTTGTGAGCCATCATGGAGTTGCTGGGAATTGAACCTGGGACCTCTAGGACAGCAGCCAGTGCTTTGTACTGAGCTGAGTCTCCAGCCCTGTGCATGTCTTTTATTTATTTACCCCCCCCAGACTATTATGGAGTCACCTTCCTCCTTTCACCCCCACTTTGTTTACTTACTGTTTTAGATTTGGTTTGCTAAAGTTTTGTGTAGGATTTCACCTCCATGCCCCCAAAATGGGTTTGACATATAATCACTGAGCCTTCATGACCTGCAGGACCCACGTGGTAGGAGACAACAGACTCTTGAAGTTGTCCTCTGATCTCCACCTTGTACTACATCACTAGCATGCCTATCCACATACACATAACACATGCATAGAAAAAATGTTTAATTAAAAAACAGTAAAACTGTTTGACATAAAGATGATGGTCCATTCCTGGTATTGAGTGTTTCAAATCACTTACACGAATCAATTATTCACCGAGCCATCTCCCCAAACCCTCCATCAATAGTGTTTTCATTCTTTAAGAAAAACTTTGTTGAGTCTTGCCTTTAGATATTTTACTGCTATGTGTGTAGGTGTGGATTCTTTTTATCCTGTTGTGTTCTGTTTTGCTGTTTTAAGACAGTCTTGTATAGCCCAGGCTGGCCTTGAACTCACCTAGCTGAGGGATCAGCCAGCGCCTGGATCCTCTTGCCTCTGCTACCTAGTGGCTGCATTGCAAGCGTCCACCATCATCCGGCTTTTAGGTGTGAGTTCTGATTGTGGAGCTCTTTAAATCTGTGAGATTTGGTGGCTTTCATTACTTTCAGGAAGTTCTCAGCCATTAGCTCTTTTAAAACGTCTAAATATCAATTTAAATACTGCTTCTGCCCAATTATCTCTTTTCCTATAGGACTCCAAAAATATCTCAAAACATTGCCCTACTGAATGTTGCAATATTTTTTTTTTTTTTGAGTCAAAAAGTCATGTAGACCAGGCTGATCTCATCTCTGTGCTGCACAATGTAATTCCTGAGATGAATGAAAAATATGCTTCTGTGGGGGCAACTGATAGCCAATGCCTAGTCCATGGGTTTTGGGTTTTGTTTTTTTGTTTGTTTTTGAGACAGGATTTCTCTGTAGCCTTGGCTGTTCTGGAATTCACACTGTAGACCAGGTTGGCCTCGAACTCTTGAGTTCTGTCTGCCTCTGCCTTCTGAGTACTGGGATTAAAGGTGTGTGCCACCATCACCCAGCCCTGTTTCCATCTATCATAACCCCCCTCTTATTGATTATAGAGGTTTATTTCATACTAAAGTTTACATGTCATCCAGAAAATGCAAAAATTCTTTAAATTACACAATTCAAAATCCACATCTCTGAGTTTATAGTAATATATATATGCATATATATATATATATATATATATATATATATATAAAATAGAAAATGTATCATTTTAAAAGTAAACCTTTTAGTGTCAGCAAGAACATTTATGGTGCGATCCGTCCTCCTGTTTTGTGTGTGGATCTATATTCATGTGTTGGTGCATGTGAGTGTGAGTGCATGGGTCCTCAGTCACCTTCACCTTGGCTTTTGAGACAAGGTCCCGTCGGCTTGCCAGGTAGGCCAAGTTGGCTGGTAGTGAGCACCAGAGCTGTCTGTCCCCACGTCTGCTCTGTGGGGTTTATGCTGTGTGCTACCCACATCTGGCATTTTGTCTGCTCTCTGGGGTTTGTACTGTGTGCCACCCACACCTGGCATTTTTTACGTGAGTTCTGGGGATCAAACTCAGTTCTATATTCTATGCAATACTAACATTGCTTACCTAGCTCTCTACCCTCTTAAAATTTTAAGCACTTGATACACTGTTAAGTATTAGCTAGGGTTGTATAGTGGATCTCTAGAATTTATGAATGGTCTATAAAGAAACTCCCACTTGTTGAATAGCAACCTTTTCTCCCTTTCATCTTGTTACTGCAATTTTGATGTCTGTTTCTATAATTTTACTATTTCAGATGACAGACACTAGTGGAATCACTAAGTATTTGCTCTCTGACTAGTTCTGGCTGGTTTATGCTTATGGAACAGAGTGTCCCCTGCTCGTTAATGTCCAGTTACATAGGCAGTTTCCTCCTTCCACTCTCATCCACGGCCCCTCCTTGGTTTTCCTCTTGGTCTCCCTGCCAGCACCCACCTAGCTGTTCACAGGACTACAGGTCTAAATGGACAGTTACCTCGTTTGCTTGTCCTTGTGGATGTAGCATAGTGGGGTGCACTGCCTTGTATGCTGGCTCTGCAGTGAGCAGTGTCTCTTCAGGATCATGCTCCAGTTTCCCTTGGCCGTGTAGCCATATGTGAGATGGTAGGCCTTTGGTACTTCTGTGTTTTCATTTTGTTTTACACAGTGACTGTGCATGTCACATTTCCATTAGCAGTGCTCAAGGGTTGCAGGTTCTCCGTCTCCTTGCAGTAGTTCTTTCCCCTCAGGATTTGTAGTTTTGGGGAGCAGGCATCCTAACTGTGGAGCAGCATCTGGCTGTGGTGTGGGTTCGCGGGAGTCCTGTAACTAGTGCCCAATGTCCTTTCCTGTTGGTTTTCCTTTGAAATGTCTTTTCAAAATGTTTGTTTTACATCTGGACAGTTTGATGCTGTTGGATTGCAAGAGTTCCTTTTATTTTTCTGGGTGTGAATCAGAGTGCAGTACTCCCTCCCGTGTCTTTTCACTCTTGACTGTAGTGTTCTTTGATGTATGATGTTTTTAAAATTGATAAAGGGAAGTTTTTGTATTTCTTCCCTGTAGTTACCTGTCTTAATGTCATATCTGAGAAGTTACGCCATGAAGCTTTTCCTGTAAGATTTCTGAGAGTTGTAGCTTTGAGCTTAAGGTGTTCGTCGTTTTGAGTTAATTTGTGAGAGTGTGTGGACATGCATACCTGAAGAAACCAAGGAGGGTGCCCAGTTCCTTCCTCTGAGAAACAGGGTCTCTGGATCCGAGGCTCACTGCTTCAGCTAAGCTGGCTGGCGGGCCCCTGAGATCCAGCTGCCCATCCTCCCACAGCGGGGCCGCAGGTGCCGGCGCCATGGATGTATGCTGTGGATGGACGCCATGAATGGACGGAGCACACAGCGTGCTCACTCCCACTGACTCATCTCCCCAGGCCCTTGAATTTATTTTGATATGTAATTTAAGGTAGGGATCAGATTTCATTCTTACAAGACCATTTGTTTTAAAGACTCTTCCATTTTTCTTATTATATGGTCTTGGCAATCTTGTCAGAAATCAGTTGGCCATATATATTAAAGGTTTATTTCTGAGCTGCTCCTTTTCAAGATTGTGAGATTCCATAATGACTTTTGTGGTGGCCTTTCTATTCTGTTGAGATTTTGATGGGCGATTGCACTGAGTCTGCAGATTGCTTTGGGTAGTGGTGCTATTTTAACAGTATTAAGATCTTTTCAGTCTTGAGGATGACTCCAGGGCCACGTACAGTCTAAGCATACACATTGTCATTGAGTTACATCCTGTGTCCAAATGCTAAGATCTTTAAATTAATTATAGTAATTTTATAATCAACAGGATCCATCAGATAGATTTTAGTTTATACTTTGCCTTTTGGTTTGCCAAATTTTGTCCTTTAGATTGTCAAGTCTCTTTACTCTGAAGCCTAGTGTGTTAAATTTAGGTTAAGAAAAGAAAAAAAAAAAGGAGCTTACAAGTAGTGTGGCCCATCCCTATTTTGTTTTGCCCTCACCGTGTTAGACTTAACTGTAATTAAGTTCTAGGTACATACTTTCATTTTCAAGTAATAGTTTTAATCCAAAAAGTTATTACCAGGTTTTGAAGAAATGAGGACATCTGACAGCAGGGGCCAGGTAGCAACAGGCTCCTTTAGTTGGTAAAGAAATGCTGTGGTCCACCTATCCTGTTTTCCTTCTATTTGTTATGTATAGACACCTGGTTTTTCAACCCTTGTTAAAAAGGAAGGGGGAGAAAGCTGGTTGAGAAATGAGCTCTTGGCATTTATAATGGTTCTCTCACCTATGGGAGGTCTGTTCCAAAATGTGCACACACACACACACCCCCACAGAGATAACTACACCTATGTATATATAGGTGTATATGTGTGTGTGTATATGTGTGTGTGTATGTGTGTGTGTGTGTATATATATATACACACACATACAGTTGTATGCTTGTGTGTGTCTGTCTATGATACAGCTTAATTAATTAGGCACAGCAATTATACTAGTAAGTAATAAGCAGGATAATTTTAACAGTTCTGTAATCAAGATGGCATGAGTCTGTCTTACAGAACTGAGCTTGTCCTGTGATAGTTTAATTCAGTATGTGTAAGAAGGGTTGTATAATGTGCATGCCTGGTGTACACAAGGACTTAGTTTTAATGAACACCCAAAAAAATGGATGGATGGATGGATGGATGGATGGAGGGAGGGAGGGAGGAAGCAAGAACAAGCAGGCTTGAGTTGCAGCCATCATGACCTTTGTCTAGGTGGAGCCAAGGCTGTGTGAACAGTCAAGGTTACTTGGGCACATGCTGTGGTGATGGGAGAGTTGACAGCTGAGACAGCTACGAAGTGACTTAGGTGGGTAGTAACGTAGGACAAAGGGAAGATTTGTGCCCTGGGTGTGTGGCAGAGTGAAATTTTATTTTGTAACTTAGAATGGTAAACAACTCAGAACTTATGAATTGTTTATTTCTAGAATTTTCCATTTGGGCCATGGTTCTCTGTAGATAATAGAAACCATTAAAAATGTAACTTTGAGTAATGAGCTGCTGGTCATTTTTCTCATTCCACAGTACATTGAATTGTTGAGCATGCTAGGCACGTGTGCTACCTGAGCCGTAATTTATAGCAGAGCCTTTGCTAACTCCCTTACCCCTTTAACCAGTGTTTCTGCTTAGCTCTACATGTCTTTTGATTGGTTTCCTTAGTGCAGCCTTGTAGTTCGCTTTAGCTGTCACCTGAGAAGAGTCTGTAAGAGATTGTCCATCTCAGACGGCCCTGTGGCAGGCCTGTGGGGGGTTGTCTTGATTGCTAATGGATGTGGGCGGGCTCAGCCCTAATGAACTGCACTGACCAGGCAGTTGGTCCTGGGTTTTGTAAAAACACTAGCCAAGCCTGTGCTTGTGAGTAATCTATGGCTTCTGCTGCACTTCCCAGGCTGCACTCATTCAGACAGAATAGCATGGAATAGCAAGCAGGCCTGCTTTTTCCGGTTCTTACTTTGAATTCTTGCTTTGATTTCAGTGATGGACCGTGGTCTGGAATTGTAAGCCAAATCCTTTCCTCCCCTAAGTTGCTTTTGGTTAGAGTGTTTTTATCATAATAGAAGGAAACTAGAACAAATCTTTCCCTCTGTCTTTTATAGAAACTGTTAAGAAGAAAAGGTTATTTGAGGTTTTGCTAACTTCCTTGGGATCTACATTAATAAACATCTTGTTTATTTTATTGAATGATTATACTTGTGAATTGATAAAAGTCAAAGAAGCTGAATGGTGTTTAGTGTTTTTTAAAGTAATAGAAATAATACTCAGGACAGAATAAAATATCTTTAGTATTGATGTAAAAGATTGACTCAAGCCTGATAAGGTCCTCACCAAGCAGAACTGCTCTTTGTGAATTTGTGTATGAAGTACGCGGGTGAAGAAGCCGAACCTGGCACAATATGTACAGATGAGGCGCATAGTCCATTAATGGACAATAGTTTATTTTTACTTTTTGTAATGCTGAGGATGGAACCTAGGTCCTCATACCTACCAAGCATGTACTATACCACTGAGAAAAAAGTCAGAAGGGATGAGCTGTAAGAAGAAAGGAGGAAGAGAAACTAGAGGCTTGGTCTAGGAAATCCAGGGGGTGGATACAGCAGATTATAAATGGGGAACTGCTCAGTCCACGAAGAGCTGGGTCTGGTGATGGACACAAAGACCACAGCAAGGCACATTAGGCTGAAGTTAAACAGTACAAATATTGGGAAGCTAGGGAGAGGTAGGCCTGCACAGAAGGGTCGGATTGGCTTTGGTTTCTCAGTAGCAGTGCCAGAATCCTTCAAATTCTGAGGGGGAATGTAATTACCAGCCACAATTTAGTGCTTACATATATGACCCATAAAGTGCATATATAAAATAAGAGACCTGTTAAGATGTTATGTTTGAAATTTTCTATTTTTAGGTGTTTTCTGAGAAAGCTGTCAGCTCCTAAAATGGCAGTTAGTCAAGAAAGACAAAACGGTGAGGAAACCAAAGCACTCTTGAGGACTAGCAACCTCAGGCCTGGAGAATAGTGGTTCCTGTTGAGGTGGGACTGTGGGGAGAGGGGAGAGGCCAAGAGAGAGAGAGACACACACACAGACAGACAGACATTAGACCTCAGTGTATGCACTACAGTGCATTCATGGGCCTTTCTGGCAATGTCAGGTCTTTCTTTTGGGCACTAAGCAGGTAAAGGAAAGATAAAATGGTAATTCCAGTGTGGTAGTATGAATAAGAATGGCTGGGCTCATAGATTTGAATTCATAGTCATCAGGGACTGGCACTGTTTGAGACGGATTAGGAGGTGTGGCCTTGTTGGAGAAAGTATGTCACTGGAGCTGGGCTTTGAGGTTTCAAAAGCCCAAGCCAGACCCAGTTCTCCCTTTTCTGCTGCCTGTATAGACAGATCAGAATATAGAACTCTCAGCTACTGTCCGACACAGTATCTGCCTGCTTACTGCCATGGTCACTGCCATGATGATGATTGAATAAGCCTCTGAAGCCATAAGCAAGTTCCCAGTTATCTTGGTCATGGCGTTTCTTCCCATCAGTAAAACATTAACTAAGACATATTGGGAGAAATGGATACCTAGGTATGGGCTGGGGAAATGTTTCAGCAGTTCAGATCACTGACTGTTGAACATACCCAGGTTCAATTCCCAGTACCCACATGGTGGCTTACAATTATCTGTAATTCCAGTTCACGTGATTTGACACCCTATTATGGCCTCTGAGGGTACCAGGCATGCATGTGGTACAGAAAATACATGTAGAAAAACATATACACATAGAAAAAGAATTTTTTAATCTTTTAAAACAATTATTATATATATGTACACTGTAGCTGTCTTCAGACACACCAGAAGAGGGCATCAGATCTCATTACGGATGGTTATGAGCTATCATGTGGTTGCTGGGATTTGAACTCGGGGACCTCCAAAGAGTAGTTAGTGCTCTTAACTGCTGAGTCATCTCTCCAGCCTGAAAAAGAATCTTAACAGTAAGAAATTGTGGGGCTAGAGAGATGGCTCCGGTTAAGAGCAGTGGCTTCTCTTCCAGAGAAGACCTGGGTTCAATTCCCAGCACCCACATGGCAGTTCACAACTGTCTATAACTCCAGTTCTAAGAGATCTGACACCCTTGCTCAGACACATGTAGGTAAAAATGTACATAAAATAAAAATAAATAAAAACAGCAAATTGTAATGCACAGCACACGTGTATATTACAGAAATGAGTCCCTAACAGGCCAAGAGAATGAATACTTTAAGATAGTGTGATGGCTTAAGAGTGAAAAGTTGTACAGTGGAGAGCCGTGGGGGTGTGTGTGTGTGTGTGGGGTGTCTCAGTGGGTAAAGAGATGCTGGGGCCAAGCCTGACAACCCCACTTCAGTTCCTGAGACTCACAAGGTAGAGGAGCTGATTTTTAAGTTGTCCCTTGATTTCTACATGCATCATGGCACAAACACCCTGTCCCACAAATAAAACATGACATCTTGAGCCTAAAAAAAAAAATTTGTTTTGTTGTTGTTGTTGTCTGGTCTTAAAAGACCGAGAAAAAAATGTTAAGGGTGTGTGAAGACAAGAGGGGGTAAACAGCAGCTGAAGGACCGACAGCCTTCAGGCACTACCTCTGAGGGCTGTGTGTGTTGGCGGGAACTATGCAATGTGAGTATGTGTCTAGTATATTGATCCTGATCAAACCACGTAAGTTAGAAAGTCATTCGGCAAACATAATGGTTTTCAAAATTGAAAATTATCATCCTCTATGGATCACCCCTCCTGTCCCCCAGGGTTTCTCTGTGTAGCCCTGGCTGACCTGGAACTCACTCTGTAGACCAGGCTGGCCTTGAACTCAGAAATCCACCTGCCTCTGCCTCCCAAGTGCTGACATTAAAGGCGATGCCACCACCACCCTGCTTGGATTTCTTTTTTATTCATTTAGTCATTTATTTTTTTTTGCATAGATTGCTTTTAAAAGACTTTTTTTAGCTAATGTG
The DNA here is from genome assembly GCA_964023405.1 of Apodemus agrarius. Taxonomy (NCBI): domain Eukaryota; kingdom Metazoa; phylum Chordata; class Mammalia; order Rodentia; family Muridae; genus Apodemus; species Apodemus agrarius. The sequence goes on along the minus strand of OZ030012.1, from coordinate 31,380,932 downwards.
TATGTATGCCTGAGTTTGGGCCACATGCACTCCACAAGTATCTGTGGAGGTAAGAAGTGGGTATCAGATCTGGAGCTGGAATTGCGTGGTTGTGCAGTGGCTGCCTGAGGTAGGTACCAGAACTCTGCATGAGCATCGCGTGCTGTTACACTTCTCTTCAGCACACATTTCTCATATGCTGATATAGATGCTAATGCTATGTTGACTTAGAAATCGCTGCTGACTGTAGTTTAGGGAAATATATAAAACAGAATTTAAGAGCTCTGGGTTTAGAGCCTGATTGTGTTCTGGGAATCAGAACAGAATTGATTACCTGCTATATGCTAGGTCCTATTGCTAGATAGAGGTTAGAAAGAGTTACTGAAGTGTTAGTGCTGATGTGGTAGGCACAGGAGGGAGCTGGGAGGAACCTTTGCTTGGATTGGACTGAAGCAGTTTTTGAGGGTATCCGCTGAGCAGAGTCCTGAGAGTGAGCGCACGTCTGCTTTAGGAGGACCAGGGAAAGAGAGTCACAGGTGAGGACTTGGAACCAGGCACCTTGACTTGGGTCTACACTGAAAATGGTCTGGACCGTATAGGAATGGTCTTAGTCAGGGACTGTCATCCTGTGGGCCTTGTAGGTCATAGTCATGTTGTTGATCTCTTGGAACTAACTGGTGTTTCTGGGATGCAGAGTTGGGTGGAGACAGGATCCTGAAGGGCAAAGACTGACCAGTTCCCTGGTGGCCACCTGAGTAGCATCACTGAAGTGCTGCTGTACTGCCTGCCCAGGAGGGGTGTTTATGTGTCTCCATCCTTACTTATTCCTTTTAATATTGCCTGTAAGCTTTCCTTTTCCTCCTTATGCAGTTATTTAGTAGTTAGGTGGCATGTACCAAGAAAGGTTAATTAACGACCCATTCAGCAAGTAGTGAACATACTGACTTATGGAGTGTATTAGCTTTATTACTTTATTTTTTTAATTGCTGATAATTACAGTAATGCACATGGGCGTTGGTCCAAGGCAGGAAGAATTATTGTTTGAAAGCAGATCTGCTGCATGCTGATGGTGCAGTCTATTTACTTTTAAATTTAAATGCTACATAAATCATGAGAAAGATGTCTTTCAGCTTGCTTTGAACTTGAAGAGGGTGGAACACTTTCACATATTTCTTATTCTCCCAGTTTTAATGGACATTAAAAGTTAAAATTTATTAATCAAGATTTATATATAATATTGCTTGCAGTTAGGGAAATATGTAACAGAACTGTTTGAACATTTAATTTCTCTTTTAAAAAGTAAACTTCTTCCTGCCCTATGAAAATCATTTAGTCATGTTAAAAATATCTTTTTTAGTTTCAAAGAAAGATACAGATTATTCACCCAAGAAGACACTTGAGAATAAAGATTTAGGTTTGTGGCTTCCAGTATTTGTTTTGTTGTTGTTGTTGTTTTTTTTAATAATTTTTATTTTTTATTACATTCAACACAATACTTTTATACCAATCATAAAAATGGTAGACATGTTATTAAATGAACATAAAAAGATACAGTTTTTTTGTTTGTTTTGTCTTTAGTAGAGCTTAAAATCTTGGCTCTTACTGTGGTATAAACCCAAAATAAGAACAATTTTTAGACATTGAAGTTCATTGTCATAAGACTGTACTTCAGTGTCCCTCACATCACCAAAGGATTTTACCTCTATAGTAGCTAAGCTTAGAGTTGACAGTTCTGCTGCGCCAAGGAATGAATTCTAGGCACAATTATTTGGATACATACAGATTTCCTGCTATAGTCAAAGCTATTTGACTTGAGTGATTGTCATCATTCTCAGCCCACAGGGAACAGGGTACATTCATTTAAGAAATGTTCTGTGTATTAAGATAGTCTATCCATGAAGTCATTCTTCAACTGTTTAATGAACAATGGTTCTGCTTAGAGGGTGGTACAGACATTAGGTGAGGGTAAGATTCTGGTTCATTGGCTGTGATGATTTTGAAAAGCATTCATCTCAGAAAAAGAGTAACTTATAAAGTCATCTTCTTCAAAATTTATACAATGATTATAAGTATCAAGCAAAGCATCAGTATTTGTTGACTGCAATGTGCATGTGGCAACCAGAAGACCACTTGAGAGTCTGTTCTATCTAATCTTTCATCGTGTGGGCCGCAGGGATCAATTCAGCTTAAGCAGCAGATGACTTCACCTCTGACCACCTCACAAGCCCAACAAGGGCGTTTTGGGTAGAGAAGGTTGCAGTTACTTCACATTATAAAAAGGACTACCTACTTACCAGTGATGCCATTATGACTTTTAAATAACAAAGTATAAAAAGAAGGTATCTCAGATTTCTGGACACAGTCTAGAGAGATCTCGACAGTGAATCTATAGCTTTGCATACCAGTATACATACACGGGTGCAAGATGTGCGTCCCCTCAGCCATGCTGCAGTGCTGAAGGTTGAACCCAGAACGTCATGCAGGTTAGGCAGACACTCTGCGTCTTAGCTTATGTCTCTAGTGTATGGGGAGCTTTTGATTTAAAGCATCAGTAAAATTAATCCTAGGGCTGAAGAGATGGCTGCTCTTGCAGAAGACCATACTCAATTCCCAGCACCCACATGGCAGCTGAAACCAGCTTTTAACTCCAATTCCAGGGGGATCTGACCCTCCCCCTTTCTGACCTCTGTGTGTGCATGGCGCATAGACATACATGCAAGCAAAAGATGCATACATGTGAAAATAAATATAAAAAATGATCCTGTATGTGAAATCATCAGTGTTTCAAGGTACATGGATTAGTTTTTTTTCCCCCCAAGGTCATTATTTATTTGTTACTCTTAAAGACTTACTTTTGACTGGGCTCAGACTCAGAAGTAGAAGCTCTCAGCGAGGACAGCCTACGTCTCTTGGCAATCTGTTCCTGGCACTTTTCTTTGGTTTCCTCCATTCTCTTGGCCAAAAGTTTAGCGTATTCTGCAGCCTCCTCCTTGTTTTCTTAGTGCGTTGTTTCTTCACAGCAATAGTCAGCGCTTGTGTTGCAGGACACGAGGAGTAACAAGACGCTGGATCTTGGGCGCTTTGGTCCTGGGCTTCTTTGTTTAAGGGCTTTCTGACGACATATTGGCGGACATCATCTTCTTTGGAGAGATTAAAAAGCTTTCAGATTCTGCTAGCTCTTCTAGGTCCCAACCGATGAGGTACAGTAGTATCTGTCAGTCCAGGAATATCCTTCTCTCCTTTCCTTACAATAACCAAGTTGAGAATACTCAGATTGGCATCTACAGGGCACCCACGAACAGACTTGTGCTTCCTCTCTCCAGTTCTCTTTGGTCTATAACAAGAATACCCCTTACTCAACGGCAGGCACACTCTGCCATGGGTCGAAACGCCTTGCTTCATGGGAAAACCTTGTTTGTCATTCCCACCGCTGATCCGGACCATGTAACCCTTCCACTCGTCACCAAGCGCACCAGCAGCTACTTCTGTGGCCATGTGCTTCTCACAACGTCCGAAGCTTGCGTTCGTCTTCTATAGACTCCAGGGAGTTCCTGACAGCCAGTGGAGGGAAGGACATACTCAGCTTCATCTTGACACAGCCGACCGCCCACCTCGGAGGCCTGGATTAGTTTTCTTACCCCTTCCCAGTTGTATTACAAGTGAACCGATATGGAACCGGTTTCAAATCTCTGATACACTTTCATTCATATTAAGTCTTGACACTGTATAGTTAAATATTTTTTGGCTAAAATGGAATGTTGGGTGGTTTCTCAACATTGATAAAGTCTCGCCGGGCAGTGGTGGCGCACGCCTGTAATCCCAGCACTTGGGAGGCAGAGACAGGTGGATTTCTGAATTCGAGGCCAGCCTGGTCTACAGAGTGAGTTCCAGGACAGCCAAGGCTACACAGAGAAACCCTGTCTCGAAAAACCAAAAAAAAAAAAAAAAAAGAAAAAAAAAAGAAAGAAAAAAAAGAAAAGAAAAGAAAAGAAAAAAGATAAAGTCTCCAAGTTAAATACTCATTTTAGTAGAATTATCTGGTAAGTGGAATATTTTAAGGAATATGATTTATAAGAACTTAAAAGATGCTTACAATTACTAGATTGTCAGTGATTCGATTCATTTAAAAACAAAACACCCTAGAGCATCAGATTATCCAGAGACTGCTTATAACTTAAGAGGATTGCCAGGCTTGTGTTTGGATGTTCTGTAGAAAACTCCATCATCTCTATTATGTGTCTAAGAATAATTTAGATTGAACACATTTCATTATGAAATATTTAATGCATAGCATCTCCTAGGCATTTGTTACTTGAAATCACTTTTCTCCTTTAAGATTTAAGTACATTCAGTTCTGTACATCCTCTCTAACCCTGCACATGCAGCTCTTAGTAATAGCCCAAGTAATGCTAGTGCTGGTGAATTAAAAGATGAAGCCCAAGTCCACATGATTAGGAAATACTATATTAATACAGAGGCCCCTTGGTGCTTGATCTCTGCAGTTAGTTGGCATGCTTTGCAGAGTTTGGCAAATGGCTGTTGTGTCATCATAGGGGAATGTGATTCAGGGTGCTTCCAAGAGGTAGTCCTTGGGGAAGTTCTGGGAAAGTAGACTTTTATCTGTTACAGTGTGAACAAAAGCCTTATCCCTTAGGTCATAGGTTTCTTACCTATTTTATAAACTAAAATCAATTTATATTGTACCAAAATAAAAAATATTAGAAGATGAAGAAGGATTAACTTCTTGTAAGGTTTTGTAGCTAAAAAGTAGATGGAAGGATATCATGAAAACAAATTGGGGGTGAATATGATCAAAGTACTTCATGAGTATGTGTGAAGTTTACAGAAAGGTAAAGCCATAAAGAAGTAACTTTCAAGGCTGTCATTAAAATTGTGTTTGGGGGTGTGGGGGGTGTATATGGTGGTGCAGCCATGGTGCTTGTGTGGGGGTCAGAGAAGGACTTTGTGGACGCAGCCCACCCTTACACAGGCCTTGGGTATGACTGTGGGCTATCTGACGTGTGACAAGCACTTGTCTGCTGAGCCCTCTCACCCGGCCCTGTAAGGGCTCAGTCTCCGACTGCCTTGGTAGTAGGAGCAGGTTCATCCTGACCTCACCGTGAATCGGCTGAGAAGTGGTTCAGAGCAGCTCTGGTAGGGTTCTTTAAAAATGGCAGGGCTGTTCATATAAATATTTTATGACTGAGTTCCCACAAAATAGAGTATGGAGCAGTAATGCAACCTGTTTGTTTGGTTTTTTGTTATTTATTTATTTATTTATTTATTTAGGTTTTTTTGGATTTTGGTTTTGTCGAGACAGGGTTTCTCTGTATAGCCCTGGCTGTCCTGGAACTCACTCTGTAGACCAGGTTGGCCTTGAACTCAGAAATCCTCCTGCTTCTGCCTCCCAGAGTGCTGGGATTACAGTGTGCGCCACTACCGCCTGGCAAATGTTTTTGTTTTTGTTTTAAAGATTTATTTATTATATGTAAGTACACTGTAGCTGTCTTCAGACACACCAGAAGAGGGTATCAGATCTCTTTATAGATGGTTGTGAGCCACCATGTGAGTGCTGGGATTTGAACGCATGACCTTTAGAAGAGCAGTCAGTGCTCTTATCCAATGAACCATCTCTTCAGCCCGTTTGTTTTTTAAATCCATTTCCAAATTTAATAAATTAAAAAAATGTCTTTTAAACCAGTTTGGTGCCAGCCTGGTTTTGTTTTGTTTTGTTTTGTTTTGTTTTGTTTTGATAAACACATGGGGCCACATGTGTAATGCACTTACGGCCTCTCGTTTCAGCCAGTTGTGTGTAATTGCAGCCAGAGAACGTGATCTTCAGGAGCACAGTGATAATGACGCTTGGTCTGCCGCAGGAATTGCACGTCCTGCTTTTGTGCATTATCTTAATCCCCATAACAGGTCTGAGAAGAGTAGGCATATTAGTAGCCTTGTTCTACAGATGAAGAAATTTAAATCCTGATAATGATGTTTATGGATACTTGAACTCCTTTTGTGTGATAAGCAATATTTCGAACACTTTGTATCAAAATGTATTTTAAAACATTTATTTATTGAAGGTCTGTTATATTTCTTTGGTGAATGTATAAAGCTCATGTAATATAAAAGATTTTGTTTTGTTTTAAATAATGTATGTGTTTCTGGGCGTTGAGGGCAGGCTTACAAAGGAACATGGGTACACACTCTTAGGAAGACCAGAGGCTCACTTTGGGTGTTCCTCCTCTGTAGTTAATGTGCCCCGCCCCACTCTTTAAAACAGGGCCTCACTAAAGCCCAGGTTCACCAGATGAGCTTGGCAGGAATCTTGCTGTCTGCTTCCCCACTGCTGGGGTCACAAGCCCCTGCTGTTGCATAGCCTTTTTCACGCCGGCTGTGAGACTCAGATCCTCGTGCTTACAAGGCAGTCACTTTATTAACTAAGCCATTCTTCCTAACTCAGCTGTGCCCCACTACAACCCCCCTAATCTCACACTGTAGCCCACATGTAACTTCTATGTGTATGGCTATGTGTCTGTTCACCATGTGTGTACATGGCGTCTGTGGAGGCCAGAAGAGGGCATTGGATCCCCTGGAACTGGAGTACCAGCCAGGAGCTACCATGTGAGTGCTGGGGATTCAACCGGAGTCCTCTGGAAGAAAAACCAGTCACTTAGCGATTGTGCCATCTCTCCAAGTTTCCTGACCTCCCGTTATAGAAAAGTAGGCTTGGGGGCTTGTTACCCTCGAGAGGCCGTAGTGTATGGGCAGCTGATGATGGAACTGGACTGAAGTTAGTTTTCTTAGTGCCACCTCATGGAGCCCTTCTGAGGAGGTAGAGTGCAGAGAGATGGCTGCTTATCTAAGACGAGTCCTTCATAGATCTCGACACTGCACCTAGAAGTACATTTCTTAGACTTCCTGTGTTATGATAGCAGCTGGGCAGGAATGGAAACCAATTTTAAGCATTATTATTTTTTGAACAATTTTCTTTATGAAAGACTCAGTTTCCATTCTTGCATAAGGTAAAAGTCAGACTTCTATTTAATTATGGTGCTTGGAGTTTTACCAATATAATCCAGTTGGATAAATTACCATGTTCCTATAAAAAAAGCCATTTTCAATTTTAGAAGTGATACTTCATTTCTGCTTTAAGTTTTAAGGCTCTTAATAAAAGTTAGGTTGCCGGGCGTGGTGGTGCACGCCTGTAATCCCAGCACTTGGGAGGCAGAGGCAGGTGGATTTCTGAGTTCGAGGCCAGCCTGGTCTACAGAGTGAGCTCCAGGACAGCCAGGACTACACAGAGAAACCCTGTCTTGGAACAAAAAAAAAAAAAAGGTTATTTGTATAAACTATTATGTCTGAAAACAACATCTAACAACATCAAAGAATAATAACTTAATGTTTCACATTTTTCCCTATACCCAGTTTACCTGTATTTAATTAGAATTAATTAGAAGTATAACAAATAAAGGCCAAGAACTTTAAGATGTAGCCTAGGAAATGGCTCAGTGTTTGAAGATGTGAGGCCCCATGATCCCAGTTCCAGCCCTGCATCTCATTTGGTAGGAGAGTCATCTCATGAAGATCGGCCTCTGACCTCCACGTGTGTGCTGTGGCACGCGCCTGCACCCACCTCTCCCCTGCGCAGTGGATAAATGTAAAAGCTTTCAACTGTAAATGTGTGTCTATTTGTGTGTACACCATATACATGCAGAGGCTATAGGAGGGCATCTGATCTCCTAAAGTTGCAGTTATAAGCGACCATATGGGTGCTGGGAACTGAACCCACAAACCCAGGTCCTGTGTGAGAGCAGCAAATGTTCTTAACCACTGAGCCATCTCTCCAGCCTCATCAAATGGTATTTTGAAAGACAAGTTTCTTTGTCTTTTTTTTCTCCCTCTTTTTATATTGCCTAAGAGTTCTGTTATTTTGTCAGTTAGTTGAAGTGTTTGAAGGTTGAAGTTAGCCTCATGCTATTGAAGGTGATGTGAAGGTTCTCAACCTATATAGATCAAGATCCCTTGAGGGTTGTCGAATGACCTTTTCACAGGGGTTGGGTATCAGATATCCTGCATATTAGGTATTTACATTATGATTCATAATCGTAGTAAAACTATAGTTATGAAGTATGAATGAAATTTTATGATTGGGCTGGCCACAAAATGAAGAACTGTATTAAAGGGTTGAAATATTAGGAAGATTGAGAACCTGTGTTCTAAACCATAGTATATCAGTTACTTTTCTTGTTGTTCCTGCAGAATGCTTGACAAAGGCAATTTTTTAAAAAAAAGTGTATTTTGCTAATATTTTGAGGGCACAGTATATTATGATAGGTACCATGTGTTAAGAGTAGCTCTAGGAGAGCTGGAGAGATATTTCAGTGATTAAGAGCACTCGCTGCACTTCCAGAAGTCCTGAGTTCAATTCCCATCAACCACATGGTGGCTCACAACCATCTCTAATGGGATCTGAAGCCTCTCCTAGCTATCAGATGTACATGCAGGTAGCATTCATATAAATAAGTGTTTAAAAAAAAATGTCTCTGGCTGTGATAGCAGGAGTTTGGGACTTGGGATTATATTGGCTTCTTAGGAAACACAGGTCAATGCTGTGCTATGCCATCTCTGTTCTTTCTCTGACACCCCTGCCTATGAAATGTGCACCTTGTGAGTATGACCTCCCAGACATGCCTAGAGGTGGCATCTAAATGTCAAATTGACAGGTTTAACCAGTCACACTTAACAGCAACCAAAGTGTTTCGTATGTATGGTATCTATCATAGGCTGTATTAGGACATTTGCTTTTTAGGAGGTGACTGTGCTCTGATCATCTTCACTGGTTGTCTCATCTACAAGTGTGTCTTTTCCCTCCCTCCCTCCTTTTCCTCCCCCCCACTCCCCTTTTCTGAGGTAGGGTCTATCCGTGTTGTCCGCCCTCGCCTCACGCTTTTGGACCCAAACCGTCCTTCTACTCCAGCCTTCCCAGGAGCTGGGACATAGGTGCGTGATACCAGACCCAGCGCGTTTGCCTTTTTGACAGATTGGATTTGTAAAACTGAGTGCAGTCTAGACAGTTAGATCAAGATTAAAACAAAACCACTTGGTGGCTTTGGTGATGCTGGGATCTAACCCAGTGGTTGTGCATGCTCATTGGGTGCTGTTTTGATGAGCTACATCAGCTCTCACATAGTTTTACTTTGAGTGTTTTAGGCCTTAAGTAAAAGTTGACAGTACTGCAGAATTCTCTTATGCCCAGCCGTGGAATTTATATCTTGCATAACCCCATAGATGGAGTACAGGAGCGTGTGTTGGCACAGCTTGTGCAAGTGATTGCTCTGGCTTCCCCCACCAGCGGCCTTTTCCTGTCCCAGCATCCTGTTGAGCTCCCACATTGCATTCAGTTGCTGTTTGTGCTTGATCTTTCCTGATTTGTAACAGTTCTGGCTTTTTTCCCTGACCTGTTTCCTTTAATGTCCTGTTGCTGGTGAAGTGCACACTAGTGTCTCGTTAGTGTTTTCACTCCCAATTGTCTTCCTTTTTTTAGTTAGCCATAACCTGGGAGAGATTTTTTTCTTTACTTATTATTTTTTTTAAAATTTGTATACAATATAGTTTAATTATATCCTTTCTTTTTTCCTAGCTCTTCCCAGATTTATCCCCCACCTAACTTGATGTTTTTTCTCCTGAGACAAATAAATCTTTGGTGAAAAGTTTGTGAACTTATATTTAAGTTGTTATAATTAGAGATTGGGCTTCACTGGCTGTCCTAGAACACTGTGTAGATCAGGCTGGTCTCAAACTCAGATCTGTCTGCCTCTGCCCAAGGTGTGTGCCACCACTGCCTGGTGGTCATGAAGGTTTATTCAATACTTGAAGAGGAATGAAATAATATGTTCAAGTTTTCTTTATTTTTTCTTTTTGAAAAGGGTATAGAGCATTTGAGTAAGAGTGTCTGTTATCACTAGCCTGTAAGCCCAGCTAGATGCTGCAGAGATCTGTTTTACCCTATGAGAGCTGAGCTGTTGGCTCTAAAGTGGTGGAGCGTTCACTAAGCAGTGCCTTTCCGTCCAAGGAGACCTCACTTCTTCCTCCCTCCTCAGTGCTGTAGGAGAGAACCCTGCCCCGGGGCAAGACGCTGCCAGTTCAGTAGGCTCTTTATTGAACTGTGAGGCCAGATGTGATTTGGGGGCAGTAGCTTCAGTGAGGAAGGAAGTAACTGTTACGTACCAGCTCCGAGGCAGGAGAGCTGCATGGGTCCCAGCAGCTTTGAGAAGGGAGATAGTTTATGAGCTCCAGCCAGGGATTGGGCTCCTGAAATGATATTAAGGACAGACTTGTTGCAGGCCCAGACTCATGTCTCAGATATTGTCTGAAGATGCTTCAGGCTTCTTCAGATTATTAGGAGCACTGTCTACTAAGGTGAATTGCTTTCCTTAGATAGCTGAATTCTTTCTGAGCCAAATTAATAAAATGGGGTTTCTTATTAAGAATGAATTATTAAGTAAGTGGAGGCACTGGCTAGGAAATCAGTTGATGTAGTTTGTTTTCAAAGCCTTGAAAGTGCTGCCACATGTGTGTATAGATTACAGGGACTGCTTAAGTGCCAGTGTGTGGGCGGGGGCATTAATTTTCTTTCGTCGAGGATTCCAAGTTCACAGGATATCAGAAGTGCTGACGTGGCAGTGAAGTCCCATTTGTAACATGTTAGTTTAGGAAGCGGATTGATTTATATGTTGAAGTAATGGGTCAAGGCACTGTCGGTGCTTAAGAAAATGGAGAGCACATTAAATAACAGCATTTTCAAGTAAAGAAGTACAAACATCATACAACAGTGACCCTGTCACACTCTAGGTGAGGTTGGGGTATGTTTGATTAGTTGATTCCTACATGTGGCCCACAGAGGCCTTTTATATTTCAAAGGATACTGTCTTGAGAGTCTCTCATGACCACAAGGATTAATCTTTCTGAACTCAGAAGTGAATCACTATCCTATTAGCTGTCTGGATTGATTCCAGTTACTCTCTTTCTTGGTGGTAACTGATGTGAGATCTGGCTGTTCTGCTCTCCTTCCTGTTGCTTTAACCTCTGATCCTTTAGACTCTTTAGGGAAGATAACACTGGCCATCTCACTGCAGAATCAAATGCACTTACACTGATGCATTGACCTCCGCGGTTGACCCATTAACTGAGCATTTATACAGTTGAAACTCTTGTGGTCTTTTACCCAGCAACCATAATGAGTACCATGTGGAACATAGTCTTGGCTGACAAACGCACTAGAATCGACCATTTCGATGTTGTGGCTCAGTGAGCCTGCACAACTAATCAACACTTCTTACCCCTGCTCATTCTGAGAACTTGAGGGTAAATGCTTCTCTCCTGGAAGGAGTGTTCTGTATGATTAGATGTGGTACCCTAAGTCCTATTTGTTTAGTAGGTGTCTTCAATGTCAGATTCATGCAAGATCATATATAGTTGAAACATTGCTAAGAATTTACTTCAAATTTGTTTTTATCCTTTTTAAAATTTTATTTTAATTTTATGTGTATGGGTGTTTTGCTTGCATGTAAGTCTGTGCACTATGTATATGTCTAGTGCTTGCAGAGGCCAGAAGATGTCCATTTCCTGAGGACTGAAGTTACAAATAGTTGTGGCCTACTATGTGGGTGCAGGGAGTTGAACCTTGGTCCCTTAACTGCTGGCCCATCTCTCCAGCTCCTTGGTGTTTATTTTTTTCTTGCTATGCTTACTTTATACATTAAGCTTTCTTATGGCATGGGGAAAAAGCCATGTATACAGTTCAGTGTCCTTCATAGTTTTAGGCATCTACTGCGGGTCCAGGAACATAACTTCCATGGATACAGGACTGCTGAACACTATGCACAGATGCTGGTGGTCTTAAGGGCACATTGCTTGGAGGATGCTAACTAAATACTATTTCTCGCCTATTTCTGAGCTGTTACTAGTTATGGTCTCGTCATAAAACATGAATAATGCCAAAGAATGGGTGGGATATTTTTTTATGCAGAATTAGATAAATTCGTTTACGAAATCCTTTCATCCCCTTCTTTTCTATTTGAAAAAGTTAGGATCCTGTTTTCTTGAGTAAACTGGTTCCAGACTCATGGATGTCTGCCTCAGCCTTTTGATGAACCAGGACCATAGCCGTATCCAGAACTTACGAAATCTTTGCAGTGCTCTGTTTCCATGACTGAGGCCGCCACACACTGAGTATTGTTAATTACTGTTATATTCTTATGCTATAACAAAGAGCCTGAAACAATCAGCTTTTTTTTTTTTTTTTTTTGGTTTTTTGAGACAGGGTTTCTCTGTGTAGCCCTGGCTGTCCTGGAACTCACTCTGTAGATCAGGCTAGCCTCGAACTCAGAAATCCACCTGCCTCTGCCTGCCAAGTGCTGGGATTAAAGGCATGTGCCACCACTGCCCGGCGACAATCGGCTTTTAAAAAGGAAATGATTTCTATTGCCATACAAGTTAGGCGGCTTCAGTTCATGCTCTGTTTTGCTAGCCCTGTGTGACCTTTGAGCTTCATGGTGTGAGCCTCTTCTTACTGTACTCCTCCTTAGCCCGAGCTACCACTCCCTTTCTGTTGGCCCACGCGCTTCCAGCATTCTGAGTCCTTCCCTTGCTCACTCACTTCTACTCTGTAACCAGCAGAGAGACATTGGGAACCAGAGCTCTGTGTTTAAATCTCTCAACACTTAAGTGATGAAGGCTGAGATCCTTCCAGTGCCAGACTGTGTAGACCTGGCTCTACGGCTTCCTTCATTAGTTCTCCACGCTATTGGAGGTCACATTCTTCTAGTGTTCACTCAGTGCTAGGTTATTTTCCTCTTTAGGACTGTGAATCTAGTCCCTTTTTTAGTGAATTTTGACTTGACACTAGATGAAGTACTGAGGAAGTATATTCATTAAATATAGTTCCTTGATGGAGATTTTTTGTTGTATGAGTGAATGAAGGAAATTATTTGGCTTTTTAGCTGTTCTTGGCTCTCATGCTTTGCCTGTGAAGGAAGGAATAGCTTGTGTTAGACTTGATGGTAGTCAGGTTCAGGATATTCGGAGTGCTCAGAGGTTAGGTTTCCCATTTCACTTCATCATATCTACCCAAAAGTCATTTTTAAGATCTGGCACACTTCCTGCAGCACAGGCTTGCTTACATAAAGTACCACAGGCTGGCCCTCTCACCTGCAGCACAGGCTTGCTTACATAAAGTACCACAGGCTGACCCTCTCACCTGCAGCACAGGTTTGCTTATATAGAGTACCACAGGCTGGCCCTCTCACCTGCAGCACAGGTTTGTTTATATAGAGTACCACAGGCTGACCCTCTCACCTGCAGCACAGGTTTGCTTATATAGAGTACCACAGGCTGGCCCTCTCACCTGCAGCACAGGTTTGCTTATAAAGAGTACCACAGGCTGACCCTCTCACCTGCAGCACAGGTTTGCTTATAAAGAGTACCACAGGCTGGCCCTCTCACCTGCAGCACAGGTTTGCTTATATAGAGTACCACAGGCTGACCCTCTCACCTGCAGCACAGGTTTGCTTATATAGAGTACCACAGGCTGGCCCTCTCACCTGCAGCACAGGTTTGTTTATATAAAGTACCACAGGCTGGCCCTCTCACCTGCAGCACAGGTTTGCTTATATATAGAGTACCACAGGCTGGCCCTCTCACCTGCAGCACAGGTTTGCTTATATAGAGTACCACAGGCTGGCCCTCTCACCTGCAGCACAGGTTTGCTTATAAAGAGTACCACAGGCTGACCCTCTCACCTGCAGCACAGGTTTGCTTATAAAGAGTACCACAGGCTGACCCTCTCACCTGCAGCACAGGTTTGCTTATATAGAGTACCACAGGCTGGCCCTCTCACCTGCAGCACAGGTTTGCTTATATAGAGTACCACAGGCTGGCCCTCTCACCTGCAGCACAGGTTTGCTTATATAGAGTACCACAGGCTGACCCTCTCACCTGCAGCACAGGTTTGTTTATATAGAGTACCACAGGCTGGCCCTCTCACCTGCAGCACAGGTTTGCTTATAAAGAGTACCACAGGCTGGCCCTCTCACCTGCAGCACAGGTTTGCTTATAAAGAGTACCACAGGCTGGCCCTCTCACCTGCAGCACAGGTTTGCTTATATAGAGTACCACAGGCTGGCCCTCTCACCTGCAGCACAGGTTCGCTTATATATAGAGTACCACAGGCTGGCCCTCTCACCTGCAGCACAGGTTTGTTTATATAGAGTACCACAGGCTGACCCTCTCACCTGCAGCACAGGTTTGCTTATATATAGAGTACCACAGGCTGGCCCTCTCACCTGCAGCACAGGTTTGCTTATATAGAGTACCACAGGCTGGCCCTCTCACCTGCAGCACAGGTTTGCTTATATAGAGTACCACAGGCTGACCCTCTCACCTGCAGCACAGGTTTGCTTATATAGAGTACCACAGGCTGGCCCTCTCACCTGCAGCACAGGTTTGCTTATATAGAGTACCACAGGCTGGCCCTCTCACCTGCAGCACAGGTTTGCTTATATATAAAGTACCACAGGCTGGCCCTCTCACCTGCAGCACAGGTTTGCTTATATAGAGTACCACAGGCTGACCCTCTCACCTGCAGCACAGGTTTGCTTATAAAGAGTACCACAGGCTGACCCTCTCACCTGCAGCACAGGTTTGCTTATATAAAGTACCACAGGCTGGCCCTCTCACCTGCAGCACAGGTTTGCTTATATAAAGTACCACAGGCTGACCCTCTCACCTGCAGCACAGGTTTGTTTATATAGAGTACCACAGGCTGACCCTCTCACCTGCAGCACAGGTTTGCTTATATAGAGTACCACAGGCTGGCCCTCTCACCTGCAGCACAGGTTTGCTTATATAGAGTACCACAGGCTGGCCCTCTCACCTGCAGCACAGGTTTGCTTATATAGAGTACCACAGGCTGGCCCTCTCACCTGCAGCACAGGTTTGTTTATATAGAGTACCACAGGCTGGCCCTCTCACCTGCAGCACAGGTTTGCTTATATATAGAGTACCACAGGCTGGCCCTCTCACCTGCAGCACAGGTTTGCTTATAAAGAGTACCACAGGCTGACCCTCTCACCTGCAGCACAGGTTTGCTTACATAGAGTACCACAGGCTGGCCCTCTCACCTGCAGCACAGGTTTGTTTATAAAGAGTACCACAGGCTGGCCCTCTCACCTGCAGCACAGGTTTGCTTATATAAAGTACCACAGGCTGGCCCTCTCACCTGCAGCACAGGCTTGCTTACATAAAGTACCACATGCTGACCCTCTCACCTGCAGCACAGGTTTGCTTATATAGAGTACCACAGGCTGGCCCTCTCACCTGCAGCACAGGTTTGCTTATAAAGAGTACCACAGGCTGACCCTCTCACCTGCAGCACAGGTTTGTTTATATAGAGTACCACAGGCTGACCCTCTCACCTGCAGCACAGGTTTGTTTATAAAGAGTACCACAGGCTGGCCCTCTCACCTGCAGCACAGGTTTGCTTATATAAAGTACCACAGGCTGGCCCTCTCACCTGCAGCACAGGTTTGCTTATATAGAGTACCACAGGCTGACCCTCTCACCTGCAGCACAGGTTTGTTTATATAGAGTACCACAGGCTGGCCCTCTCACCTGCAGCACAGGTTTGCTTATATAGAGTACCACAGGCTGGCCCTCTCACCTGCAGCACAGGTTTGCTTATATAGAGTACCACAGGCTGGCCCTCTCACCTGCAGCACAGGTTTGCTTATATAAAGTACCACAGGCTGACCCTCTCACCTGCAGCACAGGTTTGCTTATATAGAGTACCACAGGCTGACCCTCTCACCTGCAGCACAGGTTTGTTTATAAAGAGTACCACAGGCTGGCCCTCTCACCTGCAGCACAGGTTTGCTTATATAGAGTACCACAGGCTGACCCTCTCAACCGCTCAGCACGCTGAGGCACGAGGAGTTCAGGACCTGCTTGGGCAGAGTGAGTCTCAAGACAAGCCAGAGTAACTTAGCAAGATGCTATCTCCAAATGAAAAACGTAAGAGGAGGTACAGATACAGCTCCCTAGTAGAGCACAGGGCTAGCATGCGTGAGACCCTAGACTGGCTCTCCAGTACCAGAGTGGGGTAAAGACAAAAAGTAAATATCAGATTATAAAATATTTTTAAAAAAAGATACACCCCCCCTTCATTGATATTCCTATTCCTACCAAATTTAGCTTGAGCCAGGCCAGTAGAGGTACTGGTTAGCGACTATGGCTGTCTTGATATTCGAACGCTCTAATTTACAGACACTTGTTGTGGATCTCATGTGTCAGCCAGTATAAACCTGTTCATATTTAGGGATATGCAGAGTTGAATTTTTCTTTTATTTTTCTGGGAATGCTTACTTTCAAACTTGATGGAACTTCAATTCTCATAGTTTTTGGTAGTTCTTTTATACCTCCCTGTCCCCTCAGGCGTGCGGCAGTTGAGTGGATGCAAGGAGGTCATCGCTCCCCTTCTGTCATGTAGGTCCTGGGGATCAAACTCAGTCGTCAGGCTTGGCAATGAGTGCCTTTACCTGCTAAACCATCTTACCAGCTTGGTGATTGCACACATGCCCACCCCTGCCCACATCGGAGTACTCCTACAGGACTCTTCAGCGCCTTCCAGCTGTACTGAGTAATCTAGTTATGAAACAGTAGATCTGTGTGACTGTTAATGACTGCCTTTGCAGACCTTTTGAATAAATCTGAAACCTCTGGTTTATCTTTTGATAGGCTCTTGCGGCCAATGCTGGAACAGGCTTTGCTGTTGCTGAGCCTCAGATTGCAATGTTCTGTGGGAAGCTGAATATGCATGTGAACATTCAGACTGGGAAGTGGGAGCCCGACCCAACAGGCACCAAGAGCTGCCTCGGAACAAAGGAAGAAGTTCTTCAGTACTGCCAGGAGGTAAGAGTGCTGCCAGAAAGTCCTCCTCTTCCCCCTTGTCTGTGTCAGGGCTGCATGTGTTCCCCTGCCCAAGACCCAAGTACTAAGCACTGGAGCTCTAGCCCCTTGTTTCTAAGTATGTGTGGTATGATTTAGATATTGCAGAGGCTTTGCCTTTTGATACTCAGTCGGATTTGTTTTGGGTTGAAAGCCTGCTGCATTTGCATTTCCATTTTAAAATATAGTCTATGGGAGGAGTCATAAATATAAGTTATCAAAAGACAACTAGCCTTTGTCCTAGCTGCTTGCACTGGAACTGGAGGGAGCAGGTGCAGCCCCCACATGCAGGACGATGATGGGGGACTTGTGGGTCAGTATATACCGCAGAAATGCTCAGGGAACAACCACACCATTGGTGCCAGGGGACCCCGTCTCCATCAGGATGAATACAGCCGAGGTCGACAAGGTCATAGGCAGGTTTAATGACTGGTTTAAAACCTATGCTATCACAAGACAGGCAAGTCAGACGATTCTGTCCTCCAGTCGGCTAAGGCTAATGACGACTCAAAAAACTTTGGAGGAAATTCTACAATATCTGTTATAAAAGGGGAAAACAAAAGACAAGTAGTAGTTCAGTATATTTTTATTTTGTTGTTAGAATGTGGAACAGTGAGGTAGGACTTGAGGTCGATAGAGCATGCGGGTGGCCTCCGAGGTGCTGGCCCAGCTGGTTTATTGTGTGGATTTTGTTGTTGTTCTTAAACAGATATATCCAGAGCTGCAGATCACAAATGTGATGGAAGCAAACCAGCCAGTCAATATTGATAGTTGGTGCAGAAGGGACAAAAAGCAGTGCAAGAGTCACGTTGTTATACCATTCAAGTGTCTTGGTAAGTGCTTTAGGTTGCCTTTAGAAGTGCCTTCCAACCCTTGAACGCAGACTTCCTCTCTGAGGCTGAGTGCCTCTCTCATTGTGAACCTCGTTTTGCCTCTAGAGGATGAGCCTTTCACAGGACACCAAACAGAAATAAGCATTAACAGCAAAGCAGTGCAGATTTGCCCTTAATGTTAACCATTTGAAATCAGTGGTAAGAAAGGCGGTTGAGGAGCAGCACTTAGAAAGCAGCCAAGGAAAAGGGTCCTGTGTCCCTGCAGTTCTTGTTCACGTTTGCACTGTCAGTCAGATCAGGCAATGGACAGCTCTCTGGAGAGGGAACCTGACTCAGCATGCAGGCGCCAGGGCCAGATGCTGTGTGGACCCGCCATTCTCAAGGGCTGGCCAGGGCTTTACCCAGGTGTTCGTTCAGTCACTGGTGCGACAGTGCCAGCGTGAACAAAGCTGTGTCCCTCAGAAATAGGGCTGTTGCTTAGTGAAGGTAGTCGCTTTAACCCTTTGCTGCCTGACATGGAAACGGTTAACTCACAGTACTATGTATAGTCTGGGTGATTCAAGAACAGATTGGGTCTCATATGCTAGTAAGGGTGAAACAGTTGTGCTTGGTCCAGTCAATTACCACAGGTAAGGCACTAACACTGACACCTGAGGAGCTCTTTAGATCTAAAATGAGCCATCTGTTAAATTTATTCCTCTCCCTCACTCCATTAAAGCTTTCTCTTAAAATACACACATCAGCAAAATGGAGTCTGTTGCTTTTATTAGGCTCACACGTAGGAGAAAGTATTGCCAAGAGGAAGAATTAGACTCGAGCAGTCAGAGCATGCAGCAGCTCTTGTGCTGCTGGACAGCATGCCTCAGCAGGAAAGAGGGACATTGTGTATGCTTAGCCATCTCCTTTAAGTCTGGACATCTTGCAGTGTAGTATGGAGTATGCAAAAATATTTGCATGATAGAGTTTAAGGATGGTCTTCCCGTCCATTAGGTCCTGAGAAATTTACCTGTAAAATTCTCAAAGTGTAACTGCATGCTCTGTGTGTATGTGATTCCAACTTCAGAGGGTTTTTTGTTTGTTTGTTTGTTTGTTTGTTTGTTTGTTTGTTTTGAGCCTCGAAGCAGTGACTGTGGCCTTGGCTGTCCTGGAACTCTGTGAAGACCAACTTGGCCTAGAGCTCAAGAGATCCACCTTCCTTACAAGCTTTGGGGTTCAATGCTTGTGACACCACTGCCAGCTGTACTTGAGTCTTTCAGGAACCTTCTATCTAGCTGGGCGGTGGTGACACACTCCTTTAATCCTAGCACTTGGGAGGCAGAGGCAGGCAGATTTCTGAGTTCGAGGCTAACCTGGTCTACAGAGTGAGTTCCAGGACAGCCGGGGCTATACAGAGAAACCCTGTCTTGAACAAAAACAAAACAAAAACAACAACAACAAAAAAACTTTCTGTCTTCATCACTGTGTTTTTAATTTCTGTGATTAAAAAGTAAGTCCCATGAATATTACCTGAGGTGAAATGAAAGTGGTAGCGTTTGATCCGAGTGCGTTGTGAGCTTGCTTGTCCAGTGTCCGGCATGGACTGAGGTGATAGGCCCTGATAGTAAGCTGTTATTGGACCTAACTACTTATCTTTAAAAGCTGCGTTGGTTTAGTGGTTTGATAAAGCAAGCAAAGAAACAAAACAATTCAGATACCCAGGGTACTGAGGATCAGAAATGTGTGGACTCCTGGCTTACACCTGCTCCATCAGATCGCTACGTTGTTGACTCTGTCTGGACTGAGACCGCACACCTTCACACATGTTTTTCAGTCATGTTCACAGTTTGTTGCCTTCAGTGATGTAAGATGATCAAATTATGTCCTAGCATAAAATTCTATGGCTTCTTTTGCTTATCCAGGTAAAGAATGTTGACGCTCTTCACTAAGTATGGCTTAAAAGTGCCATGATTTGACCCTCCTTCAGGCCTGCCATCCTAACTGCTGTCTGGCCCTTGCTTTATACTGCGCCAACACTGGGCAGCTTGGGTTTGTCTGTCTATGCTGCCTTTTTGGAAGCACATACTAGTATTGTATTGTCTGTGCGCCTGAGAGACACGGAGCAGAGAGGGCATGTGCCACATACATGTAGAAGTCAGAGAGCAGGCTGTGTAGACTGGGCTCTCTCCTTCCGCTTCATGTGGGCTCAGCAATGCCTTTACCTGTCACCGTCCTGCCAGCCCTGGCTGATGTAGTTTTGAGAGAAGCGTCAGAACTTATTACTAGGAGTTGTGTGATGTCAGCTTGCTATGTGGCTGTGAGAACTTGTCAGCGGGGTTAGATGTTGCCTGCGTTCATGTCATCATACGCTGGCTGCCCACATATGGCCTCTGGGTGTGCTCCTTTATGTTGCTGCGTCCTGTGCCTGGTTAGCATGTCTTCATCTAAGGAACAAGGAAATGTTTTCTGGTATAAAAAATGCCCATCCTATGGTTTTCTCTTCTGAAGTCAGCCATTTTTTTCAGGAATTAGCCTTGAGTGGTAATTTCTTTGAGTGCTAATTATATTTAGCTGAGACACAGACGTGAGCTGTAGCTTAGTTCTGTCAAGGCTATTACTGTTTCTTGGTCCATTTGTTAAACAGAGCTAAGAATGATGTGTTACATATACATGGACCTAGATCTTCGTTTTCGTATTGACCTCTGTATTAGAAACGATGGGCTCAGTGGGTAGGTAAAGTGGCTGCTGCCAAAACCCCATAAAAGCTAGACGCGGCAACATGTGTCTTTAACAGCCGAAGGTGGGCTTGGGTTGTAGACTGATGTCTCCGGCCTTGCTGGACAGCCAGTCTTCACCAGAACAGTGAGAGAGAGAGAGAGTCCCTGTCTCATAATGCAGGGTGAGGAGAGGGAGGCCTCCAGCCTGACCTCTGGCCTGAATGTATGCACATACATGAGTTCACCACACAGAAACAGATGAGAGCGCCAGTTCTAATACTCTGCTCCATGTAGCCTGTAAGTGATCAGTCTGCTTCTTTCAGATTAAATTTGAAAAGATCCAGTTTATCTGCTAAATAATCTACCCCTTTGAAGAATTAAGTTACATGGTTTATACTGTAGCAATAACGACTATTACTAGTCTTTTTCCAGTATGTGTGAGGAGGTCAGAGGGCAGCTTGTAGATCTTTCCCTCCACTGTGGGGAGGAGTCTCTACGACCAACCCCCAGACAAGCTTTCTCAGTGTAAATACCTTCCACTGCTGAGTCATCTTTTGATAATTCTTTTTACATTATAAGTCAAAAGTGAGAATCCTATACCCTTACTTACCAGAAAAGTCACAGTGGGGCCCTTTAACATATTGAGATGGATATTGTTTATTAGAGCAAAAAGATGATAGGAGCCGGGCGCGGGGGCGCACGCCTGTAATCCCAGCACTTGGGAGGCAGAGGCAGGCGGATTTCTGAGTTCGAGGCCAGCCTGGTCTACAGAGTGAGTTCCAGGACAGCCAGGGCTACCCAGAGAAACCCTGTCTCAGTTTTTTAAAAAAAAAAAAAAAAAAAAAAAAAAGATGATAGGAAAGAGGATGTTTGACTTCAGCCTGAAATCTCTTTTAGATAAAGCCTAGAACCAGACATGGAAGCAGCACTCAGAAAGCAGAGAAACAGGTGGCTCTCTGAGTTTGAGATCAGGTTGGGCTGTATAGTTCCAGGCCAGCCAGGGCTACATAGTGACATCTCATCTTTTTTTTTTTTTTCCTTTTTTTAAAAAATCAGATATTGGAACCCAGGGTCTCATGACATGCACATGGCGTGGGAACTATAGGATGTGGAAAGAACCCACTCCCAAAAGTTGTCTTCTCACTACCACACACATTCACTCTCACACATATGCCACTCACACACGCAAAGTAATAATAAATACATATTTTTTTGAAAAGCTACGCCACCGTGCTCTTGGGCAGGAGAATCTGCCATGAAAACCTGATCTATATTGAGTTCCAGGCTACATGGAGAGACCCTGTCTCAAAACAACCCCCCCCCCCCAAAAAAAAAAAAACCCAAAAAACTTCTGCCTAGTAAACCGGAAAGAGATGGAGAGAATGAATGACAAGCAGCTATATATTTAATTAGATACCTCTACTAATTGGTTTGGATGTCCTAGAGTTCTTAGTTCCGTTTCTCTTTTTAAGATTAAAAATTATGAGTAAGAGTAACGTACACACAAATGCAGGTGCCAGTGGAGGTCAGAGTCCTCAGAGCTGAGTCACAGGCGGCTGTGAGTCTGGAGTTGGGAGCTGGGAGCTGAGCCCGGGTCCTCTGTAAGAGCGGTATATACACCCTTGACCATCTCTGACCCAACTCTTTTTCCTTCCTCCCCTGTTTAATGTGTATGGATGTTTTGCCTGCACGCCTGTGTTTGCCACATATTGTGCCCGATTGATTCCTCCTTCAGAAGCCAGAAGAGAGGGCATCAGGTTCCCTGGAACTGAAGTTATACACAAGCGAGAGCCACTGTGTGGGTGCTGAGAACTGACTCTGAGTTCTAGAAAAGCACCAAGGCCTCTGGTAGCCATTTCATCTTTCCAGCCCCCTCTCCCATTTTGTTTTATTGTTGCTGTTTTGTGGATTTGAAAGTTGAGTATTTGTCTGGGTTCATGCAGTGCCCTACACAGTCTACTGTCTGCCCTGCCTGCTGTTGTGATGTTTTGTGCCTACTGGTTTTGCTAGGTTGAGAACAAGAATTATGTTTTCTTCCCTTGTTTTTGTTTTTTGTTTTGTTTTCAGGGTATATATAGCCTGGGCTACCCTCAGACTTGGTATGTAACCAGGGATGATCCTGAATTTCTGATCCTTTGCCCCCAGCTCCCCAATACTAGAGACTGAGCCTGGGCTTCTTGCATACTGAACAAGCATTTTATTAATTGAGCTACAACCCCAGTGTCAAGAACAGTGTCTTGATCACAAATTGAAGGTGAGCTGCTAGCAGGATTTGTATCAGGTCTAGTGTTGCAATGTCTGTAGATACCTGTTCACTGCATCTCTGATCTCTGCTGTCACCAAATGTGACTTCTTTAGATGACATGTGGTATATTTAGTTAGAAGGTGCAGTTCAAACTTTCCCTGCCTCACAGTGAGCCTTTGGTTATCTATAAAACATTATAAATAGAATCAATGATGAATGGAAAAGGTAAAACTTAGGCTATCTGTGGGGGACAAGTTTAGTCATCTGATATTGTGGCTTGTGCATCATTACAGGTATTCCTTTGCAAGTCTCTTAGCCTTTGAATTTACTGCAGCCGTTCTCTGTTGCCAGAGTGGTCCTTATGCAAGGTCAGCCCCACAGAGCCATGCTAACCAGGCGGATCTCATTCTGCACTTTTTCTGTCCCCTGGCTGTAGCCTCCAGGAGCCCCCTCTTACTTGCAGCTGGCAATATGTCTGCTGTAGATTTACTTACATGTGTATTTACATGTGTTGGGGGCTTACCCAAATGATAAATAGCCTTTGTTGTTGTAAAAGAGACTTCTGTGCCTCAGGAAAGGGGTTAAAACCTGGAAGACATCAGTTGCTTGACTGGTCTGAGGTGGTGAGGAAGACTGAGTTGGCGGTAACTCAGCTGCAGTTTATCTGAATCAGGGTAGGGTCTGTTCATGGTCTATGTGTTGGGTCCACCAACCAGTGCATTTCTGTGTTTGTACAAGGACTTAGGAAGTTACATGCTGCTGTACTGTACCGGAAGTAGGTAAATTGAGTGTTACAGATTTGATGTAAGCTTTTCAAGTAAGAAAAACATTTCAGCGTTTGTAAAACTTGATCAGTAATGATCTGCTTAGGTAAGTTTTCCCCCATAGATAGAGTCTCTAGCAAATGCTAAGAAAGGCAAGGGGCAGTGAAATGATGGAGCTGGTGCTGAAATTCAGATGTTCTCCCTCCAAGTTCACTGTGTGGAAAGTTTATTTTATTTTATTTTTTTAATAAAAGGAGCTCTCAATAGATGCCAAAAGTAAAATTAGTCAATTCCAGTTTCTGTATTCAGTTAGCCCTAATGAACATTTTGTTATATAAATGTCAAGTTTTCTTCCAGTGCACATATATATGCTTAAATCGGTTTTTCTAGATGGGATAAGATTATACAATTTGAGTTGACCTTGGTCAGCTATTATATGTTATTTTGGGGTTATGCATGTCATTGCCGGAGACAGGCCTGGCCTTGGCTTAGCCAACGTGAAGGAGGGGTGAATAGGAACACGGGGGAACATTTTTTGTTTTTGATTAATGATGCTGTTTTGTTCTGTTGAAACAAGTCTCTGTGTAGCCCTGGCCACCACCACCCTGAACCCAGTGCTAGGATTAAAGATGTATGCTGCTACGTCCAACATTTGCTTACCGATTTTTTAAAATTATATTAAGCCAGGGTAGAAAATCCATGTTAAATACAACTGTATTTCTTATGATGATAGTGTTCTATCATGCATAGGTATCAGCATTTAATTTATTCCTTGATGACTATCCTATTTTTATATTAATAACACTGGCAATTTTTGTTTTATTACTTAGGGTAAAATTTTTTCAGAATTTAGTTTACAGTAGGGCTCATGACTTTGATCCCAGCATTCAGGAGGCCAGAGGCAGAGGCAGAGGCAAGTGGGTTACTATGAGTTTGTGGTCAGCCTGGTTTACATAGCAAGTTCCAGACTAGCCAGGGCTATACAAAGTGAGGCCCTGTCTCAACTCCCAGTCTCCCCAAAATAAGAGTTTAGTGTATTTGCAAATTTAACTTTATTCTCTTTTTAAAAAGAGATTGATTCATTTATTGAATAGCTAAAGAATGGTGGTGTTTAATTTATAACACCATAAGACTTGATATTTAAATTTTTTAAAGATTTATTTATTATTATATATAAGTATACTGTAGCTGTCTTCAAATATCAGAAGAGGGTGTCAGATCTCATTATGGATGGTTGTGAGCCACTATGCGGTTTCTGGGATTTGAACTCGGGACCTTCAGAAGAGCAGTCAGTGCTCTTAACCAACCACCAAGCCATCTCGCCAGCCCAAACATTTTTAAATTTTAATACTGAAATATTTCAAGCATCCTGAAAAGTTAGGGCAGCGTTCATGGACGCGCCATCCGTGTGTCAGGCCTTTAATGTTTCGCCATGCTTTCTCTCCCTCGCCCCGGTGGGCAGAAACGGTTCAAAGCCCGGCCCTCCATTTGTTTTACCCGCTCCTGGCAAGTAACCATTACCAGAGTGCATTTGACATCATTTTGGAATTTGTCCAAAATGTTATGTAAGTGGATAAGGTTAGCACAGTCAATGCGTAATATTCCATTTTCTAGGCATTATATATTTGTTTAGGGTTTCTATAGAATATATATGAAGTAATGAAATTGCAAATTTAATTTTTACTGATGCTGCAATTGTATATAAAAAGGTAGAGGTTACAAATTAAAGTGCACTAAAGCTTACTGTATACAGTCTCACCTGAAAGACAGCACCATTGTATAACTTAGATTGACATTTCTTCTTTTCTGTGTAATAAGAGTTTAGTAATGTTGTGGACCTAGTTGTCATGTATAACATCGTTTCTGTGTAGGGAGACTTCTTACTGCTGAGATGTAGGATAAAGGCACTCGCTTCACCCCTTGTTCTATCGCCGTGAAAGAGCACCTTGACCAAGGCAGCTCTTAAAAAGGAAGCATGTAATTGGGGCTGGCTTACAGTTTCAGAGGTGCCGTCGATTATCATCATAGCAGAAAGGATGGCAGCACACCGGCAGGCACGGTGCTGAAGAGGAGCTGAGAGTTCTCCATCCAGATCTGCGTGCAGCAGGAAGACGGGGCCAGGCTTGGGCCTTTGAAACCTCTAAGTCTTCCCCTAGTGATACACTTCCTCCAGCAAGCCCACACCTCCTAACCTTTCCTGATGGTGCTACTCCCTAATGACTGAGCATTCGGATGTATTAGCCCGTGCTCGGTAAGAGCAGTGACTCCTTTTCTTAACCAAGAGACTTGAAGGCGGCTGATGTCAGAACTAGCCATGGTTCTACTTAGTTTTCTCAGAGATAAGCTAGAAATCTTTTCTTAGTATATTGTGCCTGCACCTTCTCGCACACTCTCCTTTTCTTTCTTTCTTTTTTTTTTTCTTTTTCTTTTTTTTCTTGAGACCAGAGTTCTGTGTGTATCCTGGAGCTATCCTGGAGCTCCCTCTATAGACCAGGTTGGCCTCTTAACTCATAGATCACCTGCCTCCGCCAAACTTGGCCTCCCTTGGCTGTTTTGTTACAGTCCCTACATCTAACCTCAGGCTAGCTTGTTTGCTCTCCCATATTTCTTATTTGCATCTTTGCCATAGAAAAGAAAGCACACATGGTTCTTTATTTTCTTCCATTTACCTCCTGTGTGGACATGTGGGTCCATCAAAACCACCTGGAAAGCAAATTAGTGAGTCCATCCATACAAGGCTTAATCAGAATCTCTGAACAGAAATCCAGTTACACGCGCGCGTGATGATACTAATCTTCATATCCCTCTTTCCATCTGTGTGACAGTCGGTACAGGAACCTTCATCACTATATTAGAAGAAAGACAGACTTCCTTCCATCCATTCAAAGTTGAGAGAAAAACAGTGAACCCCTCTACCTTTTACCTATATTTGTACATTCTTGCCTGACTTCTCCAGCCCCTGAGCACCTTCCACATACACTTTGGTTGCTAAATTATTTGAAAACAAGTTGGGGCATTGAAAGAGCTTGCTTCTAAAAGCAGGAACAGTGTACTGTATAATGATAATGCAGTCACTACCCTTCTAAGAAATTTCCCTAAATGTTAAAATAATCTTCATAGTTTCCTTTTTAATAAAGAATCACACATTTATTTGACCAGGAGAGTTTCTCAGTCTTTTAAATCTCAAATAACAATATATTTTGAGTTCAGACCATTTGTTTAATAAACTGTTCCTGGGGGCTGGAAAGATGGTTCACTCAACAGTTAACCCTTGCTGCTCTTGGTAGAAGACCAGAGTGGGATTCCTCATTCCCATATCTGGTAGCTCAAACCCCCCTGTAACTCTAGTCCCAGGGGGTCTCTGCTCACCTGCACCCCTGTGTATATAAATAGACGCATGCACATACATGCACGGGGAAAAAAATCTTTGAAATGTAGACTATCTCAGAATTTGGATTTGTTTTGTTCTGATTACATTCAAATTATTAATTTTGGCAGGCATGCTGTAGATGATACTGATACACTCTCAGGGCACTGCACATGTCACCTTGTCCTGAATTGGAATATTATCTTAGTCATTAAGTTTTGGTAGTTTCCCACTGAAAAGGTTCCTTGCTCTTTTGTGATTAATCATCCACTTAAAATTTTGCCTGTATCAGTTGTTCAATAGTTTTGTGAAGGGTTCAGCATACTTACTGGTCATGAGGTGTGTCACTTGAGGTGGTCACGGAGGGGGATCCTGTCACTTCTCCCAGAAAGGTATTGCAGTGGTTTCTGCACAGGATTATATCCAGAAAATGTTACTGCCAAAGCCGCAGGTGGGATAGGGAGTTCTTCTGGGGCCCATGTGTGCTTACGTATGCCTGGGTGTGCAGCTCTGTAAACATGCAGTAGGAGGATCTGAACTGAAGGCTGTTCTCACCCTGAATCACAACCAAATTTGCTTCTGACAAAGGCTTTTGTTTCTCCCAGTGGGTGAGTTTGTAAGCGATGTTCTGCTAGTTCCAGAAAACTGCCAGTTTTTCCACCAAGAACGGATGGAGGTGTGTGAGAAGCACCAGCGCTGGCACACCTTAGTCAAGGAGGTAAGTGCTCGCGTGTAGCAGGCAGTCTGGATCTCATGCTCTCTCTCACCTGGCATCCACAGGCACCTGCGTATATGTGGCAGACACATAAATAAAGATCATAAAAAGATACATGGGGGAGGACTAGCAGCTCTGTTTTGTACAGAGGGTGGGTACAACAGAGCAAGTCTGGTTTCAAGAGTTAAAACTGTTGGTGATGAGCTAAGACTATGAACTGGTAGCAGGGCTCCTGCGTAGCATGTTTGAAGCCTTGGGTTCAATTTATTCCTAGCACTGTCACAAAAGGAACAGAAAATGGTGGTATTTCCTCCTTCATTTGGGCTGGGATAAAGCTTATTAAAATAGCAATTATCTAGTATGTGCCAGCCTTGGGTTTGATCCCCAGCACCACAGAATGGGGTGGGAGGGTTAAAGTTGAATCAAAGATCATATATGTCCTCAGCAGAGCTCCCAAGAAGGCATCCTGGCTCCTCGGTGCAGAACCAGCTAGAACACCGAGGTATGCGTATGCACCCAAGCACAGCAGGCAGGCTTGGGTGTGCACAGGCACACAAGCACAGCAGGCAGGCTTGAGTGTGCACTGGCACACAAACTTAGCAAGCAAGCTTGGGTTCCACTTCACTCTTCTGATAGGGAGGACCACCTTTTCTTATGCTGATCCCCCAGTAGTCTGTCTTTGGTCAGATTCTTGATGATTTGCTATCCCAGAAGTAATGGCATCGGATAGCCTTAACTTGTTAATTCCTGAAACTCTTTAAATCATTCCTTAGATCTTAGTTTGGTCTTTCAGTTGTTTTTGTCTAAGATGAAATTATAAATTGAGAGAAGCTTCAAGTCTTCTTAAAATAATAGTATGATAACTTCTTGACAGAACAGTTAACAAGTCCAAAAGAGAATGCATTACCACCTAAGATTTCTTTTGGATGAAGCTAGGGCTCCAGGGAGCGTATGAAAATGTCCTGATGTGATCTTGTATTTCTTGTAGGCGTGTCTGACTGAGGGGATGACCTTATATAGCTATGGCATGCTGCTGCCCTGTGGGGTCGACCAGTTCCACGGCACCGAGTATGTGTGCTGCCCTCAGACAAAGATTGTTGACTCTGACTCCACTATGTCCAAAGAAGAGGAGGAAGAGGAGGAAGAAGAGGAAGAGGAGGAAGAGGAAGACTATGATCTTGATAAAAGGTTAATTTGTTCAAAGTGCTGGACTCATTGTGTCTGGTTTTATTTGATTTGGGAGAGGTGGGGGCCTTTAAATCTGTGTTTGTGAAATAGGGGTCTCACTTTGTAGCCTTAGCTGGCCTGGAACTCCTTATACAGACCAGGCTGGTCTTGGACCAGAGTTCTGCCTGCCTTTGTCTCCAGAGTTCTGGGATTAAAGCTGTATGACGCCATGGCAGGCTGGTTTTTAGCATTTATGTAAAAGTGGCTGTTGGTCCCTCATTGCTACATAAGATAAAGGTCAGTGTCTTAGGTTTCTTTTCTTTTCGTTTTTTTCTGAATACAAAGAAGAATTTATTGATATTGAATATGCTGCAAGGGATAGCAAGGCTGGGAGGTCTTAGGTCTCTACCGCTGTGATAAAACAGTGACCACAACCAGGCTTTATTTCACCTCACACTTTCAGTCCTTCATGAAGGGGGGGGGCAGGACCTGGAGGTGGGACTGAAGACCACGAAGGAGTGCTGCCTACTGGCTTGCTCAGTTTACTTTCTAGTGCGCTCCAAGACCACATGTCTAGGATGACAACCACCCACAGTGGACTCAGCCCTTTGAAATCAACTATTAAGAGAATGCCCTATAGACTTGCCTATGGGCAAGCTTGACTAAGGAGGCATTTATCAGTTGAGATGTCTCTTCCCAGGTGACAAAACCCAACCACCAGGCAGGAGTATCCCCTTGAGCTGAATTTAATCTGGCTTTTTATCTTAGTCATAACTGAATATGAAAACCTGTGGCTTTTCTCTTTCCATCAGTTTGGACCACATTATTTTTTAAATTACTTGTTATTATACAAATATGAGTGTTTTGTCTGTATACATGTATGTGCCCTGTGTGTATGCCTGTGTTAAGTCTGAAGAGGGCCCAGGATCCCTTGGAGCTAGAGTAAGAAGTAGTCGTGAACCTCCATCCACGTGCTGGGAATTGAACCCAGGCTCAGCCCCTGGGCCACATTACTTTTTACAGGTTAATGCAATTCTGTATTGACATAAAGCTGGGCTGAGGGCTTTGGACTTACAGTTACATGTGAGATGAACATATTTCCTGTCTCTGTTTTTGTGTTTCAGAATAGGGAAGGAAATCATGCTTTGTGCATAGAAATTGCTACTAACTTTGCTTTTTGGCTTATGACCTCTAGTGAATTTCCTACTGAAGCAGATTTGGAAGACTTCACAGAAGCAGCTGCAGATGAGGATGAGGAGGATGAGGAGGAAGGGGAGGAAGTGGTGGAAGACCGAGATTACTACTATGACTCCTTTAAAGGAGATGATTACAATGAGGAGAACCCAACGGAACCCAGCAGCGATGGCACCATTTCAGACAAGGAGATTGCTCACGATGTTAAAGGTAACACAGTATAAAGCCATGGCTTTAAAGTCCACACTTCTTTACGTGGTGCTTGTATTGCATTCACCACTCAGCACAGGTAAGTCTCAGAAGGCAAAGCAGTCTGCACCATCAGTGTGGCAGTGGCGCTGTCAGCACGAGCAGGTGGCACACCACGAGAGAGTCTGAGTGCAGCCAGAAAGCAGGGTCTGGCATTCTAGGGGTCGCATTAGAAAATCGGCAGCGGCAGCACTCAGGTCCCCCACAGCCAGCTTAAGATGTGCTGGCCCCCCGGGCGCGTCCCACTCCGTGCTGCTCAGGAGCCGGCTGGAGAGTCCAGTGACATGCTTGGTCTTTCTTTCCCCGTGTATATCCTGTCTAGTCTTCCCTTCTTGTCAGGCATTTCTAGCGGGTAAATGAAATTACAAAAGAAGAGGCCATGATAGCTTAGAGCCCTTATATACTGCTGATCGTATGTTTGAGAGGGTGTCAGACCTGAAGAATTAGTAAGGACTCTGCTGGAGGAAAAGACTTGACTGGTGTAGAAATGTGCGGTTTATTTGGAGATTATGACAGTGGAAACACTGATCCTCTGCGGTGCTTCAGCCCTGCCCCAGGTATTACCATTCAAATGGCCTTTCTTCTCGCACCCACTCCTTTGATCCTAGGAGCCATCAGAGCAAACAAAGCAGGCACCTGTCTCCACTGCACAGATCCCAAGTGTGAGGCTCACAAGAAGATCCTTTATGTCAGCCTGTGGTGCTAATCTAGACTCAGGGCAAAACCAAAAAAAGCAAAGTTATCTTTCTCTCTAAATATCTTCATCCCGTGGAAAGTGATTCTGTTTGCCTGCACTGGTGAGGTTAGTCAGGGTCTTCTGGGCCAGTTGTGGCTCCAGCCTAGCCCCAGCTGGCCTGGAGCACTGTGAAGCATTTCAAGCACTGCCTCTGCCCTGCTGACGCTCTGACCATTTTCACACAGCTGTCTGCTCCCAGGAGGCCATGACGGGGCCCTGCCGGGCTGTGATGCCTCGTTGGTACTTCGACCTCTCCAGGGGAAAGTGCGTACGCTTTATATATGGCGGCTGCGGCGGCAACAGGAACAATTTTGAGTCTGAGGATTATTGTATGGCTGTGTGTAAAGCGATGAGTAAGTCCCGCCTTGTGCTGGCCCTGCACAGCAGTGCCATCCTGTCCAGCCTTCTGTCTCTCCTGGCCGTCCTTGTGACTGCATCTGTCATGTTTATGCCGACTCAGGTGTTTGCTGTCAGCCGTTTCCCCCCCACCTTTGTGCTTTCTAGACCAAGGCTTTGCTCTCCTCTCGGCAGTTGTGAGCTCAGTTTTTGCTGTCCTGTGTTCCCTGTGTGTCTGCTGATGGTGGTGGCGGTGGTGTTCCCGCTCTGCTGTGGGTGGCACCACCAGGGCTCCTTCTTTCTGTGGGCCTTGGAGTTGATAGGCTGTGGGCTGGGGACCAGCGTCAGTAGGGGAGGCAGCCGGGTCCCCTGGTCGGCTGTTGTTGAGGGGTCCCATAGAGCCATTACGGGATCGAACTGAGCATGCTCAAGCATGTACCTTGGGCCTTGCCTCTTTTTCTGTCTTTGACCTATGAACTTTTGCTGACCTCTGTGCTGCATGCTACCTGTTAGGTTGCCTGTCGTCGAAAGGAATGAGGACAGGAATACTTGTGGGATTCTAGGATATTGGAGCACCGTGTTTTGTGCACACTAGTGGGAAGAAATCTGTGCTCTAAACGTCCTGACTCAGCCTTGTGGGCGCTGTGGTCACATGGCTTGTGCAGGGCCTTCGGAAGTGAGTGCATTTCTGTTTGTGTATGATTTGCTTTCAGAGGAAGGGCAGCGTTTCAGTTGTATTGGACTTTCTCTGTTAAACATAGAGAAAGTTTTTCTTTTCTCATAGGTACTGCTTCCTGTGTTAAGACTGTCTTGTGGTGTTAATTCATGTGCTAGGAAACTCCTCAGACAGGCGGCTTGCCTTGCTTCTGCTCTGGAGCTCAGAGGAACGAGCTGCCGCCCGTCCCTGGTGTTTGCTGTAGCTTCCGGTGGCTTTTCATTCAGATATCCTCACTGCTTTTTCAAAGAGGTTTAAGATTTTAATCTAGTGTGGTGTGCTTTTATTGCTTCCATTCCTGATGCACTAGGGAAAGGCTGTTTTTATTTAATAGTCTTGAAAAGGTAAAGAAAGCCACTGGAACTCCCCTCCATAAACAGCTTATTTAGAACAGACTTAGAGATAAGAATTTTTGTGATGTTTACTGCTTTTAAAAATGACCTAGCTAAAAAATATCAAAACATTGTTTTGGGCTAACGTTTAAGGAGTTGAGGCCCTTTAGTTATTCACTGACTATGGAGATACTGTCTCTGTCTGAAGCTCAGACTGTGCTTTGAAACCAGATGAAGTTTCTGTGTACCAGGGGAGCCCTGTTGAGGAGAAGCAGCTGTTTGTGTGCTTGCAGGGTTCTTAGCTGGGAGCCTGGGGTACCTGTGAATCCCAGGCGCTCTGTGGTCACATCGTGTGCTCTGAGGGGTCTGAGGTGAGGGGGGCTGAGCTTGTTGGGGCTCCCACCCGAAGGCCATGTCCCTAGAAGTCAGGCTCCTTTTTAGTTTCTAGGAGTGTTTAGACCCACTGTGCACCTTCCCAGCCCAAAGAGGGAACCATCCACGCAGCACAAAAGCCTTTATACTTCTGATGACTGGGTAGAAGAGACTTGAAAATGTTCACCAAACTTTGAGTAAACACTAGAAGAATATGATTTCTTAAGAAACATACTGTAATTTTGTTGCTCTGAAAGCTAGATACTGAGATCCTTTTTAAGTTACAAAGAGACAAAATATCACAAAATTATACTTACAAGGCTTACTAAACAAAGGGAAGCAGGGAAAGTTGCATCTGATATTTTTGTGGAGTGGTTGGCTAATTTCTAGTGTTTTTTAATTAAGTGCATATTCTAAGGGATTAAAACTATACAAAGCAAACTTGCCTGCTCAGTCCCTTGTGCACGTAATCAGTAGCCTTGGGGGCGGGAACAACTCGTGCCGAACTGCAGTGAGGTAAGAGGGTTCTGTTTTAATGGACCTGTGCTCCGGAGGACCCCTGGAAGCATCCTCAGTCAGCGTCATGAGTCAAGACCACCAAGGCTTCTTCCCATCAGTAGAAGGCGTCCCCATCAAATATAGAAGTTTAGTGTAACCGCCTAGCCTCGTTCCTGGACAGAGGTGTGAGAGCCCTTCAGAGACGCTGGCTAGCATGGTTTGGACTTTGTTCACTCAGCCTATATGTGAGTAATATGCACTTGAACTAGTTTTCCAAAGTTAAGACCCGGAGATTGCCATAAGAGAGATAGGAGCCTGATCCTTAAAAATGGGCAACACCTTTGTGGAAATGAGGTCTAATTTCAATCCTAGCTTACATTATACACCATTAGGAATAAACATGATTGCCTTATTTTAGGTTTTCAGGCTTCAAGTTCTGAAAGGAAGATTGTAGAAACAGGTCTTTTTTTTTTTTTTTTTTTTTTTTTTTTTTTGTCCTGCAGTTAATTATAGGTAAATGTCTCATGAGTGCTGAAGATGCTAGGGCTTTGGGCTGCCAATAAATTACTGTACTAGCATAGACTGACATGGTTAGTGAATATTATGCAAAGAAGATTGCCCACTGCAATGGAGCACTCTGTGCTTTTCTTGCAAAGCCCCAAGACAAATTGAATCCACCTCGTGGGTCTTGTGCTTGACTATTTACCTGATTGCCAAGGAGAATTCCCTCTGTGACTTTGTTTCAGTTCCCCCGACTCCCCTGCCTACCAATGATGTTGATGTGTATTTTGAGACCTCAGCTGATGATAATGAGCACGCCCGCTTCCAGAAGGCTAAGGAGCAGCTGGAAATTCGACATCGCAACCGAATGGACAGGGTAAACATTACCAGTTCATACTGTTTATATTGGTTTGGGTTTGTAGTGCCAGGGATTGTATCCAAGATCTGGTGCACACTGACCAAGTACTTTATAAGGCATGTTTTTATAGTTGAAGAGAGGGACCTTGAAGACTTGGGTTATAAAACTGTAAAAGTATATTAGATGAAGTAAAACCGTTTTATATATATATATATATATATATGTGTGTGTGTGTGTGTGTGTGTGTGTGTATGTATATGTATATGTATATATGTATATATGTATATACATACATACATATGTATGTATATACATATATATGTATATATATAATTTTCTATATTCTTTGTTTACATTCCAAAGGCTTTCCCCTTTCCCAGTTCCCCCCTCACCATATGTCCCATATGTCATCTTCCACCCCACCCCACCCCCTGCCTATTCCTCAGTCACCACCCCACCATTTCTCTGCTCTATTCTGGTACTCTCCTACAAAACTGGATCCAGTCTTTTCAGGACCAGGGTCCTCTCCTTTCTTCTTCTTGGGAATCTTATTTTACTTTCTAATTGCAGAGGCAAGAGTCGTAAGTCCCAGGGATGTTTCTTTACTTGGAGGCATTCTAAAAGTAGGGAGATTTCATCCTCAAGGATCATGTTTAGCCTAATCCAGGCTGGCCTTGCCTGGGGGCTTAGGATGTGGCTTACTTCTAAGAGCACTTGCATAGCATGCATAAGGCCCTGGGCTCGTCCCACACACCATGGATACCAGGTTAGAGGAACACAGCTGTTATCCCTGCACTGTAGTAATGCAGCAGGAAGATCAAAACTTGAAGGTCTTCCTTGACTCCACTGAAAGCCGGAGGCCAGGTTGGACTGCATAGGACTGTCTGAGAACAGCAGTCGGGATAGGGGTTGCTTGTGGACTTGTGTCTTCTACGCCTGACTTATCCTTAGGGAAATGCTCATTATTCCATTTCCCCATCATTCCTATAGAAACAGGCATTACTCTTTAGTTTTTAAGTGAAGAGAGAATAAACATAAAGAATAACTTGCCTAAGGTATGTAACAAGAAGATCATGGTATCAAGGGGATCTGGGAATGACTGAGGCCTCGAAACTTCTGAGCAATAATCTGGTCTCAGGGATCATATGATATGGTTTCCTCTTGCACAACTTCCGGCACTGGATTCAGCACCCAAGCAGTATTTTTAGAAAATGGGGAAGGTGTCTCAGAGGATTGTTTTCTGAAGAGTGTTTTTGATCTTGGTTCTAGGTGAAGAAGGAATGGGAAGAAGCAGAGCTGCAAGCCAAGAACCTCCCCAAGGCAGAGAGGCAGACCCTCATTCAGGTGGGGGGCTTTTGGGGACGAGGGCCCGGCCGGTTGGACGTACAGTCAGAGTGGAGATCCCAGGAGATTTGAATGTGACACCTGTCCCTCTCCCCTCCCCCCTTCCTTTCTCCTTTCCTCCCCATTTCTGTTTCACCACTAGTATTTTTTACTTGTGGTAGAAAGAAACCAAACCCTCTCCCAGAGCACACCTAACTTGTGCAGGAAGTAACCTCGGCTTAGCTGTTGCTTAATTCTGCTTTCTTGGCAAAAGCCCCTGTCATCTTGTTCATGGGTTGTGGCTTGTTTTTCAATACTACTGGATTAAAAAGAAACTGGCAAACTCATTGACAAGGCAAAAGGCAGAAAACAAAGATCTTTAATGCAAGTTTATTCCTTGCTTTGTAAAAAAATGTAACTTCAAAATCATAGCAACAGATTGCACCCTTCTGTAGAAGGGAGGGGTTAGCATTAGAATAGCAATTTATAAGACTTATTCAGTTTTGACAAATGAAATGAATCATGGTATTCCTTTAACTTGTGAGTTGAGGCAGTTTTGGGAATTGAGCAAACCTCACCCCATCTAAGCATACATTTTAAGGTAGGTATATGTCAGGTTAGCTCTTGCCAAGTATCCTGGAGGACCTTGGCTTGTTTAAATTAGTCACTCAAAATCTCAGAGCTGTAAATTTTTCTTTCTTTCTTTCTTTCCTTTCCTTTCCTTTCCTTTCCTTTCCTTTCCTTTCCTTTCCTTTCCTTTCCTTTCTTCTTTTCCTTTCCTTTCCCTTTCTTTTTTTCTTTCTTTATTTTCTTTCTTTCATTCTTTCATTTTATGTATATAATGAGTACACAGTAGCTATCTTCAGACACACCAGAAGAGGGCATAGGATCCCATCACAGATGGTTGTGAACCACCATGTGGTTGCTGGGAATTGAACTCAGGACCTCTGGAAGAGCAGTCAGTGCTGTTAACCACTGAGCCATCTCTCCAGCCGAGCTTTAATTCTTACACAAGCACTTTCATCTATAGGGAGATTTGACTGAGCAACCTTAAGCTGCCAGTAAATATAGCCAGGCAGCTCCCAGATAATGTTCCCTTCACAGTTCCAGTAGGTACGACTCGCTGTGTGCCAGCATGTTACTGAACTGTGGTTTGTTTTAAAACACAAGCCCTGTTGGTTACTGGCTTCGGGATTCAGAAGGTGGTATTTTTTTAGAACATGGAAAAGATGATTGTGGGCATTGAAAAACCAGATGTTGAAATTGCAAACTTAGTAATGTCAGCTATAGAAACATGAGAATCTCTCTAATACAGAAATGCAATTTGTTTTTTTCTGAATGGAAGCATCTTAATGGAAATAAGAGACTGTTCATAGCCCTTGTGTCCCTGAATTTGTTACTGTCTTACTGAAGCACAGAGCCACTAGGCAAAGAAAAGTATTGGGTTCTGAGGGTGTGAGCTTATTAGACGTCCTACAGATGCCACAGATTATTTGTTGTTCCTTTTTCTCTTGGCTTAGCATTTCCAAGCTATGGTTAAAGCTTTAGAGAAGGAGGCAGCCAGCGAGAAGCAGCAGCTCGTGGAGACGCATTTGGCCCGAGTAGAAGCCATGCTCAATGACCGCCGGCGCATAGCTCTGGAAAATTACCTGGCTGCCCTGCAGTCGGACCCACCTCGGGTGAGTCGGTCAGAGCAGAACCACAGACAAGCCATGCTTAGTGTTGCCTGCTTAAAGTTGGAAGGCAGAGGCAGGAGAGTGTCAAGCCTGAGGCCAGCCTGCTAAACAGACAGAAGGAGTTGGGTAAACTAATTCATAGGAAAACTCATGAGTTACTTGGTCTCAAGCTTTTTCTAATGCTTAAATCAAAGCTGCCTTGCTTTGAGGGCTCTAGAAAGTATTGGATAGGAAGCTGGTGAAATGACACCAGGTAGAGGCACTTGCTGCACAGCCTGACAGCCAGAGTTCCACATGAGGTGGGAGAAGGGAGCACGGAATTCCCCAGACTCCATGCGTGCTGTGGGTTACCCTCCCCCAGTATTTTGAATTTTCTGGTCTTGCAGCCACACCGCATTCTTCAAGCTCTTCGTCGTTATGTCCGTGCTGAGAACAAAGATCGCCTGCACACCGTTCGCCATTACCAACACGTGTTGGCTGTTGACCCTGAAAAGGCCGCCCAGATGAAATCCCAGGTAAACTAGACAGATTCCCAGTGGGCGCAGAAATATGCCACTGACTGTGCTTGTTGTTAAAAGACATTTTATACATGAGTTGGGGTTTTGTCAGAAGAGACTAGCCAGTTCCCAAATCAAATTTTTATGTCAGTTCATTTGATTTCAGTTTATCACCTGGATTAGTGTAATTCCCTTTTCTAGGCAAGCACATTGTGTAGGTCTTAAAAGTTGATCTTGGCTCACTGCTTGGGACACTTGCCCATTGTGTTTGAGTCCCAGGATCTGATCTCTAGAGCCACAAAGCAAAACACTTTATTCCTGTTGTAGCCTTTGAAGTTTTTATTCCGACAGACATTTCTGAGTGTGCCTTGTGCTGAGCCCAGCTTTACCCCACTGTCATTTGTGTGTCCTTTGTTTCTTTACTGCTGTCTATATATTCATGGAAAGAGAACTGTTGCACATTCTAATAGTTTATTGGCTGTTCAGAGGGCTGTGTAATACTGCCACGATCCTCATTTTATCCTCCTGTTTTGTTTTAACGTACATCTGCGCAGACTGTGAGTGCTCTGTGCACTCAGAAGCCATCCCAGCTTCTTACAGTGAGATCATACAGTAATTTACCTGAGTCTTAGGAGTGCTGCAGCTGAGTTCCACTCCTTTGTTGGGCAGAATCTTTTTTTTTTTTTTTTTTTTTTTTTTGGTTTTTGGATTTTTGGTTTTTTCGAGACAGGTTTCTCTGTATAGACCTGGCTGTCCTGGAACTCACTCTGTAGACCAGGCTGGCCTTGAACTCAGAAATCTGCCTGCCTCTGCCTCCCAGAGTGCTGGGATTATAGGCGTGCGCTACCACTGTCCGGCTGTTGGGCATGTGTATCATGTACATGCTGAAATTCCACATACAGTTTCATGACGCTAAGTTGGATTTGTTGTGTACAGCTCACAGAATAATAGAAAATTAATTTTGTTAATTATGAAGATGAAGAATTACTTTCCAGGACTGGAGAGATGGCTCAGAGGTTAAGTGCACTGACGGCTCTTTCAGAGTTCCTGAGTTCTGTTCCCACGTGATGGCTCACAACCATCTGTAATGGGATCTGATGCCCTCTTCTGGTGTGTCTGAAGATAGTGACAGAATACTCACATTCATAAAATAAACAAATCTTTTAAAATAATTTTATTCTTCCAAGGTACAGAGTTCACAATAGTAGTTGAACTAATTAAGAGAGAATTAAAGAATTTTGCCGGGTGGTGGTAGTGCACCTTTAATCCCAGCACTTGGAAAGCAGAGGCAGGCGGATCTCTGAGTTCGAGGCTAGCCTGGTCTAGAGTGAGTTCCAGGACAGCCAGGGCTACACAGAGAAACCCTGTCTCGAAAAAAAAAACAAAACAAAAAAATTTTTTTTGATGTATGAAGAGTGGGACTATGGGAAGGGATGTGTTTGGGGCCCAGGGAGCAGCGAGTGGGGAGTTAAGGTTTCACTTTACACTAGATGGAGTGGAAGAGGGGAATGCTAAGAGCTGGGGCTGCCTCTGGAGGATCGGCGGGAAAATGAATCCTTGACCCGAATCCGTTATTATATTTGTGGTGTATCTCTTCTTTATATAACGATACTATATGGTATATATAATAATGGATGGGGGTTGTGTTTGGTGGGTTTTTTTATTGTTGTTGTTGTTGTTGTTGTGCTAAGGGTAGAATCTGGGGCCTTACACACGCTAGGTAAGTAGTCTATGCCGAGCCACACATCCCTGTGCCTGATGATATAGAAGTAACTTTAGCAAATTCTTGAGACGAAGCCCCACAGCAGTTAAATGAAGAGAGTCGGCTCATCCCGGCAGTTCTGCGGACAGACGCTGGGAGCTGCAAGTGTGTTCTCAGCTTGTGACTCCAACAAAACGGGGCCACTGAGTCGCATTGACCGCCTGTTCCTGGCTGCCTGAGCCCTTGCCTCGCTGCAGTCAGGACTGGAAGTGTTTCTGATTGGTAACTTTTAAAAAATGTCTGCTGTGTACATGATAAGATTCTTGGGGGCTGGGTGGTTAAGAGCACTGGCCACTCCCTAGAAGACCTGGGTTTGATCTCCAGCACCCATGCAGCAGCTCACAGCCATTTGTAACTCTAGTTCCAGGGGATCTGATGCCCTCTCCTGGCCTCTAGAGGAGCAGAATTGTACACAGACATATATGTAGGCAGAACACCCATACATACGTATAAAGTAAAATAAATCTCGTAAAATACTTTTCTTGGATGTGACTCAAGTTTAAGCCTGAAATTGATTTATGTTCCAGATATACCTTATAGCCTGAAATTCATGTCGTGTGATATTTTTAGTGCTTTTCTGTTCTGTCCCTGCCACTCGGGCTCTTTAGCTCTAACATTTCTATCATGATTAATTCCGGCTGTTCCGTCCTGCGGTTCTCATCCTGTCACAGGGCCCTAATTCCTCTGAGGAGGTTAATGGTATCTGCATGTGCGCAGACTCTGGAGGCACGCTGCAATTCCATTTGCATTTTTTGCCGAGGCACTCACACTTGTGCTTTCCCATCAGTATATTTGATTGGCAGAATGGCAAATAGAAAATTAAATTACTGTCATCTTGCTTTTAAAGGTCAGAAGCACATCAATCTACAGTAAAAGCATCTTTAATTTTTCTTCCATTTCAACCTTCATGTTAATGGCCTCAGGGCCACACAGTACACTGGCTTGAGTGCCTTCTTTAGAAGAAGCGCAGCAGGTGTGGGCCTCGGCCTGAGCGGGCGACAGGGCTGGGGGCTGACGGCTGACTGCTGACTGCTGCACCGGAGCTCCCTGGAGCTCTGCTCACATCACCTTTTCTACTCTGGATCCTTTTGTTCTTATCATTGGATTAACAACCTTTGCATTCAGAAAAGTATTGAGCTACATGGATAAGTCTTTCTTCAACTCTTACTTAAAAATGGGTTATCTGTGCCTTTTCATTTTTTGAAGAACCATAATTTTTTTGGTTTTTTTTTTTTTTTTTTTTTTGAGACAGGGTTTCTTTGTGTAGCCCTGTAGCCCTGGCTGTCCTGGAACTCACTCTGTAGACCAGGCTGGCCTCGAACTTAGAAATCTGCCTGCCTCTGCCTCCCAAGTGCTGTGATTAAAGGCGTGCGCCACCACCGCCTGGCCTGAAGAACCATAAATTAAAAGGGAGAAATCAGCCCTAACGGTAGCCATGTATTTTAGGCGCTGCTTTACTAAGGCAGGTCCCTGAGCAGCTGTGGCTTCCTGCTCCGCTCTCAGTGTCTCTCTGCCTGCGCTAATCTCACCAGTTGAAAGCAGTGGCCGCCACTTTCCCTCCTCCTCAGACTCTGCAAACGTTCGCTAGGGTTGAGCACCTCCGAACCAGGGCTTCTCTGCTCAGTATTCAGTGGTTTTTGTTTTTGTTTTTTGTTTTTGTTTGTTTGTTTGGTTTTTTTGTTTGTTTTTTGTTTTTTTGTTTTGTTTTGTTTTGTTTTGGTTTTTCGAGACAGGGTTTCTCTGTGTAGTCCTGGCTGTCCTGGAACTCACTCTGTAGACCAGGCTGGCCGCAAACTCAGAAATCCGCCTGCCTCTGCCTCCCAAGTGCTGCTGGGATTAAAGGCGTGCGCCGCCACCACCCGGCAGTACTCAGTGTTTTTAGTGATGATCGTCTTGTATAAAACTACATCAACTAACTAGTGAACTTGTTTGTGTTTTGTTTTTAATTTTTAACTGTATTTATTTTATGTGGATGTATGTTTTGCCTGCATGTGTGCCTGGTGCCCGTGGAGGCCAGAAAGAGGCTGTTTAGGATCCCCTGGACCTAGAGTTAACGGCCATTTGCGGGTGTTACATAGGTCTTCCACAAGAGCTGCAAACTCTGACCACTGAGGATCTCCCAGCTCCTTGGGACCATCTTTTGAAAGTGAATGTTGCTTTAACTTCTAGCCCTCTCTGTAGACTGAGTGACTGCATCACTCACGTGCTGTGCTGTCGTGGGCTTTCCTGCTCTGCTGTGTTGAGTAGGAAAGAGAACCTTAGGATTTCTGGAACTCTATGTGGGTGGTTTTCCTCCTGGCCTCACAGTTTTCAATGACAAGGCCTCTCCTGGTACTGTGCTTCTAGGTGATGACACATCTTCATGTGATTGAAGAAAGAAGGAACCAAAGTCTTTCTCTGCTGTACAAAGTTCCTTATGTGGCTCAAGAAATTCAAGAGGAAATTGGTGGGTCCTGATGGTATCAAAGCCAGACTGCTGAGGCTGAGGAGCAGCGGCTGGCTAGGATGAGCCGTGTAGGGAGTAGGCAAGGCTGGTGAGGTGGGCTTAGCACACCAGGGCTTCAGGAAGCCTGGAACTGACTAGAGGTTTACATGACAAGGCTGAGGAGGCTCCAAAGACAGATGTACTGGCCTGGAGCCACAGAGCCTTGAATTTCATTGACCTTCACTCTTATTAACGGAAGAAACTCTAGGGTGTGAAATTGCAGGGACCTGGGAAGTTTCCTGTTACCAGTTTACCCCATAGTCATTATATATCCTTTCATCTGCCGTGTGCTCCAGGGTAAAATGGCTTACCCGTAGACAATATCTGCTAGAATTCCTGTTACTATAGTAGAGATAGTGAAATAATTCAAAGGTGTGTAGTTGTCATTGTGTATGATGAGTCCTCAAGAGGTGGACCACATGTCCTATAAAGTCAGGCAGTAGGCAGGAGCTAGACATAGACAGGAAGTGGGCTGCAGACTGGCGGGCTCTTGCCGGGTCTTAGACCCTGTGCTCAGACAGACCTGCTTCTAAAAGTTGCTTATCTGCTCCTCCTGTGCTTTTATTAGATGAGCTCCTCCAGGAACAGCGAGCAGATATGGACCAGTTTACCTCCTCCATCTCAGAGAACCCTGTGGATGTCCGGGTGAGCTCTGAGGAGAGTGAGGAGATCCCGCCGTTCCACCCTTTCCATCCCTTCCCATCCTTGTCTGAGAATGAAGGTATGTATTGTCCTCAGAGCCATCCCTAGGAGCCGAGAAGAAGAGCTTAAAGTTAGAAAACTGGAATACATTTCTTGACACCTGATTTAGTCGGGGAGGTTGTGTTGTGAGAGGCAGGGAAAGGGAAGGCATGGGTTCCCTAAGCACCTCCTGTGTGCAGATATTTTGCTGGATTCTCTGAGGAAGTAATACACTTCAATAGCA
Organism: Apodemus agrarius; assembly: GCA_964023405.1. NCBI lineage: Eukaryota > Metazoa > Chordata > Mammalia > Rodentia > Muridae > Apodemus > Apodemus agrarius. Next base: position 31,338,209 of record OZ030012.1, on the reverse strand, counting down.
TTAGGAAATCAGGAATATTTTCTCACATTTTGTAGCAAGCCGTCTGCTTATGTGATGTCCCTTACATGAGGGGGCCCCTTTGAGCTGAACAGAACCTTCATGTTGGTTATATTACATCGTTGTCTTATCCTAACAGTCTTGGGAGGCAGATCGGGGGAGAGGCTGCAGTAGGCCCTGCCTGGCTCAGGGCCACACCTCTGAAGTGAGTTGAGTGACAGGTTGTAGCCTTTGACTCATAGGCATGTTTTTCTTGGTGATTCTCGGTATCTAAAAGTGTCCTTGAAAATCATGAGTCTGTACCAAAAATAAACAAGCTGCTGAGACTTGTGCCCTCAGATTAGTTTGTATAACCAGATTCTGTTTCCTGCTATTTCTGATGGTGAGGGTGGTAAGGATAAAAATGGCCCGTGCCTTTGCAGACCTAACCATGTGCCAGCTTTAGTTAAGCGTTTGCTTGGATGCCTTTCACTCAGTCCTCAGCACACTCTCTGAAGGTAGACACTGCGAGTGCCCTGTTTGCTTTGACCAGATTAAGTACTTGTCCAGAGTGACACGTAGCTTAGATTCTAAGTGCATTTGGACCCACACTGACAGCTCAGTTCCTATAGCTTCTGGGATAGTCACACGACTGATTAGATACAGTAGCCTAGTGACGTACCAGACAGTGGAAGGGTGTGTGTGCAAGGTAGCTTTCAGACCTTAACAGACACGCCTTGGAACCAGTCCCTTAGCTCAGGGGTTCCGACTCTTGGGCACCCGACCTTCCTATACTGAATACCTAAGAAATGAGCGGGTAGAGAGATGTCACCCCATTCCTAATCCCCACTCCACAGACCCCAAACCTCCACGAGGCTGTGGGGTGGCAATGCGTGTGCAGCTTCTCTCTGCTTTGTTTGGGACTGAAGCGTTACAGGGAAGCTGTGTCTCTGTCCTGGAACCTCACTACTAACTTTAGTTTTTACTGTTTTCTTTAAAAAAAAAAAAAAGTAGAAGAAAAATAGTTTTATGGGATAAGCTAAATAATATGGGACTCTTCCAAATGTCTCTTCAACGGCGGGATCCTGACTCCCGCTCTGTCCTCGGGAGCACAGGCAGCCGGCCAGCTAGATCCCGGTCGGTTTGTTTATGGGTATCTCAGGCATGGCTTTTAAGGAAAGTGCCTTTTGGTCACATTATAGAGAGGAACGTAGAAGGGAACCGTTTTCTTTCTTAATCTCCTTTTGTGCTGTTTTGTTTTTCATTGTTTTCCTTTCTGCTAGACACTCAGCCGGAGTTGTACCACCCAGTGAAGAAAGGTTGGTTTGTCACAGACGTCCCTTCAGACCTTAATCCCTTCTCACTCCCCGGTGTGTCAGAAGGCTCATTTTCTGTTTCATGCCACCGTCTCACTTCCCCGCCTCATGTCCTCAGCCATGGCCGTGCGTGGAGCTAGAGTAGCCCGCCTCCATGTTGCTAACAAGTCCCCTGCTTGCCTGGTCTGGTCGCCCGGGAGACAGGCGCTTTCCTGAGTCTCTGTCTGGTGATCGTCTAAAAAGGATGTCAGTTTAACAGACTTGGTGTTTGTAGCTCGTCTGTGTGAGGACGTGCTTAACTTGCAGTCGGGTGGACTGTGATTTCCCTTTCTCCTTCCCTTGTTACCACCGTTGCCTTCCCCCTTTTGCTCTTACCTCCCGTCCATGCCACTATCTCATGAGAGCCTTCCTAAAACAAGATGGTGTTGGTCAGAGAGAGAAACATGAACTCGAGTGAGTCTCCAGGCTTCAAAAACACTGTGCGGAAAGCACTATGTCAGCTGTTACCTCGTTCACCCACCAGGCCTCCCTCTTGGGCAGGATTTTGGTTCGGTCTTATAGATTAGTTTTTATAGTATTTATAGAGGTAGTTGAAAAAGCCTCTGAGATAACGTGTTGTTTCCCAAGTCTGCAAGTTAAGAAGTTAGAGGATCAAGGTCTGGACTCAAGGCTGTCCTCACAGCCCATGTGGTTTCTGTTGCCTGGGTTGCTAGCCACAGCTACAGAATCTTCCAAATGGTTAGACGGTCCCCTGTCTTGAGGCATGGGTAGCAGTGCCTGTTCTTAGTGTACTTTATGAGTATACTCTCTTGGCTTTGGTAGTGTGGTTATGGCTGTACCAAGTGAGATTCCCAGGCTCAGATTTGGTGTTCTAATTTATACCATATTTTATTCTTAGAATCAGAAAGTGTGATTTAGCTCCTTTGAAAACGTTTTGTATTCAAAGAACAGTGCCTCCTCTTCTTGGAAGTCACTGTGCTAAGTTCATCTCAGGTGTACATCTTAGGTACTAAGCTACACTGTCGTTAGCTTTCTTACTTAAAAAAGAATGTGTTGAGACAACATAACTACTAACTTTGGTCTCTTAAAGTCATTTCTGCACATTATGAAACCAAAGTAAATTTAGTCAGAAACACAGTATTGGGATAGCCTGGACCAAAGCAAGCCTTTAGATGCATTGATTCAGTCTTGGTGTTCTGAGAGTCTTGCCCTTATGACTTCTAAAACTCCGAGGAGAGCGTGAGGTGGGAAGAGCTCAGAATTAGAAGTTAGTAGTCTCGATTATGAGCGCCTGTGCTAAGGAAGCCAGCGCCTTCTAATTCCTCTTTCTGGAATCATAGGCAGGCAGTGCTGTTTCCTCTGAGACACAAATAACTGGTGTCAGGTTATGCTTTTCTTTTGAAGTAAATGCTTTAGAAAAAAATGCATGACTTTGGCGACAGTGTAATGAGTTAATAAATCAACTAGGCTGCAAGCTCAGCAGCCTCGTGGCTATTATTAATCACTCCTGTTGGACTGTGTTAAGAAAACCAGTCTAGTTGTGAAGTGAGAAACTTCTCTGTGACTGGGCCTTGGATCACTGCCTGCCTTTGGCATCTCCAGACAGAAGTGCTGAATGGAAACTAACGTGGAATCCACTCACTTGCAGGCAGTTACCTTAGCATGTCAAGTTGGCTGCCAGGTCTCTTGATAAAGGATTCAAGTCATATGTGTGTGAGTGTGTGTGTGTGTGTGTGTGTGTGTGTGTGTGTGAACTAAATATGTTCTTATTAATAAGAAACTTGTGATAGCCAGGAATCACATTCTTGAAGGTAAAAATAAAAGGGACTTTTCTTCCTGTGTCTGTGCTGAGTCCAGACATGGTGTGGCTTTGGATGCTGTTATGCATGTGCCACACAGGGGTGATGCCGGCTCAAGCCGTGGCTGATTTGGAAAGGGGCAGGTGCTGTTCTTGCTCCTTTCACCTTGGTTAACATTCTCCATGAGGATAAACTGCTTTCTTCCCGTTCACCTGGGCTTGCCTACAGTTTGAGATATAACTCCAGGATCAGGTCTGAGAGTTCAGACATCCGGTGGGGACATAGAAGGAGATAGATAATTACAAATGTGTGTTAACTCTATGACCTAGAAGCGTCTCCCTCGAGAACCTGAAGCTTGAATGGCAAATAGGGCCTAAGGGTAGAAGGTGGCAGGGGTTGGAGCAGAAGCAGTTTCTTTTGGAGTAAACTATCATGCTCAGCGCACACATGCGTCTGTTCAGTAGGCTCCAGGTCCCAAAGAGCTGTGTGGTTGCACAGCCAGTGCTGTAGAGTCGCGTGTAAGGGCTGGACCATGCTCTCTACTCTGGACACCCTCGGGCTCGGCTTCTCCCCAAAGCTTACATTCCATTCCTTCAGAGGGAGACCAGGAGGCCCTTTGTCTTCCTTCATTATACGCATCACTCTTTTGAAAATGCTTGTACCATTCATCCTTGCAAAGCACAGTGCATCCTCAAACATGCCAATGCAGTGACTGTTTACAGAGCCATGGGGATATTTGGTAAGAAGCTTTCTGGCCCTCAGGCAGGGATTTGCTGCTTCTGAGAGACTGGTCTAAGGTGGGCTGCCGAGAAACTCAACTGTGAACATTTTCTACACAGGATCTGGAATGGCAGAGCAAGATGGGGGACTGATTGGTGCAGAAGAAAAAGTGATTAACAGTAAGAATAAGATGGACGAAAACATGGTGAGCCGCTTGTCTCTTGCATTGCACACTTCCTTCTGTACAGTGGGGCAAGTCTTCTGCCAGTTTCCACTAGCAGATGACAGGGCAGCGGCCACGCCCACAGATTTCAGATGAGGGACCAGTGAAGCTGCTTTTTTCTTCTTAGTATATGGTAGAAAAAAACATACCTGTAATGAAATATACATGTCAGAGGCTATTTTCAAGTAAGTAAACATTTATTAGGTGGAGAATTGACTAAAACTGAGTTTTCTGGGATTTTTGGTTTTTTTCACACCTCCTTTTGTTCTTCTGGTGTTGTCTCTCCATTTAGATTGTTTAATTGCCTTCAGCTGAACTATATTTTTTTAGTTGTGCGCGCGCGCGCGTGTGTGTGTGTGTGTGTGTGTGTGTGTGTGTGTGTGTATATGTGTGTGACATCACATGCATGCCGTGGTTTGCACACAGATGAGAAGACTGATTCTCTCCTTTCCACGTAGGTCCCAGTACCAAACTGAAACTGTCAGGTTTGCCGGCAGGCACCTTTGCCTGCTGAGTGTTTGCTGGGCCTGAGTTTAGTGTTTCAGTGGTTGTCAGTTGTCTGTCCTGAGCTTTGTCACCACCACAGCTCCTTCAAGGAAAGCTCAGGTAAAGAGCCTCTCTCGGGCTGGAGGAGCCGCCCGCCGTACAGCGTGTCTGCCCTGCTCTTAGCCCTGCCTTTAGAGGCTGGCTGAGTGGCGCTGGGTTGGTGTGACCGAAGAACACATCTTCCCGCCGCCCCGTGCATTGTGAGGAAGTGACATGTGTGTTCATTTCCCTCCCACTCACTGAGTAAATGCTGGTGTCTGTGGCTTTCAGGTCATTGACGAGACTCTGGACGTTAAGGAAATGATTTTCAATGCCGAGAGAGTGGGTGGCCTTGAGGAAGAGCCGGTACGTGTCTGCTGCAGAGTGGAGGGCGTCTTCCTGTCTCTCTCTCTCTTCAGCCATCTCAGTCCAAGTGGAAAGGGGAGACCTGTGGTATTTTCAGTTACCCGGGGCCCTCGTCCGGTTTCCCATATTTCCGAGTAAGAATGCAAACTATAAATATGTCCATGTAGGTTAGATAAGCGGGCAGCCTCCCTGATACGGTGACAAACAGGACCCGTGTGCCACCCTGAGCTTGTGAAACCAGCCGAGAGGCACACGGCCCTCGCTGAGAGGCAGACGCTGTCCGGGGCGTCACTGGACTTGTTTCTCTGCACTTTGTTTTAGGAATCTGTGGGACCTTTAAGGGAGGACTTCAGTCTGAGCAGCAATGCCCTCATTGGCTTGCTGGTTATCGCGGTGGCCATCGCTACGGTCATCGTTATCAGCCTGGTGATGCTGAGGCGGCGGCAGTACGGCACCATCAGCCATGGGATCGTGGAGGTAAGGCCCGGGCCGGGCTGATGAGGGCGCTGTGCGAGCGCTGTGCTGCGCTGTGAGCCTGGGCAGTGCAGGGCTGGGACTGCAGTAGCCCAAAGGTCTGGACGTCCCGAGTGCTGGGCGGGCGGGCGGGCGGTGCTGTCCTTCGTATTAATCACAGGGTTGTTAGGTCATGTTTTGGAGATGAGCCATTGCTGAGTTACGTTGCTCTTCTTTCAAGGGACTGTCACCCACGTTCAGCATGGCTTTTAATCAGTTAAATGGGTCAGTCCTGGGGGGGTCATAATATATGCTTCAGAAAGTAAGAAGGTTTTTCAGTATTTTCTTGGAATGTGTTTTCAGAGAGCCACTTGTCACTGTGGCTTCCAAGAAACTTGTCCTTTAAAAGTTCAGTAACTGTTACATCACGCTTCAGTTTCACTTGGTGGCACAGATACCTCATGGCGGGTGAGGGTGTGTGCTGGCCACCTACTTAGGTTGCTGGGGATTGAACCAGGAGTCCTGAATGTGCTAGATCTGTCATCTGTGACACTGTTATAACGGTTAGATGGGGACAAGAAGCAAGTGCCAGCTGTTTGTGTGTACCTGCTGATGCAGAATTGGAGGCGTCTGCAGCTCAGTTTTTAGTGGAGGTGAACCTGTTTAGTCTCTTGCTCCTCGGTTATATAAATACATTTAAGGAATGTAATACACTGTGGAAGAGTACTGGGACCTGACCTCTGCTGTAGAGATTGAGCTGCAAATGATGACAGGACTTGCCTACTATCCCAGAACTTAATTGGTTGGAAGCCACTTGTTCCTATGGACAAGAAACTGGTCCCTTGAAAGTTCAGTAAAGGGCTGGAGAGGTGGCTCAGTGGTTAGGAGCACTGACTACTCTCCCAGAGGTCCTGAGTCCAATTCTCAGCAACCACATGGTGTCTCAGAACCATCTGTAATGGGATCTGATGCCCTCTTTTGGTGTGTCTGAAGACAGCGACAGTGTACTTACTTACATAAAATAAATAAATCTTAAAAACAGCAGCAGCCAGGTGGTGGTGGCACACACCTTTAATCCCAGCGCTTGGGAGGCAGAGGCAGAGGCAGGTGGATTTCTGAGTTTGAGGCCAGCCTGGTTTACAGAGTAAGTTCCAGGACAGCCAGGGCTACGCAGAGAAACCCTGTCTCGAAAAACAAAACAAACAACAATAACAAAAAAAAGTTCAGTAAATGTGTGCTTCAGTTTCACAGCAACTTGAAAAAGGGAACAGTACTGCCACCTTGTGTTAAAAAAAGAGACAAAAACAGGTATCCCAAGGACCAAACTGAAATTGTCAAGTTTGTCAACAGACTGTTTCACGGGGACCAAGCTTTCAGAAAGAAACATGGCCTCTCTGATCTCCGACCTCCTCCTTTCCTTCCCTATGTCCTTGGTAGCGGCTCTTGTTTGGTCTGTCCGGTTAGAAAGGATGCTGGGCTGCCTTGATTCCCGCGGGATTGGGCAGTGACTAGCCCGGTGTCCTGATGCTCTGCAGGCCTCTTCAGTACCCCACGGTGACCTACAGTCCTTGTTCCTACAGGTTGACCCAATGCTCACCCCAGAAGAGCGTCATCTGAACAAGATGCAGAACCATGGTTATGAAAACCCAACCTACAAATACCTGGAGCAGATGCAGATTTAAGGCCCGCGCGTGGCGGGACACCCTGGCTGAGGCGGCTGCAGGCGGCTGGAGGAGGCCCAGCGCTTGTGCTTGGCTGCCGACCACCAGGGCGCCAGAGGCCTCATCCTACATCCTGCTCTCCTGGATTGCTAAGACTGTAAAGTACTACTGTAGGATTGCAATTTCCATTCTTTTAAATGGGTTAAAAAGATGTTAATATAACAATATATGATATATAAACCTTAAGTGAAATGAAGAAAAGATCTATTGCAGATATCGATGGATGTAGTTTTCTTTTTTAATTAGAAATGCCACTTCTATTGTATTGTCTCACACATGCTCTATATAAATGGGAAATGTTGATTTTTTTGATGATAGACTATATACACAGGCTGTTCCCGTTATGTAAGTCAGTTCTTCAGGCTCATTTGCTGTGCTGGTTTTATTATTATTTGTTTTTAATGTATAAAGGCAGTATTTCCCTTTCAGGTTGCTGAGAAATGTTGAGTGGAGCTGAAGTACCTTGTATACAGTTACTGACTGCTTTAGGCGCCATCTCTTTGGAAGCCTAGTGTTTCCAGTGCTGGGTGTGTGGGTGCTTCCGTACCAGCCGCGACCAAGCGGGGCCCAGGCACCGTGAGCTAGCCGGATGCAAGCATCGATCCACTGTGCTTTCCTGCAGATCCAGTTCTTCCCAGCAGCTAGCCCACAGTCAGTCTGCCCTTCCACAGTTGTTCAGGGGAGCTTTTCCCTAGCCCCGTGGCTTCCCAAGTGCGTCCAAGTGTGCACCCACCTCTCCACTGGACGCCCCCGCCCCTGCGCTGACCCTCTGCCTGCCTTTGTACCTCACTCCGCTCCACCGCTCTCCAGCCCCTTTGCTGTCCGCTCAGAGAACACCATAATAAACATGGCGAGGACCCAGGAGCATTCACGGGAGGCGTCACTATATGAAAGGACAACGGTCTGCACTGTACATGGAATTGGATCTGTAGACACTGTGGAAATTTTGACAATGTCTGTTTCCCTCACACGACTCTGTAATGCTGTGTAGCTGCGGCTGATGCCCCAGCCTTTAGCTTTGTTGCTTGTTTTGATTTAATCTGAAGGTTCTGGTAACCTGCTGTTGTTTTTGTTTGTTTTGTATTTTGTATTTTTCTGTGATTTACCTCCCCTCCCCTTCCGTCCCCACCAGCCCTAGCCATGTCTCTTCCCACTATGCACAGATTGAAACTTCACCTGCAAACTCCTGAGTATGATCTGTGGAGAATGTACAGAGCTCAACTACATCAATAAACACTTTAACTTCCCCCGAGCCCCTTGTGTTGCCAACCACGGCACGGAGCTGGGATGTTGAGGCTTCCTAGTCCTGCGTTTGGGGATGAAGGGATACACTGGAATACTAGCCTGTGTTCCAGTGGCCACAGAGCTTTGTCCATTCCAAAAAAGAGGAGGAGGTGGCTGGAGTGGGCTCAATGGTTAAGAGCACAGAGGACTCAGGTAGGGTCTCAGAGCCGTCTGTAACTCTAGTTCCAGGCAATGTGGCGTCCTCTTCTGGCCTCCATGCGAGTAAAACAGTCATACACGTAACTCCCCCCCTCCCCACTCCCCCCAAGGAGCTGGGTGTTGTAGGATTAATCCCAGCACTTTGGGGGAGGGGCTGCTGACAGAGGGACTGATGGGTTGAAGGCGGCCAGTGTTGGCCATGTAGCCAGACCCTGTCTTACGAGCAAAGAAAGATGAGGGAAAGCCCACCTGTGGCACTTTGCAAAATTTAAGTCAAGACGTCTCTCCAGCGTTGAGAATAATGTTAGTAGAGCTTATGGCTGGATTTTCAGGACGCTGTCCATAGCAGCCGTGTGAGCGCGAGTAACCCGCCACTAGGCGGCCGTGTGCCTGAGCACTGTTAGCACTCAGTCTTAAATGCTGTGCACAAGAGCTGGTACATGGTCTGACACATGTACTTATTGGGGTCATGTTATATGAGTTTCTAAGCCAGGAAGCATGGGAGAGGTTGTGTGTGTGTGTGTGTGTGTGTGTGTGTGTGTGTGTGTGTGAGCAGTCTGATACTCCGTTAACAGTCAACACTGTCCGGCTGCTTCTGTGCTGTCCCCTCAGGTTGCTGCCCAAGAGAGTCACAAAGGAAGGGATCTTTATATTTGAAATGGCTTTAAAGAGGTATCACTGGGCCCTCCATGGCTGTCTGGGAAGCTACTTTGCCATTCATTATCTAATTCAAAATGCAACTTTGTTTATTTGGTGCCTACTGTCTGCCCACAGATTCTCAAGTACTGTGTGGCTTGGTCATCTTTGCAAGCCAACCCCGGTCCAATTCCACCCAGCTGGTCAGCTCTCAGAACTTGTAGCCAGCACTCTGTTGACAATGGACTCCTCCTGGGTGTTCAGAGGAGGTTGGATCAGAAGGCAAGAATGACTGCAGCCAGGCCTGTGTGTGTCTCACCCTGTACAGATGGGCTTTGCACTCAGCAAGGCACCGACTCGCTCAGTTGAGTTCCCCTTAAGCTGTAGAGGTAGTTGCGTTTATGGTAGCCATATAGTGATTAAATTTTGTAAGGAAACACCCACAGAAATGTAAAGCAGGAACTGCCCTTTGACCTCACCCGAGTAGTACGGCTCCCTCATGTCCACAGAGAGAAACTTACTCATCTCCTGGTTTCTGCTTGGATGACTAAGCTGTGACCTCCGGGGAATGTGGCCCTACCCACCTCGCAGTGATCCTCAGGTGCTGGCCGCTGTGGAGTGTGAAGGCTGCCTGCCTGCCTGTCTGCCTGCCTGTCCGCTCTCAGGTGCAAACTCAACCCAGCCCCAGCTGTGTAGATGATCCGCTGTGCTTCCATTGCTGGGACAGTCGAGAAGACAGAGAGCAGTAAGTCCCTGAGATTCCAGAGGATCCGGGGACCTATCCATAGAAACATACTGTCGGATTCTTAGGAGAGGGCACGAACAAGGGCAGAGCAAAAAGAAGTAAAGGGGTCATCTTGAGTGTGGCTGAAACATGACCACAGCGTCACCTGCACCTAGTGACACAGCCGGAGTCAAAAAAAAAAAAGAGGAGTTTTCCCTTCATTTATAAAATGGAGAGACTAATGTCTCTTTCCTTTTTGCCTATGAAATAGGGATCTCCCTCTCCCCCAATTTTCTTTTTGTTTTTGTTTTTTTCTTGTTTTTGAGACAGGGTTTCTCTGTAGCCCTGGCTATCTGGAACTCACTCTGTAGACCAGGCTGGGATTAAAGGCATGCGCCACCGCTGCCCAGCTAGGGATGTCTTGCTATTCCCTTTTTTTTTTGTTCTTGGTCACAGACGTCCTTAGTCAGTTCTTCTGTCAAGCAGCCCAGAAATTAGGCGTAAATTACATTTTCCCTAAAACCTTTGAAATAGATTAGAGAGGACTTGAGAAGTCTGTAGATTTCTGGCCAAGAAAATCCAGATCTGGGTAACAATTTTAAAGTCAAATATTGAGTCACAGCGGTGCACTCCTGTAATGCCAGCGCTTGGGAGGCTGAGGCAGGAGGACTAACTACTTCAAGGCCAGCCTGGTTTTCATAGTTCAAGACTAATTTGGACTACATAGACCCTGCCTCAAAATATGTGTGTATTTGTGTATATGTTTATGTATGGATGGTACCTATACATGGAAGTTTGCAACTGATGTCAAACGTCTTCCTCAATTGCTGTGTGTGTGCATGCTGTATTTGTGTGTGTGTGTGTGTGTGTGTGTGTGTGTGTGTGTGTGCGCGTGCGCAGAGGACATCAGACATCCAGGAGCTGGAGTTACCGGGTTTGGGAGCTGTCCAACATGGGTGCTAGGAGCTGAATCCCGGTCTCTCGGAAGAGCAGCAAGTACTCTTCGAACTAACTGTTCTAGCCCAATACACAGAGTCTCTGACTAAACCAGGATCTCGCCTTTGGCTAGACAGATCAGCGGGCCTGGGAGTCCTTTATCTCCCACGGCTGGAATTACAAGTGGGTGAGCTTTGTCCAGCCTCTGGCCTTTGTGTGAGTCCTGGGAACTGACGTCAGATGCTCAGGCTCACAGAACAAGCACACTAACAACCATTTTCTCAGCCTAACCTCATCCAATGGCTTTTTTTTTTTTAAGGAAGCAGCACCATGTAGATATTTACAGTTATTTCTAAGTTATGTATGTACCAAATCCAAAATGGAAACCTGGGAGACAGAAGATGAAATACTTTTTCCCACCAAAATAATTCATTTTATAAGGAGGAGGGAATAAAGCCTTTAGGATCCAGACAGACAGTGCCACTTTGTGCGCGTGCGTGCGTGCGTGCGTGCGTGCGTGCGTGCGTGTGTGCGTGTGTGCGTGCGTGCGTGCGTGTCCTGGCTTACACCGCTCCTCCTATGTGAGGTGCATTCCTGAAGCGCATGCTCCCCCTGTCTCCCTGCCCATCCTTGATTCAGGTCTCCTTGCTCTAGATCTACAGCCTGCTTCCCCTCCTGGGATGTGTGTGGCCTTCATTGTTTTGGTGGTCCTGACAGGTGATACTGCTTAGCTGACTTGTAAGATATTCCACCGTTACAACATCACAGTGTGTTTTATGTTTGTCTTATAAGAGCCTCCCTGGGGGTTATATCTTTGTTTTTGTTTTTGTTTTTTTTACTTTAATTTCTGTGTTTGGGATTAAACCCAAGACACACTGTCTTAGTTAGGATTTTACTGCTGTGAACAAACACCACGACCAAGGCAATGTCCTCTAATAAGGACAACATTTAATTGGGGCTAACTTACAGGTTCAGAGGTTCGATCCATCTATCGTCAAGGTGGGAGCGTGGCAGCATCCAGCCAGGCATGGTGCCGGAGGAGCTGAGAGTTCTACATCTTCATCTGGAGGCTGCTAGCTGAACACTGACTTCCTGGCAGCTAGGACAAGGGTCTTAAAGCCCACACCCACAGTGACACACCTACTCCAACAAGGCTACACGTCCTAATAGTGCCACTCCCTGGGCCAAGCATGTACAAACCAACACACACACTAAGCAAGTCTGCTCTCTGAGCTAGAGTTATATCATGGATGATCACAGACCAAAAAAAAAAAAAAAATCATCGTTCATATAATGTGGTGGTAGTGACCTTGCTTATCTGGGTAGGCTGGTGGTTTCAGATTTATCTACTTTAAAAGTTACATTACCCCTCCCCCACGATGCTGTCCTTGGAAAGATACTGTTACTTGTAGCTTACACTTAAAAGAGTAGGGAGTTAAGCTCTCTGTGTTATAGCTTTAAAGGGGAGCGGGTTTGAGACAGGGTCTCCTGTAGCTCAGGCGTTATAAAGCCACGAGAGACCCTGAGATGTTTAACTCCTCCCCTTGCTGCCACTTCCCGAGGGTAGAATTGTAGGTATGTGCCACCCCTCCTGATTCATACAGCTTCAAGGTCAACCTTGACACTTCATGCTTGACTGGTGGCCTCTGTCACGTTTGGATCCCGAATGTCTCCCTAAAGGCCTGTTTGTCAGGCTTGACCTCCAGCATGTGATACTGTTGAGACCTAGTATGAGGATGTTAGGCCCTTGGGAGATAGATTGGGGCTGCAGCCCCTTCCCTTGCCACGCTGCTGCTGCTGCTGCGGTCTCTAGGAGGTAAGCAGATCTCACGCGCTTTCCAATGCGATGGGCCGTCTCACCACAAGGCCAAGTGACTATGGACTGAAAGTACCAACAAAAATAGTTCTTCCTCTTTATAAGCCGTTTACTGGCATTTTGTCACAATGGTGCCAAGCTGACTAATGCTCTCTCTCTCACTGTTTTTTAACTTGTATTTTGATACCGTGAAGTAGAGCAGTTGGAAAGCCTGGTCCTAAGTTCATGTACTTAATGATCATCCAAACTAGAACATTCTAGATAATGGTGGCAGTCCCACGGGTAACATGTGTCAGAACTTAGATATCACACACACACACACACACACACACACACACACACACACGCACACATCTGACTGCGTCCACGATTCTGCAGTGCACTAGCTGCTTCTCTGTTGCTGTTATAAAGTACCCAGGGACAAAAACCACTGCGAGGACAAAGGCTCTGTTCTGGTTCCCAGTTCCTGAGGTGATGAAGCCCATCGTGGTCCATCGTGGTGGGGAAGGCGTGGGCAGTCAGGAGTCAGGTCATGAAACCTCGAAGTTCAGCCACTCGTGGGTTTAGTTCTGGCACCCGGGAAGCAGAGGCAGATGCATTTCTGGTCAGTCAAGGCCAGCCAGAGCTGCATAGTAACACTGTATCAAATCAATCCTCAAGGCCTGATCCCAGTGCCACACTTCCTTCAGCCGTGCTCCACCCCTAAAGCTCCTATAGCTTTTCTACCCAGCACCATTAGCTGGGAGCCAAATCGTCCACCACGTGAGCCCATGGAGCATTTCATATTTAAACTGCAACACTCCATAAAAGCTATCTTCTTATTTTTGAGGCAGGGGAGTGCTGGTGTTGGAACATGCTTGGAGGAGTGCCTGATTAGCATGCATGGAACCCTGGGTTCCATCACTGGCAGCACCACATAAATAAGGCCCACGCCTGTATTCAGAGAAGGCAGGAAGATCAGAAGTTTGAGGCCATCCTTAGCTATGTAGGGGGCTTGAGGGCAGTCTGGGCTAAAGGCTCTTTCTTTAAAAAAAAAAAACAAAAAAAACAAAAACAAACAAACAAACAAACAAAAAAAACCAAACAAACTAGAAAAATGGCTCAGTGGTTAAGATCACAAACTGCTCATGCACAGGATCCACGTTCGGTTCCCAGGACCGTGATTGAGCTGCTGACAACGGCTCCTAATTTCAGCCCAGGGGACCCAGCATCTCTAGCCTCTGCAGCCACCCAAGGCTTGAGATGTCAAAAGACTTCATGCCATTCCCAGTGTCCTCTGCCTCCTGTTTGCAGATACGGAGTGAGCTCTCAGCTGCTGCCCTGCTTTTACAGATCTGGCATCATGGACTCGGGCCTCTGAAAGCGTAAGCCCAATTAAATGCCCTCTTTTGTAAGTTGCTTTGGTCATGGTGGTTTGTCAGCAGCAATAGAAAAGTATCTGAGTATCTGGAAACTCAACAACCTTAAACAGTGTATCATGAGTTGACTCTATAAAGTGTTTTCTTAGTCAAGTCCAGTCTACTTTAAAAATATAGTGAAGCTCTTAGGAAGCGGGTCTCTCTGAGTTGGAGGCTAGCCTGGTCTACATAGTGAGGTCCAGGCCAGCCATGGCTACTAATGAAAACCTCTTTCCCTCCTTCTTTCCTTCTCCCTTCTTCCCGCCCTCCCTCCCTCCCTCCCTCCCTCCCTCCCTCCCCCTTCTGTGTGTGTGTGTGTGTGTGTGTGTGTGTGTGTGTGTTTAACAATACAGAAAAGCTGAGCTCTATAGTGTTAGTCCCAGCTTCTTGGGACACTGGGCAGGACTTGGAGGCCACTCTGGGCAACTTAGTGAGATCTAATCACAGTAATAATAAAGATTCTACACTTGGCTTTGTGTTTTGGAACTTAAATATATATCTACATACATACACACCAGGCCAGCCTGGAACCCACCAAGAGCTGTGTGCCCTGGCTTCTGAGTGCTGGGATCAAAGGTGTGGCCACCACACCCTGGGGTGTTTAATTGTTGAGCCTTATTACCCTCATTAGTTATATGCACTTTCAGGTAGACCTCCATTGGCTGCCTGAAATCACAAATGGATAGTACTAACTCCTTCTGAAAGTGCTTCTTCCGCACACACACCTGTTTCTGTTGTCTGGATCCTTATATCTCACCAAGGCCATTTGTCTCCAGCTTGGCAGTGCTGAGAGGTGATGGAATCTTTGAGAGATCTAGTGGGAAGACCTTAGGTCGCTAGGGGATGCCCTGAAGGAAATCACTGGGGCTTTGGCTTACTTGTTTTTCTCTCTCTGGTTTGTCTTGGGTAAGCAATTTTGCCCCATCATAGACTACCTTTTTTCCTTGTAAGTTGCTATTCAGGTATTTAGTACAGTGCTAGAAAGCTGCCCAATATACTTATAATTAAGCTCAACTTATTAATTGCATACAGTAAGAGACTGACATGGAACAGATACAGCTGCTGTAGTAATGCCAATGGTCTCTCATTACTGTGCTTCCCCCTTTCTCTTGAGACAATGTGACACAGTCCAGAGCCTGTGTGATGCCATGGAGTGAGGGAAATCCTGCAGGCACTGAGACACAGTGGCTAAGAGTTACTTTAACACAGGCCCTGAGATACAGTGACAGTGGCTCTGAGAATTACAATAGCTACTAAGTAACTGAATGGGACAGTGGTCCCTACAGCACTGAAACTGTGAGGCCTGGGCTGGGATTGTAGCGAGGTCGGTAGTGGGCCTGCCTAGTAAGTAGAAAGCCCTGGCCTCGATTCCCAGCACCACATGAACCAGCTGCGGTGATGTGCACCTGTAACTACAGCCCCTGAATGGTATCGAGAGGAGAAGCTGGTCACTTTCAGCTATATAGCAGATTTGAGGCTAGCCTGGGCTATCTGAAACCCTATATGAATAAATAAAACTTTAAAACAAGTAAAAGGAGCTGGGCGGTGGTGGTGCACGCCTGTAATCCCAGCACTCTGGGAGGCAGAGGCAGGCAGATTTCTGAGTTGGAGACCATCCTGGTCTACAGAGTGAGTTCCAGGACAGCCAGGGCTACACAGAGAAACCCTGTCTTGAAAAAACCAAATCCAAAAACAAAAAACAAAACCAAACAAACAAACAAAAAACAAGTAAAAGGATTCCTATCCTAGGTGGGAATGGAGTAGAATAATTTGAAATTTCATTAAGCTACTCACAATGGGACTGGTGAGATGACTCAGTGGTTAAGAACGCTCACTGCTCTTCCAGAGGTCCTGAGTTCAAATCCCAGCAACCACATGGTGGCTCGCAACCATCCATAACGAGATCTGACGCCCTCTTCTGGTGTGTCTGAAGACAGCTACAGTGTACTTACATATAATAATAAATCTTTTTTTAAAAGCTACTCACAATGGTATACAATTTAAAATGATTATTTTTTGCTTGTAGAATCTTTTGTTTTATATTTTCAGACCAAAGTTGACCAAGGATAACTGAAACATCTGAAAGTGAAATTGAGGGTAAGGTGGGACTACTATAAAGACAGCTCCAGGGTCTTTATGATTTAAAAAATATTGGGGGACTAGAGAGCTGGCTCAGTGGCTAAGAGCGCTGGTTGCTCTTCCAGAGGAAGAGGGCCTGGGTTCAGTTCCCAGCACTGCTTTGGTAGTTCCAGTCCCAGGGTATGCACAGACATATTCAGATAAAACATCCATAAATAGATCTGTGGTGTGTGTGTGTGTGTGTGTGTGTGTGTGTGTGTCTGTGTGTCTGTATCTGTGTGTGTGTGTGTGTGTGTGTGTATGTATGTGTGTGCGCGCGCGCGCACGTGCACTTTAAATAGGAATTTAAAAAAACTATTTGGCCATGTTTTTATCGAATGATAGCATTTTAGCCTAAGCACTGATAGAAGCATGTGAGCGAATGACTCAGTGGACTTTGGTTTTAATGAAATCCCATGCAGCACTGTGGACCTGGCAGTAGGTTGGCCTGAGCCACACACACTGCCCTGGAGGAAGGATGAGCTCAGGTGTGCCAGGGAAGGAGAGCATGGAGGAGCCCAGAGTGAGACGTTTCTAGATCGGCTCAGAATGCATCCCAAATGGACATTTCAGATGCGTTCAGTTTCTTTGCTGTGGCAGAGAGAGAGAGGAGGACGGGCTTATTTCAGTCCATGCTCTCAGAGCTTCTAGCCTGTGGTTCTCAACCTTCTTAAAGCTTCAGCCTTTTGGTACAGCTCCCCGTGTGGTGGTGAAGGCCAGCCAAGACATTATTTCGTTGCTACTATGTAACTATTTTGTTACTGTTACAAATCATAGTGTAAGTATCTGGCTTGCTTTTGTTGCTACTATGTAACTATTTTGTTACTGTTACAAATCATAGTGTAAGTATCTGGCATGGGACACCCCCCCCCCCCCCGCAAAGGGGTCAAGACCTACATATAGAGAACCACTGTTCTGGCCCATGATGGTTTGGCTGTTGTGCTTGTGGCCTGTGGCAGCATGATACATCAAGGTGGGAGTGTATGATAGAGGAAATCCGTCCATCTTCACTGCTTCCTGTTCCCTGGACTGTGAGAGAGACAGAACAGGGCCTGAGTCCCAGCATTCCCTTCAAGGACATATCTCCAAAAGGTCCCAGCCCTCCTAACAGCACCGCAGGCTTAAGACACACCTCAGCCCAGGGGCCTTTGGTGCCTTGGCATTTATACAGCCTCAGACTCACTCTGGCTTCTGAGTTGCCCTCTGAATTCTTGGCTTACCTATACAGAGGTCACAAGCACAGTGGGACATGCCAGGAGAGACTTCCAAGAGGAAGCAAAGAAAGGGGTCAGGTGCCCAGGTAATCGCTTTTTGAGAGTAAAAGAAGACCAGCCCTGGGGGTGTGGGCTGAAATGGCAATCCGGCTGGGGTCTAGATTCTGGACTCTGCATGATGAACTGTGGTGGTAGGAGCAGAAGGGGCTTTCAGTGCGGTTTTCAGTGTGATGGGTCTTGTTCATGGCTGTTCCTGCCCTTTTTGCCTCTCTGACTCTCTTAAGACAGAGAGTGTGACTTTTAGGGTCATTTAATAATCCCCTCCCCTGATGAGTAAAACAAGAAGAATTAAATGAAGTGAGGTGGGAAGGCAGGGAGGAGGAGAAAGTTCACGGAGGGATGACTAACCCTGAAAACTCCTGAAAACGCCAGATAGATGCAAACTGAAGATTGTAGAAACTTTCCAAAATACATGCGTGTACGTGTGGCCCTTAGAGGATTTACCCTATAACAGGAAAACGAAGCCTCTCCTAGATACCATAGGTACCAAATGGAAGACAGCATGCTCATGGTGTGGATCACCACGGAACTTGGGAGGCAGAGGCAAGTGGACCTCTGTCAGTTGGACGCCAGCCCTGGTCTACATAGCGAGCTTCCGCCAACCAAGGCTACTTAAGACCTTGTCTCAAAAATAAAGGTCCAGTGCCAGGAATAGGTTGCATATTTCCCAGTTATGGGCCCACGGGGTTCTGTAGACCCCAAACACAGGCCACCGCCATCCTCTTGTTTACCTTTTAGGACTTGATGGTGAGACCCTATTTTTGCAGATATATACTCAAATACTTGAGTCATAGGGCATTGAAGAATCAAACTGGTAGTGGCCTAGAAGTTTCATTCCTATCGGCCAGCTTTCGTAGGAACTATGTACACCCCTGGAGGAGAAAAGAAACCAACGGTCTTACCCAGAGGTGAATCCTGTGAGTTAGAAATTGAACAACCTGGCACAGACCAAGTACTTTCTCGTTTGAATTTAAGGCCCACTGCACGAGATGAAATTCATATCTGTCACCTAGAAGAGAGCTACTACTACCAATTGCTACGTGGACATAATATTAAACCAACTCCTAATGGCTTATCGATATAGCCGTTGTGATTTGCATGCATAAGGCCTCCTGAAGAGGAAACCAGACAAAATCTCAGTATGGAGGAGAGAGGTCTTGAGGTCTCACCCGTTGCTGAGGAGCTGGTTGGCAGTCGATGTCTCCTGGGAGAAGGAGAGGCGGTTCCTTTCAGGGATGCAGCCTCTGAGAGTCCGCCCGTGCTCAGTGGATGCCCCTATACCCATGCACATTTTGGCAACATGAAGTGGACTCAGTGGAATAGAAAAACCAGACACATGAAATTTGGAGGTGAGAATACTGGGGAGGAGAGTTAGGACAATTAGAGGGAAAGAATGAGATAGCCTTGACCAAAACACATTAATGTATATGGGCACCCTGTTTCTGACACACCAGAAGAGGGCATTGGATCCCACTACATATGGTTGTGAGCCACCATGTGGAATTGCTGGGAATTGAACTCAGGACCTCTGGGAGAGCAGCCCAGTGCTCCTAAACACAGCCATCTCTCTGTCCCTGCACTAAAACACATTTTATGCATTTAAAAAATACTGATAAGTGGATGTTAGCCCAAAAGCTCATAATAAACAAGTTCCAATTCACCCAGCACAGGAAGCTCAAGAAGAAGGAAGACTGAAGTGGGGGTACTTTGGTTCCTCTGAGAAAGGGAACAAAACACTCACAGGAGCAATAAAGGAGACAAAGTGTGGAGCAGAGACTGAAGTAAAGGTCACCCAGAGATTGCCCTACCTGGGGATTCATCCTATAAACAGTCACCAAACCCTGACACTACGATAGATGATAGATGACAAGAAGTGTATACCAAAAGGAGCATGTCATGGTTGTCTCCAGAGGGGCCCTGGTAAGCCTTACACATACAGAGGCAGATACTAGCAGCCAACCATTGGTCTGGGTGTGGGGACCCCAGTGGAGGAGCTGGAGGGTGGTCCAGAGGAGCTGAAGGGGTTTACAGCCTCATAGGAAGAACAATGATTTTGGCCACCCAGACACCCCAGGACTCCCAGGGACTGAACCATCAACCAAGGGGTACACATGGTTCCAGCCAAAAATGTGGCAGAGGAAGGCCTTGTCCGGCATCAGTTGGTCAGGTGAAGGCTCAATAGATAGATAGATACCCCAACAAAGGGAAATCGGGGGTGGGGGTGGGGGGTCAGGTGGAGGGGCATATATGTGGAGGCAGGGGGTGGGAGGAGGGGTTGGGGGTCTTTGGGGAGGGGGGAAATCCAGAGTTTACCATTGGCAATGTAAATGAAGATTATATTCAATAAATTAAAAAAAAAATACTCAAGGGGCTGGAGAGATGGCTCAGAGGTTAAGAACACTGGCTGTTCTTCCAGCGGTCATGAGTTCAATTCCCAGCAACCACATGGTGGCTCACAACCATCTGTAATGAGATCTGATGCCCTCTTCTGGCATGCAGGTGTACATGCAGACAGAGTACCCATATCCATAAAATAAGTAAATTGTAAACAAATAAAAATTCTTAACTAGGAAAAAAAATCCCGCTCCCCCTTTGCTCACATCAGAGTGCTCTGTTGGTTAACTCATTGGGGGGCAAAGCACCAGTAAGGGCGAATTCTCTGACCTCTTCTGGAAGAAATTACCCGCTGCTACCTTTATTTTTAAAAAACAAAGGTTAGCTGGGCATGGTGGTGCACGCCTGTAATCCCAGCACTTGGGAGGCAGAGGCAGGTGGATTTCTGAGTTCGAGGCCAGCCTGGTCTACAGAGTGAGTTCCAGGACAGCCAGGACTACACAGAGAAACTCTGTCTCGAAAAACCAAAAAAAAAACAAAAAACAAAAAACAAAAAAAACCAAAAAAACAACAACAACAACAAAAAAAACAAAGGTTAAGTGCGCTTGAGAGGTGGCTCAGCAGTTAAAAGTACTGCTCCCTCAAGAGAACCTGGGCCCCACATCAGGGCTCACAACCATCGGCAACTCCAGTTCCAGGGGATCTGGTACTGCTTTCTGGCATCTGTCATCAGCAGGCATACATATGGTGCGCACACATACATGCAGGCAAAAACATTAATTTTTTTTTAAATCTAAAAAAAAAAAAGAAAGAAAGAAAGGAAAAGTGAAAAGCTAAGATTAAAAAACCAAAGGGAGCCGGGCGCACGCCTTTAATCCCAGCACTTGGGAGACAGAGGCAGGCAGATTTCTGAGTTCGAGGCCAGCCTGGTCTACAGAGTGAGTTCCAGGACAGCCAGAGCTATATAGAGAAACCCTGTCTCAAAAAACAAACAAACAAGCTGGGCATGGTGGCGCACGCCTGTAATCCCAGCACTTGGGAGGCAGAGGCAGGCGGATTTCTGAGTTCGAGGCCAGCCTGGTCTACAGAGTGAGTTCCAGGACAGCCAGGACTACACGGAGAAACCCTGTCTCAAAAAAAAAACAAAAACAAACAAACAAACAAATAAACAAACAAACAAAAAACCAAAGGGGCTGGAGAGGTGGCTCTGTGGTTAAGAACACTGGCTGCTTTTCCTAGAGGTCCTGAGTTCAATTCTCAGCAACCACATGGTGGCTCACACCATCTGTAATGGGATCTGATGCCCTCTTCTGGTGTGTCTAGAAGATAGCATCAGTGCACTCATGTACGTAAAATAAATAAATCAATCTTTAAAAGATAAAAAGCCAGGCGGCGGTGGCGCACACCTTTAATCCCAGCACTCTGGGAGGTAGAGGCAGGCAGATTTCTGAGTTCGAGGCCAGCCTGGTCTACAGAGTGAGTTCCAGGACAGCCAGGGCTACACAGAGAAACCCTGTCTCAAAACAAAACAAAAAAACATAAAAAATAAAAAGTGAGGGCTGGTGACTGTACTTGCCCACCATGCCGGAGACCTCAGGTTTAATCCTTGGTGTTGCTAGAGCAACAAAGTCGCATGAGGGCTTTCTGAATGGGGAGGAAATTACAGAGTTGCTGTCGCGTGTTCCTACATTGTAAATGGAAGTCTCCATTGGAACTTGAAGGGCCTTTCTTTTCTTTTCTTTTCTTTTCTTTTCTTTTCTTTTCCTTTCTTTTCTTTTCTTTTTTCTTTTTTCTTTCTTTCTTTATTTATTTTTTTGGTTTTGGTTTTTCGAGACAGGGTTCCTCTGTGTAGTCCTGGCTGTCCTGGAACTCACTCTGTAGACCAAGCTGGCCTCGAACTCAGAAATCCGCCTGCCTCTGCCTCCCAAGTTCTGGGACTACAGGCATGTGCCACTACGCCCGGCTTTTTCTTTTTTTTTTTTTAAAGATTTATTTATTATTATGTTTAAGTACACTGTAGCTGTCTTCAGACACCAGAAGGGGGCGTCAGATCTCGTTACAGATGGTTGTGAGCCACCATGTGGTTGCTGGGATTTGAACTCAGGACCTCTAGAATAGCAATCACTGCTCTTAACCACTGAGCCATCTCTCCAGCCCAGGGCCTTATTTCTTGTAAAGGCTCCAGCTTCTCAAGGTTGCTCTTCTGACTTACACACAGCTCAGCATGAGTGTGGCCCTGGGTTTGACCTCCAGCACCAATATAAAAATAGCAACCCCTACGTCTCTTATTGAAAGTCCAAGGGACCAAAGCATAGACTTTGACATTTCAAGCAGGGCGGTGGTGGCTCAAGCCTTTAAACCCAGAACTGGCTGGGCGGTGGTGGCGCATGCCTTTAATCCCAGCACTTGGAAGGCAGAGGCAGGTGGATTTCTGAGTTTGAGGCCAGCCTGGTCTACAGAGTGAGTTCCAGGACAGCCAGGGCTACACAGAGAAACCCTGTCTCGAAAAAACCAAAAATCCAAAAAACCAAAAAACAAAACAAAACAAACAAACAAACAAAAATCCCAGAACTGCGGAGGCCGATGGATCTAAGTTCAAGATCTACAGATTCCAGGACAGCCAAGGCTACACAGAAGCTCTTTCTGGGCAGGGCGGGGTCTGGGGTGGGGTGGGGACACCGATGATGACAGGCGATGACGGCGACATTTTCTTCTCTAAATGACGTCAGGATATATTAAAGAAATGGCTGATGGGTAGTGTGAGCAATTACCCTGTAAATGTGGAGTCTGAGATGCTTGGGACTGAGTCAGGCCTGTGAGTGCGGGAAGCGTATGTACAGGTGCCTAGGACTCAGCAGCTGAAAGCGAAAGCTGTATGCGACTCTAAGAGAAGGTAGTTAAGCAGACACATGCTTAATGATACCAGTGAAGCAAGGAAGTCGTTTAAATCCCCAGAGTCCTACCTATAAAAGCAACGGATTGTGCTGCCAGGGTAGCTCGGTGGTGCAGCCTTTGCCCCTGGAATAGAAGGCTCTGGGCTCAAGCCCCAACACGGAAAACAGAAAGAAAAACAAACACCAAAAAAAAAAAAAAAAAAAAAAAAAAAAAAAGTAGTAAAACAAAACCAATTAGTCTGCAGCAGCTTGGATATAAAGAGGGCCCTACATGGCCGGGGCGCCATGGTGCTGTTGAGAGGCGGGGCATGTAATGGCGCAGGCCTTTAAACCCCGTAGTCCCGAGATAGACTAAGGCAGATCTCTGAGGTGAGTCCAGCCTGGTCTACAGATCGAATCCCGGGACAGCCATGGTTATGCAGAAATCAGTCTCAAAAATAATAAGAAAAAGAAAGAAAATTTAAAAAAAAGGGGGGGGGGAGGCGGTGGAGATTTTAAGAAAGGGATCGTGGGACTCTAGCCTTTCTCTCTTTCTGGCTTTGAGATGAGATGAGCATTTCTGGTCTACAACGGGCTTCCACCATGGTGGACCATGCCACTCCAGGTCCCAAAGCAATGCTCGTGCTGAAACAGTCAAAGTCTTTGTAAGATGATTATGTCAGGCGTTTGGTCACAGTACTGGAAAGCGTCTAGATACCCTTTGTCTGGTGTGTCTGAACAGGATGGTTTTTAGGGAAAACTAAAGTCCCAGGAGCCCAGTGAAAAAACTCCAGCATGAAAGTCATTTTCATGAGAGTCTGCACAGAAAACAAATGGGGGAACTGTGGTTACACATTGTAAAGGGAAGGGTAAAAGACAAGTAAGCCGGGCGGTAGTGGTGCACTCCTTTAATTCCAGCACTCAGAAGGCAGAGGCAGGCGAATCTCTTTGAGTTTGAGGCTAACCTGGTTTACACAGTAAATTCCAGGACAGCCAGAACTAATACTGTCTTGAAATAAACCCTGGGGCTGGAGAGATGGCTCAGCAGTTAAGAGCACCAACTGCTCTTCCGAAGGTGCTGAGTTCAAATCCCAGCAACTACATGGTGGCTCACAACCATCCGCCATCCGTAATGAGATCTGACACCCTCTTCTGGAGTGTCTGAAGACAGCTACAGTGTACTTACATATAATAATAAAAAAAAATCTTTAAAAAAAGAGAGAAAGAAAAAGAAATAAACCCTGTCATCAAAAAGAAAAAAAAAAAGAAGGTAGATGTTAGTGTACAGATATCCAGGAACAGGTTATTAAACTAAGTAAAGCCAAAGAAGTAATCAGAAAAATGGTACAGCAGTTTCTCATAGCCGAAAGAGAAGAAGTTACTTTGGGGACAGGTGACAGATGTGTGGCTTGAGGGGGAGTGATGAGGCTCTCAGGTTGTCAGGCAGGGCGGCACATGTCTTTAATCTCAACACACAGGAGGAATCTCTGTGAGTTCCAGGACAGCCTGGGCTACATAGTGAGACTCTGTCTCAAACTCACTCACTCACTCACTCAGTCACCCACTCACTCTACAGGTCAAACACAACCCTGATCTAAAAGAGAAAAATACATTTCTAAGCATCAGTATCCACAGGTGGAAAATCCCACACCTGAGATGGACTGCACACACATTAAGAATGGTGCATAAAATTACACTCAGCTACACAGATAAGATATATATGAAGAGTCAATGAACCCTGTCCTTAAGATAGGATCTTAATTCCATATGCAGATATTCTCAAAGCCCAGACATTTCTGGGCCCAGGTATTTCTGCTGAGGAAGAGAGATGACTCTATCCATCACAGGGGTGTTGCCTTACAATTAGCCCGTGGGTGGGGTATAGACTCTGTCGTCTTATGCTTAAATGTTAACCACATTTATTCCTGAAAAGTTAGGTGATAACAGAAAACTGGGAAGTGTTGTCATTTTTTTTGCACACTCACCTTTTAATAACAATGACTCATTGCGTGTGCGGGGAAGACGGACGCTAGCCCTTGCCTTTGGGAGTTCTGGGTTTTGAGAACACAGACGCACTCTGGATGCACTCTGTCTTGGACTGTGATCCCGGTGGATTGGAACTGGGAGGAGGACCATGACTCTCTTGATGGAATGCTCACCTGCGATGGAAGAGCGCCTGAGATTCCGCAGCGCCGCCAAGGGAAGAAATGGATCTGAATGGAGCAAAGTGGATAAAGAAAGCCTTCGGGGACTAGTGTGGATCCTTCCGGAGGGGAGGATGGAAGCCGGGGCGGGGCGGGGCGGGGCGGGGCGGGGCAGATAGATCTCAAGCATCTTTTGGAAGTGGAACCGCCAGGCTATTGATTAGTGCATTTGTTGTTTGTAGGTGGGTGGAATTCGTCAAGAAAGAAGAGAGCAATGCTTCTAGCATGGGCTGAGGGAAACCATTGAGCGAGACAGCCATCCAAAGCCACCGCCATGCAAAGCCACAGACAATGAGACTTTGCTCAGGAGTTCTGTTCTTCGTGCGCAGAGACGCTCCACAGCCCACCTCAGGCCTCTGGAACTTTTGCTTTTAGTTCATAGACCTGCATAGGTGTCTAACCCAGGGAAGGCCCTCAAGTGGCAGTTTGAACACAGTGCTCTCATTACAGATGCCAGCCAAGGCCCTACCTGGGGAATCACCATGTAGGATCAAGACACTGAGTACACTCCGTCCATGACA
The DNA here is from genome assembly GCA_964023405.1 of Apodemus agrarius. Classification (NCBI taxonomy): domain Eukaryota; kingdom Metazoa; phylum Chordata; class Mammalia; order Rodentia; family Muridae; genus Apodemus; species Apodemus agrarius. The sequence continues at coordinate 31,312,834 of OZ030012.1, read as the reverse complement.
GACGTTTAGCCTTACACTAATTAAGTTCAATCCCTTTGGCTTAATCCCCATAAAATTACAGTATGCTTTTGTTTCTAAACTGTGACTGCAGAAACAACTCAACCCCAGCTCGGGCAAGGGCTTAATAAACTGATAGTTAGCTTCGTGGGCTGTCATCAGGAGTTTCTTATGCAACAGCAGTTTGAGAGTCGGGAGGAAAATGTAAACATTCTGTAAGCTGGGCAGGAGTTTCAGCGGGGAGGAGATTTGTTACGCTGGGGAAGAATGTCACAGGTGTGATGTGCCTGCCACACGACAGTCGGGCCTCACCGGGAGTAGGCAAAGTGGTCATGGTACACAGGGAGGGCTGGGGACAGATAGGTTTGACCAAGTGGCTTGCCAAAGCTGGGCTCTGTGACGGCGACAGGCAGACTTAGCATGGAGGTATTTGCACAGTTGGTGCTTGTAAGTGCAAGGTTGCCACACGCGTCGGCTAGCACAGGTTAGCCAGTAGCACTGTGTCAGACAGGCCCTTCTTACTCCCGGAGACACAAAGACGGTCTTCGTGGGTGAGGGGTCCGTTGTTCTGCTCATTCTAAATCTCTCCTACACATCTTCACGGCCGCGGGGTTTTCCTTTTCCTTGAAGGAGTGGCCCTCGCACTTCCTGGTCCTGGTGTCGTAAGAGTCTTGGTGACTTTAAACTTGAGCTAGGTCTACATGCCGTGACCCCCACTTTCCTTAGTGTCACCAGCTGAAGCAGGTAATCTAGCCCACGTCAGGCCCACACATGCCCACCTTCTAAGTGACTTGCCCCAAGGACATGAGTGAGTTGGAGAAGCCCTTGAAAGGTCCCAGGACCGTGAACTCACACCCAGGAAGAGAGCTATGGCAGCTTTGGACTAAGCTAGCCTAGCACAGGGAGGGGCGTGCTTGTGCCTTGAGGAAGGCATGTGGTGAAGGCTGGCTCACTGGTTCTGAGTTAGCCTTGTACAGTGAGAAATGAGAAGGACTGAAGACTTTTTGCATGCGTGCGTGTATGAGTGTGTGTGTGTGTGTGTGTGTGTGTGTGTGTGTAAACACATAACCACTCAAATGAGATGTTCCCTAAGCTGGGCGGTGGTGGCGCGTGCCTTTAATCCTAGCACTTGGGAGGCAGAGGCAGGCGGATTTCTGAGTTTGAGGCCAGCCTGGTCTACAGAGTGAGTTCCAGGACAGCCAGGGCTACACAGAGAAACCCTGTCTAGAAAGAGAAAGAGAAAGAGAGAGAGAGAGAGAGAGAGAGAGAGAGAGAGACTCTATCACTGAGCTCCATCTCAGGTTTTGGGGTTTTAAGACTGGCTACTCTTGGGGTTCTTCATTGACAATTTAGAGACAAAAGTACTTAACATCGTGTACATTTTTATTGTATTTATTTGTTGAGGCAGGGCTCACTATGTAGATCAGGCTGGCCCGTGTGCTGCCACCACACCCGCCTTATATATACTTACTTTATAAGGATTAAACCAAACAGGTTTAAGATGTTAGCATAAAGTTTACTTTCTCCTGTTGGTCATAGAGATGTCTCAGGCATGCACATAGGGTATGCACGACACAGGAAGGTGCTTCTTCCGCTGGATTTACAACAGGTTTATGGCATTGCCTTATAGTCAGATGGGTGCCTTTCACAGACGAGATACACATTCAGCTTTCTGAGATAAAGGATGAAACTGTAGGGAGCTGGGAAAGAAAATGAGTCGTTCTTTTCTCAAGAGAATAGCAGGTTCAGACCCACGAGCCCCTTCTGGTCTTTGCTGCCTCTAATCTGGCTAACTTTCAGTCACTCACTAATTAAAGGGCGTTTGTCCCAGTGGTAATCCAAAGCAGGGAGTTATTTTTCAAAATGCTCCGTTTAAGCCAGGCGGTGGTGGAGCATGCCTGTAATCCCAGCACTTGGGAGGCAGAGGCAGGTGGATTTCTGAGTTCGAGGCCAGCCTGGTCTACAGAGTGAGTTCCAGGACAGCCAGGGCTACACAGTGAAACCCTGTCTCGAAAAACAAATACAAAACAAAACAAAATGTTCTGTTTGACTTTGGAGTGCTTTGCATGCAGTATGGTGACAGACTTATTTCCCCGTGCATTACATTGTCATAACTTAGACTTGGAGGACTGCGGTCAGTGAGACACAGCAGCGCAAAGGTAGAGGTGCAGAAAGACCCAGTCCCTGCTCACAGGGAGGAGGAGCCGTCTGCCCGTCCAGATAGGCCGAGGCCATGTCAGTAGACTGCCTTTGGTCTAATATCCCCAGAGTTGTTACATCACTTACATGCAGAATACACTGGCAGGGGCTCTGCTTGATGCAGACAGAGACTCATGGAGATTATATTATTTGAAGAAGGGGTGGGTTCTAGGTGGAAGCTTGGGGCTTGTTAATTTCAAAGTAGGGCTTTTCATTCTGCTCCTTCTTGTTAGCAGCGCACACTAACGAGCTCAGTTTTGGTTCACCATGCCAAGACCGCAGAATCTCCGTGGAGAAATAATACCCAGGCGATTGCTAAGGTCGAGGGAGCACCTGTGATGCCTGGACTGGGAAGGCAGGTTTCCCTCAAGAAGGCAAGTGTAGGCCCTACAGGGTGGCTCAGTCAGTGAGGGCTCATACTGCTTAGCCTGATGATCCTCCATCCCCAGAACCCGCAAGGTGGAAGGAGAGACCAGACATCTTGCAAGTTGACCTCAAACATACAAACAAACAAACAAACAAACAACAACAACAACAAATTAAATAAAGAGAGTGCAGGAAAAAAAAAAAAGGTGGGGAGTTTGACGAGCGATCAGTTTGTTTAGGGATCAGAAAGGATTACGAAAATCCAGAAAAGGCACTTTTCAAGACGGGATGCGCAGTCTGTATCTGATGCTGCAAACGGTTGGAGGAGGAAGACTCTGAGGACCTGCAGTCATTTCTCTGGGCACAGGCCACTGACAGTGGCTCCAACAGCGAAGAAGAGGCTGCGACTGTCCCCGGGAGGGGACAGGACACATGGGGAAGCCCTGGTCTTACAGCAGCTGATTACGGTTTTGGGGAGGGACAAACAATAACGGAGACACAGGCATGGTAAGATGATTGTAGGGAAAGGTCCAGAGGAGAGAGATTAAAATTGTATTAGAGGTGGTGGAGAGGTGGCCGGTATCAAAGGGCCGTGCTCCAGGAGAAAGAGCCACCTGTGACAAAGAGGAAAAAAAGAGCCAGAACTTTGTGGTGCTCCTTTGGGGGCGGGGGGGGGGGCAGGGTCTGGCAAGAGAGGAGGAGCTTCCTGGGGGGCCTGGCAGGAGGCGGGACCGGCCGCAACAGGTGTGCGGGCGCCAGTGCTGGCTGGCTAGCGGGGCGGGGCGACCCGGGAGGCCACACCCTGAAACTACCTGCGCGGGGAGGAAGGATGAGAACGGGAGCCTCCGCCGCCGGCCGGGCGCGCTGGGCCTGCCCCGGAACTTGGACCGTGCCTCCCCTCGCACCCCTCGTCCCTCGTGTCCCCAACACCCCGCGGGCCATGGTAGTCGGCTGCCTGCAGGTACCACGCTTCTGAGACCGGCAATCGGGCCGCCGAGACCATGGGGAGCAATCGGGGCCGTAAGGCCGGAGGGGGCTCGCATGACTTCAGCGGGGGACTCAAGTACAACTCCCGGCTAGAGGTAGGCGAGGGCTAGGGGACCCGGGGCCGGGCGTCTCCAGTTCCGATCCGCGCGCACCGTCACCTGCGCGGGGCCCTCGGTTTCGCCCGAGCTCCGCTCTACGACCCGTGGGTGGCCGGAGCTCGGGTGCACAGGTGGAATTTCCTGTTCGGTGGGTGCCTGGCCGCTGGTGGCAGGGCGGGGCCGGTCGGACCTCGGCCCCAGATCTGCCTCGCTCTGGCCACCGAGGAGGCGGGAAGCCCCAGGGCCCGGAGGCGTCGGGGGCGGGAGGGGGCACTCCTCCTGCCTCCTGTCCTCTGGCTTCTCTTGATGGCTGGAAAAGAGGACCTCCCTCCCCCCCCCACTGACCCCCCCCGCCCCCCATTGCTCTGGGCTTTCAGGGCTCGGAGTTAGTGACCTGGGCTAGGGCAAGGACAAGTTGGAGAGTTGTCTGTCCTTGGCCTCTGCAGAAATTCGTTTTACTCTTCCTGGTCAAAGGCGCTTTGGGTCTTTTGTAAGGGGTGAACTCAGCAAAGCTTTGTCCGCACAGAGTGCGGGGCCGAGGGCTTGTTGGCCCTTGGGAAGGTGGCTGTCTGGGGGTGGTGAAGCCTGTGTCCTGAGCCTTTTGGAAGAAACCTTTTAGTAAGCGGGAAACAGAAATCATGAGAAGTCTCTTGAAAGACCTCAGAAGCGTTTCACTTTGCAGTACGCAGTGGGGGAGGGCGTTAGTTACTGAAAGACACACACACGGGCCGGGGCCGGGGTGGTACAGTGGGACCGGCGGCCAGGCTTTTTTCTGAACCGCAGCTAGAGGCTGGTGAGCGAGACTCATTGCTCTGGCGGAGGCAGTTTCCTGGAGCCGAGCTTTCCCCTTCCGCCACTTTTTCACGCATTCCTTCTCTGGTGACTTGGAGAAGAGCAGATCTCGGGGACCGGGGACCGTGAGCCAGGACTCTGCTGCCTTCTTTTCAAAACCCCTTGTAACCAGAGTCAGAGTCTCCCCGCCCCCCGCCCCCCCCCCCACAAGCTGGGTTTCTGCCCTGCTGCGAGATGCCACCTGCTGCCGCCTTCTCTTTCTTTCTGTAATTGGGGTGTTTGTGAGTCCTTAGTAATTGACTGTTTGGGGCTCGTGCCTCCTCGGCAGGTAGCCTGCTGTTTGTTTGGTGTTTGGTCTTCCGGGGCTGTTTTTCTCTCATTCTCCGTTTGCCCTTCCTGACTTCCCTTTTGAAGACTGATGCTGATACTGAAAGTGGGTCCTCTGGTGACTGAATTCAGTCTCCTGTTTAGGCTATGTACTCCCACCCCCACGGCGGGGGTGGAGGGTGGGGGGGGGAGGACGCACAAAGTTTCTCCCTGACCCAGGGCGGGGCTCACTGCTCTGGTCCCTGGGCTCCTGCTAGATTACTGTTCACCAGGGACTCCACTTTGCCTTCCTCCTAGGTCCACATTCATCTCCGTCCCTTGGGTTTCTTCTATTCCCTTCTGCAGGTTTCTTTCTGCCTCTGTGACTCACGCTGGTTTTTTTTTCCCCCAGTTTGGTTGAACGACCCCTGTACCAGTGCTGGGCCAGGCATTCACTGCCCAAAGGGGCTCTCAGAGAGCAATAGGATGAGGCTGGTTCCTTTGAGGAACTTAGTGTTTCGGGACGTGTGAACACACACACACACACACACACACACACACAGGAGTGTCTGTTTACAGTTGGGGTCTGCAGATCTGCCGTGACTCTTCCTCTGACCAGTCTGTGTGGCTGCTGCCTCTTGGGCTGAGGTCTGGCTGGGTCCCGGGGGCACCACTACCACAGCCTTTGAGTTGTGACTTGTCCGTCTCCTTCCCAACGTTGATTATGCTGGTCCCTCACGGCTCCCACAGAGCGGAGGAGTTATTTCTCTGTGTTATTTTCCCTGTCGCATGTATCCTGGGACTGTGTGTGCCCTGCCCAGGTACGGCAGGTGTGCAGACACCAGTTGTTATGGCTGCTGATGAGAACGGAGAAGTCAGCCTCACTGATTGGTTAGGTCAAACTTAACCAAACGGTTGAATGTTTGATGGTGACTGTGAAGTTGCATATATGCGTATGAAGTATGCATAAATGTTTAGTAATGATCTCCTTAGGTAAGACTGAGTGTTCCCCAACAATAGAGAGACAGGTTGGGAACTTATAGATGCTGTGGGTCAATACTAGGAGTTTGGGAGCTAGGCCTTACAGCCCTGAATATTTAGAGTCATCTGCTAATTGCTCAAACACTCACCCATTCATTCAGTCACTCGTTTGCATAACAGGTATTTACTAAGTACCTGGCCGAGAGGCACTTGCCAGATATTGAGAAGGATCTGTCACAGTGCCTGCCTTCCGTGTCACCATGGGCACCGTGGACAAGCACAGAAGGAGCATTTAGAAGGACATCTGTCTAGCCCACGCTGGTTACCAGGGCAGATAGATGAATTGGGCGGCAGGCTTCTGTGATGTAGTAGTGACAGGGGAAGATGACACGGAATCAAGACCCAGGGCCACCGCTGCCTAGCCAGGTGACATGAGACGCTATCCAACCCCAGTAAGCCTGTTTTCCAGGCTATGACATGGAATGGCATGTGTGACCCACGTTTATTCCTAAGACTTAAAGGAGTACTTTACATAGGAAACCTTTGTAAATCCGTAGTAGCTTTCAGATCAAACAATCAGGTTTCTTTTTGTTTTGTTTTGTTTTGTTTTGTTTTGTTTTGTTTTGTTTTGTTTTGTTTTGTTGAGTTTGAAAGGCCCTGAGACCAATAGGAAGGCGATGTATTTGGGGGTGCAAATTGGAATCTCCACCTTAAGTGGGTTCCTGACTTTGCAGAAGTCCTGGGCTGCCTCGCTGAGCACGGGGCTATGCTCCATCTAGGGAGGGTGCCCTGGGGAGCCACACCCCCGGCCATCTGCAGTCTAGACCATCCTGCTGAGCCTTTTCATCTTTTCACTTCACCGTCTCTCCAGCTTCTATGACGAGAACTGAGGGGCCTGCTCACCCCGATTCCCTCGGAGTCTTTTCTTTCAGCAGGCAAAGTGCACCTGCCGGAGCCTCTAAGGACTGGGTGCTGGGTGACTGAGACCGAGCAGGCAGCGGGCACTGGGAGTCTGGGTGTGCTGCGTGGGTGAGGAACAGCAGGTGCTGTCAGGGGAAAGGAAGGCTGCTTTCTCCAGTGGCTATTAGAAGACCCACCCTTCCCTCCACCCCGGGTCCTACCGACCTCACTTAGGAGTCTGGAAAGCTGAGGCAGAGGAGACCACTGGACTTTAAGAACTACTTCCGTGTGCCGGAGTCTCCGGCTCCCGGTGGACTTGCTTAGGGCCATCCGCGGCTAAGCTGTCATTGTCACAGGCTACAGAAGGAGAAGCGATCCTGCTTCCTCTCTTACCTGGTCTCTGCGGAGAGAGGCCTCGGCGTGCTGCGGTCTCGGAGTTCCCCTGGTGTCTGTTTTGTTCTCTAGTGTGTGGTTCTACCCAGGCTGTTGGCTTTTCTCTCCTAAATCATGAAGTGTGTTACTGAAATGGGAGAGAGAGAGAGAGGCCGGACAGAGTCTGGAGAGAGGCCACCTCTTAAAGATGTTATCTGGCTCCCTGTGGCGACCACGGGGCAGGATCGTGTGCAGCATTAACTTTTGCTGCTAGTGCTTGGTGGCTTACACGATCGTCTCAGAGGTCACGACGTTCCTCTGAATCCAAGGGGGATTGCTTCATGGATCTCAGAATCTAAGGGGCCTGAGCCCCTTAGGTAAGGTGACATCGGACAGCCCTGATTAGAGTCACAGTAGGAGGACATTCTGAGAACTTTTGTCATTAGGTGGTCTGGTCAGTGTGTAGACCTTGATTGTACAAGGTGACATGTTGTAGCCTGTCACATACCGGAGCTGTATGCTGCGTGCTGTTGTATGTGATGGGTTTTTTTGTTTGTTTGTTTTTTGTTTTGTGGAGTGTGACTATTCATATAGAATCCAAACACAGCCTCCACGTACTTCAGGTCTTCATCTCTAAATTACTTATTATATAATACCATTAAATAATTGTTATATTAGAGATAAGCAAATGTCTGTACCTGTTCCCTACAGATACAGTTTTTTATTTAGTTATTAGTTAGTTCGATTTGTTAGTAGTTGTCTGTGGTGCTAAAGGTTAAACCCAGACCTTTGTGCACAGCAGGCAATGGGCAGCTCAGTTTTGACTCTGCGTCATCCTCGGGTTCTGTGTAGCCCAGGCTGTCCTGGAACTCGCTCTATAGACCAGGCTGGCTTCGAGATCCGCCTGCCTCTGCCTCCCAAGTGCTGGAATTAAAGGCATGTGCCACCACCGCCCTTCCCCGTCAGACAACATTTCTAGAATCAGGTCCGTACTGAAAATTCCTCCAGGCGCTTGTCTTCCTTTTTATGCTCATTCAACCTGAGCTTAAGGACCCCTCATGTTTTCTCTGGAGTTTTTTGTGACTGTTGTCTAGCTGGTCGGAATCTCAGATCCCCTTCTTCGTCTGTGGCCGCTGCTGGCGATGGTTTATAAGGACTATCATGATGGTGATGGAGGAAAGGGTGGAGGATTCCGCTTCTCCCCTTGCCTCACTCGGTCCTTAGCTTCAGTTCGTTGTCTCACTCGCCGTGGCGTTGACGTGGAGAAACCGGAAGCACAGTTTACAGCTGAAAACTCCGGGGGCGCAAAGGCCTTGTGTAAACCGCCCCAAAGGCAGTGGGAGGTAGAGAAAGATTTCAGACCTTGATCTGTGTGACTTCAAAGCCCATGAGCTTAACCACAATGCTATTATAAAACTGGGTTCCAAAGACAGTGGTGATTGATGCGTATCCCCAGCAGATCCCAGAACACATCATTAGGGTGTTGTGAGCACATTAAAAAAAAAAAAAAAAAAAAAAAAAAAAAAGTGGTGATCACCAGGCGCCAGCCCAGTGCGCCTAAGTCATCTCACTCCAAACCTGTCTGGGTTTCCTTTTGATGGGCTGACCTAGCCGGGAGACCAGGTGCACAGCAGAGGTGATTGCAACGTGGCTTTCATCGAAATATACCTTCATCAAACGTCATAGCGCAACTTTAAACTGAAAAACAATTCATCCAACCGAAGCTGACAGATCAGCTCGGTCCATTTCCTTTGGCTCCTCCCAGCCCTTAGCTGGCCTGTGACTGTTATCCAGTATTCTGTCCCGCACATATCTATCAAAGGCAAGGCAGCGAACCTGAGTCTGGGCCCCCTGGGGGACTGGGGACTGGCAGTCTTGAGGTCTGGTAGGCTTGTGAGCATCGTGCTAAGGAGGGTCCCTCTGGGCAGTGACCTTTGGTCTGTTCTCCTCCGTTTCCTTCTGTGCCTTTTCCTCTCTAGTGACAATTCCGTCGGGACATTCAGACTTGGGACACTGGCCTCTCGCCTTCTGGAGGTGACAGTAAGCTGGGAGGGAAAGGTCGATGCCACTGATGGTTTAGCAGTGACTCAGATGGAGCTAGCTGGCCCTCTGGGTGGATTGTCGAAACAGAACGTGTCCATCTGGGTCTGGAGGGAAGGCTGCCCACATGACACCATTCTCCCTGATGGAAACCGAAACCGCCTCCCTCCATGGCTGGGGTGAGGAGCCTACTCCGCCCCAGTGCGTCCAGAGGGTTGAGGGGACAGTGATTTTACCATAGGCCAGGCTCGTCGTTTACCAAGTGGCTTTTTAAAAAATCCCTCCCCCACCATATTTATCTAGATGTGTTCAAAGAATATTTTTGAGGACCCGTGAGCTAGCTCAGCAGGTAAAATCACTTACCAAACAAGCCTCAGGGTCACGGTTTTATCCTTGAAACTCACAGAAGCTTTCCATTTAGTGGCTCCTATCTGTAATCGTGGCATTCCTCCTGAGAGATGGGATGTAGAGATAGAAAAATTGCCCAGAAGCTAGAAGGCCAGCTAACCCTTAGCGTATCACATTGCAGAGAGGAAAGCAAAACAAAACAAAACAAAGCCCCAAGATCCTGCCAAAGTAAGGTAAGAGGAGAGAACTGACCCCTGAAGCCGCACGTTCTAACCTCCACAAGCACCCGCACCATAACAGGTACATCCACACACACTTTGTACACCCCACACTAATAAGTAAAAAATAAAATGTTATTAGAAGGCTAAGAAGGAGCCGGGCTGTGATGGTGCACGCCTTTGATCCCAGCACTTGGGAGGCAGGGGCAGGCTGAGTTCAAGGCCAGCCTGGTCTACAGAGTTCCAGGACAGCCAGGACTATACAGAGAAAACCTGTTTCGAAAAAAAACAAAAACAAGAAGAAGAAGAAGAAGAGGAAGAAGAAGAAGAAGAAGAAGAAGGAGGAGGAGGAGGAGGAGGAGGAGGAGGAGGAGGAGGAGGAGGAGGAGAAGAAGAAGAAGAAGAAGAAGAAGAAGAAGAAGAAGAAGAAGAAGAAGAAGAAGGCTAAGAAGGTTTAGTGTACATTCGAAGGAAATATGCTTGACCCTGATAGTATTATTTTTTATTAGATTTCTTTCATTTATGTGTGGGTGTCTCATCAGTCTGTACGGATGTGGAGTGTGTGTGGACTGACTGCCTATGAAGAGCAGAGGAAGGCACTGGACCACGCCCCACCCCCGGAACAGGAATTACAGATGGCGGTGAGCCCCCATGTGGGTGCTGGGAGTTGAGTCCAGGTCTTCTGCAAGAGCAGTGCGTGCTCTTAACCGCTGAGCCATCTCTCCAGCCAGTCAGAGTTTTTAAATGGGAGGACGTGCTCTGGCAATTTGGTATTGTGTATGCGTGCTCCATCTCTCCTTCTCTCTGTTTTATTTGTTTGTCTCAAGATGGCCTCACTATGGAGATCTGGCTATCCTGGACCTCACTGTGTAGGACCAGGCTGGCCTTGAACTCACAGACACCCGCCTGTCTCTGTTTCCAGTGTGCTGGAAAAGAAGCAAATTAGAAAGTGAAAAAAAAATTTTTTTTTGAAATTTGTTCCTCAGGGTATTGATTTAAAAGTTTAAAAAATGATTTTCATATTAGCCCAGAAGCTCTGAATACCCAAGACACAACTCACATATCAAATTATTCCCAAGAAGAAGGAAGGAGAGGGCCCTGGTCCTGGAAAGGCTTGATGCAGCATTGTAGGGGATTGCCAGGACAGAGAAGTGGGAGGGGGTTGATTGGGGAATGGGCGGAGGGAAGAGGGCTTATGGGACTTATGGGGAGGGGGGAACCGGGAAAGGGAAAATCATTTGGAATGTAAACAAAGAATATAGAAAAAATGATTTTCATTTATGTGTATGCACGCGCATCCCTGTCTACATAGACATGCCTGTGCAGGTGTTCTCAGGGGCAGAAGAGGGCATCCGATCCTCTGGAGTTACAGGTGCTTGTGAGCCGCCCCATGTGGGTGCTCCCCAGCCCCTGTTCCCTGAGGCTTTAACCCTGTCAGAAGTGCTATAGTTGTTTTTTGGAGAGACGCTGTGGCGAGCATGTGTGTAGAGGTCATTTACGGGAGGGAGTCTGGGGTATACAGAAGGACGTGTATAAGTCCTACGCAAACAGAACTTCATCTTACACAAGTGACTCGACCTGGTGACTTACAGATTTTGTCATCCAGTGAAATCTGGAATCTGTCCTCTGTGCATGGGGACCAGTGCCTATTCCAGATGAATATGACTTCTGTTTCAGTCCGTCTTCGTTTTTTCTTCGTTGGTTAGCGACTCTTTGAAAGGACGTTTTAGTTCATCACGCAATCTCTCCCTTGGCGCTGTGTCATCCCTTCTTCCTCTCCTTTGACTGCTTAGATGAGCATCTCGTATGAGTTAGTGGATGTTTAATGGGAATGCATCCAGCAGGCTGAGGGTTGTACCTGACCCACCCCCCCACCCCCCACCCCACCCCCCGGCAGCACCGTGGAACCCGCTGGGTCAGATGGCTTGTGCTGTGCTGTCGTATTCAGATCGTGTTCTTGGGAATATGACTAATGAGGAGGTTAAGCCAGGTTTGGAAAACATTCTGTTTGACTGATTGCTGGAATCAAGCATGGTTCGCTAGAGAAAGCAGAGCAAGAACACACACAAACACTGAGTGACTCCGCGCTGCCCTGAGCCAGAGAGATCAGACTGGCTCTGTCGTAGCGTGAGCAGCGAAGCGGTCTTTTCGAAGCAGATCACACCGTTGAGGACCGGGAGGACCTTGTGATGTTGGTGTCCAGTGAGAATGAGATTTCCCGGAGAAGCAAACAGCTCTGGGATTGACCCTGATAGTATTATTATTTTTATTAGATTTATTTCTAAATAAATAGGGGATTTATTTAGAGCAGGGATGTCCCCCTTGAATCTGCTAACCCGCTCTGAGGATGAAACTCTGAAGATCCTCCGAGCTGCCTCCTGAGAGTCTGGCTTGTAATTATGAATTCAGTGAAAAGCATTTCCCTGTTTGCCTGTTCAACCCTTTCACTCCAGCCCAGTCTCAGATCTGCACCTTAATTAGGGGCCTGGGAGCCACGGAGCACACGTTTCTGAATCTTACTAATTTGCGGAGGCTTGAGGGTTTTGTCTGCACATCCCCGGGGCTTGCCAAGCATTGTCCCTCAACCACAGAAAAGAAAGCCACTGATCTCTCCTGGTAGAAACACGGCCTTGAATGATTCTCCAGGGATCCACTAAACTTTGTGTAGTGGTAGGGACGGGGGTGGGAGAGGGAAGCCAACACTCCCCAAATCCTGCATGTGGTTTATTCAGATACCATTTATTTAAAAAAAAAAAAAAAAAAAAAACGATCCAGCAGTGAAGTTTAATTACATTAGTGACTGAGGGACTGAGGCGCTTGGGGGACAGGAAGAAGGTAGGTGTGGTTTTAAAAGACAACAGGCTGGGTGTGGTGGCACACTTCTTTAATGGACTCCCAAGCTAGAGACAGGCTGATCTCTGTGAGTTTGAGGCCAGCCTGGTCTATATAATGAGTGTCACTCAGGACAGCTAGAACCAGGACTCTGAGAGAGAGAGAGAGAGAGAGAGAGAGAGAGAGAGAGAGAGAGAGAGAGGCTTTGCCTCAGCCCTCCCCCTTCCCTGCCCCTCCACACAAAAGACAATGGGAGGGAACTTTGTGTTGGAAGCAGGACACAGTCCATAGTGGGTGCAGGGACCCGCCCCAGTGGTAGAGCACATGTAAAGACACACATGTACACGTGTGGCAGGAGACCTGGGTGAGTTCTGTGGAGTATATCAACGCCACGCGGGTACAATGGGCAAAGTCTACAAGCGCTTCATTAAATTCTTACATTTTTGCAGAAATCTAAATTATCTCAACACAAGTTACAGTAACAAAAGCCACACTAGTCTGTGAAATTGGGATGTAGATTCAGTGAAAAGTCAAAGAAACGGAATAAAAAGACGTTAGGAGATGCTGGTCAGAACCTCTCCTGCTCCTGTTTCTGTTGTTTAGCTTGTTTTGGGGGGTGGAGGAGGGGAGGGAGGAGGGGGTGGGGAGGGTGGCTTAGATCAGCCAGGCTATGGCTGTCACACTTGGCCACGCTGGGCAGGGAGGGTGGTGTAGTGGTTGGGCCATGTCTCAAGCTCCAGCCACTGCTTCCTCCCACCCCACCCCCAAATCAAAGAGTCACGTGATAAGTCTTGGTGGGACTGAGGATGGAGGCTGTGTGGGAGGGACTGTAGAAGAGGCCTCTCTGCTTCCCAGGCTCAGGAAGGTGCATTGGGCTCTCTTTTTATTTTTTATTTTATTTTTTTGAGGAGCACCCCACCCCACACCTGGGCTTGGTCCCTCTTGGGCCTGTCAGGTCTTCTCTGGGTGGTGAATGCATGGTGGGCGGGGAAAATAAAATCAAAGGGACACAGTAGAGAGGCCCCTGTCATTAGCTGGAATTAGCTAATTATGTTCTCTAAGGGGTCATTAGCCTAGTTTTAAGAGCGGGAGACTGAGGACCAATGAGAAGTTTTTGCCCCATGAGCTGGGGGGGAGGGGGTTCAGACCAGAACCCCAAATCTAGGTCACACCCACTCCATCCCACAAAAAACAAAAAGGAAAGGATTTATGTCAGACGGCCCTACCCGCACTGTGTTTCTTCTCTTCTGAGAAGGAAGGTGTCTTGTGGCTGGGATGCGTGGCTTCTGTCCCCAGGCTGGGTTGGCAGCGGCCACCAGGGCCACCACCGCGGGCTTCAGTTTAGAGGGGAGGCACAGCAGAGACATAGGAGGAGCCTGCTGTTCCCTGACAGAGAGTCTCTTTTCAGTGTGTTGCGGACAGAGCCAGGTAGGTCCCGGGGACTTTCCCTCGCGATCAGATCAGGTATGGAGACTTTGTGCTTACTTTACTCCGTGACAGCTCCCGGCCTTCTGTTGGTGTTCTGTTCTGATGGGCTGTAGTTGATACATGGACAGAAATTCTGCATCCAGTATTCGCATCTTATGGGACAGCGGGGGCCAGTGATAGCTATGGTCAGAGAACAAAGATGGGGTTCTGCGTGGGAAAACGATGAAAGGGTTGGGGGGAAGGCCCCCCCCCACACACACACCATGGGACTCGGCCTGAGGCTGGCTGTGCGAATGGGGAGTGTGTGTTTCTGGTAGCCCCAGGGAATTTGGGGATGATGCCATAGCTATTAAGGGAGGGTCCCCATGGCAGGAAGTACAGCCAACCCACACCACAGGTACCTTCAGTCCTGGGTGACTTAAAATAGACTGGCTCGAGCTGGTAAGCCCGGCTGCTTCCTTCACCAGTGGTGAGAAGTGGGTGAGCCTGGCTGCCCAGAAACTGGGAAGTGTGGGTGGAGTTTCTCAAGTGTCACTGCCCAAGTGACCCAGGCACCTGTTATAACCTTTCCAGATCCCAGGCGCTTCCCCTGTGCAATACCCCAGGGTCTGCAGACCGGGAGAGAGGCGGGGGGTGGGGGTGGGGGGGTGGGGGGGTGGGGGGGTGGGAGGTGGGGGTGGGGATGGGGAATCCCGATGCTGAATGAGCAATGTGTTTGTTCTAGATCATTTCTTACTGGACAAGTCTGGGGAAGGGTTGGCTGGCGTGTTCAACAGGGACCAGAGGTGCCTGGGTTTCGAGAGGCGGGCTTTCGGCCGATCAAACGCTGTGGCTAATGGTTAGGTAGGAGGTGGAGGTTTCTTTCCTTCTCTTGTTTTGTAAAGTTCCTCCTTGAATGAGAGTTTCCTGGTTTCTGGACTGTAACGATGACGGTTAGGTGAAGTCTGGCACTGGCAGCCTGCAGGTGGCCAGCTGGATCACTGGAGAAAGTCCTCAGCAGGACTGTTCTGGCGGCCGGACAGTCTTGGGGGCTATTGTAGCTTTAGTTCAGCTCCCTGCAAAAAAACCAGAGTGTTCTAGTAGACATTCTGGTTTCCTAGGACATATGAAAGTTAATTTCCCCCTTTATTCTGCTAAATCTAAAAACCAAGAGAGAGAGAGAGAGAGAGAGAGAGAGAGAGAGAGAGAGAGAGAAGAAAACCAAACAAATAATCAAAACCAACGTACCAACTTAATAAAGAAAACTCTTGCTAGCCGGGTGGTGGTGGAGCTCGCCTTTAATCCCAGCACTTGGCAGGCAGAGGCGGGCGGATTTCTGAGTTCGCGGCCAGCCTGGTCTACAGAGTGAGTTCCAGGACAGCCAGGGCTACACAGAGAAACCCCCTGTCTCGAACCCCCACCCCAATAACCCCCCCAAAAAAACAAAAAAACAAAACAATCTTGCTAAAAGATGTAAATGACTGTTTGAGCCTCGGTAAAAAATGGTGCCCACGGATTGAAGGTGACCTTGCCTTCGGTTTGTAAGTAGCACCGGTATCTTAAGTGAAGTGTAATAAAATGAGCTATGCCTGCAATCAGCGACTTGACCTCTGGCTTTTCTCTGACTCCACCTCTGTTGTCTCTCAGAGCTGTCCACGTCCCCAGGTTCAGCTCTCCCTGTCTAGACAACAAACCCCGGGTCCCTTCCGTTTCAGGGTTCATTCTCTATTCTGTTGACTGAGGTGGCCTCCGGCTCTGTGGCATTTCTGGGGACTCTAGCTAGGATGCCCAGAGCTGGCTGGCAAGATCATGGGCAGGCCATTATGGACAAGCCGATGTCTTCAAAGCACTGTATGTGGCCTCCTGTCGTCTTGCCTCGCCGGCCACCCCAGAGCTCAGTCACCTCCATCATGCTCTCTGTTTTTGTTTTGAGAGTCTTTGGGATATTTTACAGCTCTCAGCCCAGGGGTGGTGATATCATGGAATCGAAATCTGTCCCACCTGTTGAGCTGATACACTGAGTCACAGATTGAGTACCGTCTGCCACAAATCAGTGACAGTTGGCAGAGGCTCATGCATCAGCCACCCTTGACTTAGTCGCAGATCTGAGCCACACACCTGTGTTCCCAAAAAGATGACATCAGCACCCCTGCCCTTTGACCTTGATCTCCCGGCTGCAGAGACAGGCTTGCCCCTATCATGTGACTGCCCGTCACCCTCCCTGAGAGTCTGAGTAAACCTCTTCGGGTTTCCATGATTGATTACTCCTGTCTTTTCGGCGTGCCACACCCAACTTGTAAGAGATGAGTCTGGAGTGAAGGTTTATTTTATTTATTTTTCTATGATTCTGATGGAATCTCTTCTGAATCTTGTCAAGTGTGATGAGGACTTGGCAGGGAGTGTACGAATTCACCCAGATCAGACCCGAATAGAAAATAACCGGTTCCGTTTGCAAAGCACCAGGGTAGGTAGGATGTAACAGGGATAAAAAGAACTGTAATGAAGCACCTGCCTCGCCGGGCAGTGGTGGCGCACGCCTGTTATCCCAGCACTTTGGAGGCAGAGGCTGGTGGATTTCTGAGTTCGAGGCCAGCCTGGTTTACAGGGTGAGTTCCAGGACAGCCAGGGCTACACAGTGAAACACTGTCTCAGTAAAAAACAAAAACAAAAACAAAAACAAAACACCCCTCCTGCCTTGGGCAGTGGGCTGCACAGGCGGGTGGCTTCAGAGCCATCCTGAATCCCACCAACCACCATCTGGCATGCAAATGAGGGCAGTCGTGATTGGTTGGTACAGGCAAGGTCTGTAGTGCAGGACCGTGGTTGACCACAGTTGCTTTCTTTCTAACCGGGACACAGGACCACGATCTGAGCTAACCATGGCAAATTCTTGCCTTGACTTGCTGGTCTCAGAACCAGGGTTGCTGTGAACCTCTCTGATGTGTCTGAACCAGGAGAGGGAACCTCTCAACGAGGGGATGCTTTAGCCGCTTCGAACAGTATGTGGGTTCAGCATTTAGCTTTCAGCCGTGTTTTGTTTCCCTACGTGACCGAGTAACGTGGTTGCGAGGTTCTTGTTGACATAAGCAAATAAAATGTACAAATAAGGATTTTCATTTGTTGTTTGTTTTGACGAGCTCTGGTCTTGAGGACCAGTGTGCTTGAAATCATAGAAAAATGTGGTTGCCAGAGAGATGGGTCACTTCGTAAAAGGGCCTGAGTTTGGATCCTCAACACCCGCAGCTGCGTGGGAAGGGCAGGGGCTGATCCGCGGAGCTTGGTGGCCGGTGCCGTGAGATAGGTGGGCTCCAGACTTGGCGATTTTTTTTTTTTTTTTTAACAAGGTGAGAGTGGACCAGGCTCCCTCTCACTCCAGGAAGTTGAATGGGAATAGATACTCTGAGGTCATCCTTGCCACCTGAGCCCAGGGCTTTCCCCTTTCGTGCCCCCAGGGCTCGTCCTGGGTCACACCCGTCAAGCCTCTCAGTTCTCCTGTTTTCCTGGAAATTACCCTGTGCTCGGTTGTCTCGGTGCCCTGGGGCCACTGTTATGTTTCTGGCTACTCTGGCCAGCACCAAACTGGGGCTTGTGGGTAAGGAAGAGGCCACCATAGTTACGAGGCTTTTGTTTGCGGTAAGCAAGCACCTGCTTCGCAGCCCTGTGTTCTGTTTGTACACCTGCAGGTATGTTTACATCTAAGGAATAGAAACAGAGACAGGCACAGGCGTACTTTCTCTTCTGTTGTCTCGGGCTGTATAGAGATCGTGTGTGAAGTTACAGCAGGGTGTATAGGGCTCTCTGCCTACCTTTTCCCTCCTCCCTTGGTCCCGGCACCGGACTCTGGGGCTGAGCACACCCTTGCCGGAAATGCTGCCTGTGGGGGGAAGAGCTTGGCTCTTATCCCAGTGTGTCTGATTTACTATCTTTGAGACCTTGGTCAGGCCACTCCCTCTCATTCGGCCTCAGTTTCCTCTTCAATAAATTGATGGAGTTATATAAGAGGACCTCTCTCATGCCTGAAAATGGAGCCAGGGGGAAAAAAAAAGCAAGCAAGTTACTGATTAAACAGTTGTTTCTGGGTTGAAAAGAACCCCGGGACTCCCTCAGTTCTGGAAGATGATCTCGCAGGGAGGCAGAAATTAAGTCCTGGATCTTCCTCAAGTGCTTTGCAGAAGTGTTGTCTGTCCCTGCCTTCTCTGTAAATTTAGGGTGACAATGCCAGTCTTGAAAAGTTCCTAGGATTATTGTGAAGGTCTGGGAAGAAAATAGGTGGAGAACTACTCTATAGATTTAAAATACATCTAAACACAATGACCTTTCTTCCTTTCTTTCTTTCTTTCATTTTCTTTCTTTCTTTCTTTCTTTCTCTCTCTCTCTTTTTAAGAGAGATTTTATTTTATTTTTTTTAAGATTTATTTATGTATTATATGTAAGTACTCTGTAGCTGTCTTCAGACACTCCAGAAGAGGGCATCTGGTCTTGTTACAGATGGTTGTGAGCCACCATGTGATTGCTGGGATTTGAACTCAGGACCTTTGGAAGAGCAGTCAGTGCTCTTAATCTCTGAACCATCTCTCCAGCTCCCATAATGACGTTTCTAAATGATATCTCTCATACACAGTTTCTTCAGATTGTGTAGCCAAAACCTTTGTGGGTTCCCCCCCCCATTTCTGTGTGTCTTCATGTATGTAGGTGTACATGAATGTGTGTGTACACATGGATGTGTGCACATGCATGTGAATGTTCAGAAGTCAACATCAGATGTCTTCCTCAGTTTCTCTCCAATTTAAAGGTTTATTTAGATGTATTATATGTGAGTGTTTTGTCTGCCTGTATAGATGCGCACCATGTGCATGCAATTCCTGTGGAGGCCAGAAAGTGGTGTTAGAGTTGGTTGTGAGTCTTTTTATGGGTGCCAGAAACTAAGCCTAGATCTTCTACAAGAACAGCAAGTGCTCTTAACCAGTGGGCCGTCTCTCTAGTCTCCCTCTACCCTGTTTTTTGAGACAGGGTCTGTCATTGAACCTGCAGCTCACCAGTCCTGCTAGACTTGCTGACCAGTGAGCCCCAGGCACCGTCTTGTCTCCACCCCAATGGTTTTGTGCATGTGGGGGATCCAGACTGACCCTTGCTAATACAGCAAGTACTTTGTCCACCGGTCCTCCTCCCTAGCCCATTTTTCATTCATTAGACATTATTAGACAACCGAGGCCCATTCTATATCTATAGAAAACTTATTTCCTGAAAGAGAAAAGTCAAAACGAGCTAAAAACAAAACAAAAAAAACAAACCAAACCAAACCAAACCAAAACAAAACAAAACAAAAAACCGCACACACACACACACACAAAACAAAACCAGTTGCATTCTAAAAAAGAGCAAGAAGATAGTGACTTCGATTAATTAACAAAAGCTGCTCAAGTGGCTACTCTTCAAGGAATAAAATATTCTTGGAAATGAGATGTCTGATTTTTGGAACAAAGTGTCACCTGTATAATTAGCCCTGATGTCGTATCCTGGGGCCCCCCCAGTTTTGCTCTCTTTCAGAGGCTTGGCATTTACATATGAATTTCACACTCGGCCAGTTAGTGTCTTTAGAGAACACACTGGGGTTTCGACCAGGATTGTATTGAGTCATGCACACTTTTGAGATTAGATACCTTATCAATAGGGAGTCTTCCAGGCTGGGAACAGCACATCGCCAGGTCACTGGTCTCTGGAGCTTCTCCCACTGACCGTCTATATTTTCGTGTGCCCGTCTTGAATGAATGTCCTTTGTCAGACTTGCCCCTGAGGCGTTTGTCTTTGTGAACTATTGTAACTGGTAACTTTCACTGTTATTTTCCAGTTGTTCCTTGCCGAAATACAGAAATACAGAAGATTGTTTTTCATTGATCTTATTAACATTTTAAAAAAGATTTGTTTATTTATTATATATGTAAGTACACTGTAGCTACCTTCAGACACACCAGAAGAGGGCGTCAGATCTCATTACGGATGGTTGTGAGCCACCGTGTGGTTGCTGGGATTTGAACTCAGGACCTCCAGAAGAGCAGTCAGTGCTCTTAACCGCTGAGCCATCTCTCCAGTCCCGTTCATTGATCTTAATAAATTCTGCAGCCTTCTTGCTAACTGGTTTCAGTAACTTTTCTTTAAAAGTTACATTGATCAGTGGCTCGGTGAGGGGGTGTGTACGTGGCACAGTGGTGTGTGGGGGTCAAAGGACAGCTTGTGGGAGCCAGTTCTCTTCTTCTTCTACTACGTGGTTCTGAGGCTAGAACTCAGGTGCTCGGTCTTGGTGGCTCAGAGCCTTTTCCTGCTGGGTCATCTCAATGGCTCACAAACAGCGCGATGATCACACAAGGACAGACGGGTAGGTACCCTGATGGAACCAAGTAGTCTGGAAATAAAGCTACAGCCAATTGCATGAACATGTGACAAAGGTGACACTGAGGAGAAATGGCAGTTTGCCAGTAAAAGATGATAGATTCATTGGAGATCTGTCCATGAAAAGAAAAGGACTTTATTCATATCTTATAACATGAAAACAAAGACCAAAGACCCACAGGAGCCGGGCGTGGTGGCACACGCCTGTAATCCCAGCACTTGGGAGGCAGAGGCAGGTGGATCTCATGAGTTCGAGGCCAGCCTGGTCTACAGAGTGAGCTCCAGGACAGCCAGGGCTACAGAGAAACCCTGTCTCAAAAAAAAACAAAAAAAAAAAAAAAAAACAAACAAAAAAACAAAACAAAACAAAAAAAGACCCACAGGAATTCTGGGGTATGTAGGCCCAAATGTAAAACCTGAAACTATAAAACGTCTAGAAGAAAATGCAGAGGGAGATTTGAGCCACAGACAGTAAAGGAAATACCTGACAGGTTGGTCATCCTCAAATAAAAATCCCCACACTCATCAGGGACCTTGCTAAGAAGTTAAAACACAAGCCACAAGGGAGGAAAGTCTTTGGGAAGTGTATAAAGAACTTGCATGTAGAATATATGTAAAGAATTCTCAAATCCAATATGAGAAAGGCATCAAGAGAACGGGCAAAAGATTAGAGAAAACGCATCAGCCAAGAAGATAAATCAGATGCCTGTGGCGTACATGAAAAGTGCTCAGTGTTATCAACCATCGGAGAAAAGCCATTTAAAGCCACAGCGAGAAACCACATGCATCTATGAAAATTCAGAGGACTGGCTGCTGTAATCTGCTTTCCACTGCTGTGATAAACACCACAACCCAAAGCAGTGTGGACGGGAAGAGGATTCAGTTGGTGTGTGCATCCCAGTCCCGTCTGTCATTGAAGGAAATTGGAATAAGGGCCATGGCTTTTTATGGAAGAAAACTGCCTACTAGCTTTCTCCTCTTGACTAGCTCAGCTTTCTTTCTTTCTTTCTTTCTTTCTTTCTTTCTTTCTTTCTTTCTTTCTTTCTTTCCTGCTTTCTTTCTTTCTTTCTTTCCTTCCTTCTTTCTTTCTTTCTTTCTTTCTTTCTTTCTTGCCTTCTTTCTTTCTTTCTTTCTTTCTTTCTTTCTTTCTTGCCTTCTTTCTTTCTTGCCTTCTTTCTTTCTTTCTTTCTTTCTTTCTTTCTTTCTTTTCTTTTTCTTTTTTAAAGATTTAGACTGTAGCTGTCTTCAGACACACCGGAAGAGGGCATTGGATCCCATCACAGATGGTTGTGAGCCACCATGTGGTTGCTGGGAACTGAACTCAGGACCTCTGGAAGAGCAGTCAGTGCTCTTAACGGCTGATCCATCTCTCCAGCCCTCAGCTTGCTTTCTTATACAACCCAAGACTACCTACCCAAGGATAGCACCACGCACAGTGGGCTGGGTCCACTCATATCAACCAGCAGCCAAGAAAATGCCACACGAACATGCCGCAGGCCAATCTGATGGAGGTGTTTTCTCAGTTGAGGGTCCCTCCTCCCAGGTGGTTCTAGTTTGTGTCCCGTTGACATAAAATCAACCAGCCCGTTGGCCACACCAAATACTAGGTAGGGTGTGAACATCTAGAATTTCCACAGTTGCTGATGAGAGTATAAAATGGCACAACCACTCTGTGAAACACTTTGGAGGCTCCTCAATTCAACCCATCGTATGGATGCGCCATTCTACAGCGGGATCGGCACCCTACAGAGATGGTTGTGTAGTCTGATACAAAGATTTCTTACAGGGCTGTGTGTACCTACTGAGTAATTTATTAACATAGTGTGGTGGTTTGAGTTGTCCCCCGTCTTCTCAGGGATTTCCATGTTTGGTCACCAAAGCCATGTGCCATTCCCAATTCAACCTCTCACTTTGCTTTCTGCTTATGCGTGGAGATATCAGTCCTCAGCTTAAAATTCTAGCCTGCCACCTTGCCTGCCACATTGCTGTGACGGTGATGGATTCCTCTTATCCCTCGGAAACTGGAATAACCCCTTCCTTCTACAAGATGCCCTGGTCATGTTGTTCTACGACAGGACTAGAAATGTAGCTAATACATGTTGAACTCTAGAAAGAGGAAATGACTCTTTAGTGACAGTAAGGAGTGGTTGCTTGGAGACAGGAGAGGGAGGCAGGGAAGAACAGGAGGGAGGATCTAGAGGAAACTCTTAAAGGTGGGATCACGTTGGCTATTTTGACTGTGACGTTGGTTTCCCAAGTATAAATATATGTTCGTATTTGCTAGCTTGTCATTGCTGTGACTAGACTACCTGACAGAAGCCAGCTCCTAATGACGAGTTTCCACCCACTTTGATAGGCTCCATCTATCAAAGGTCCGATAGCCTACTATCTGGGGGACAACTACTGAAAACACAAGCCTGTGGGGGGACACTTTAGACCCAACCACGACAATTCTCCAAACTAGAAGCTTTAAACAGGTACTATTGATTGTATATCATGTGGTTTCAGGGAAATTGTTTTAAAAGGCTTGTTGAAGTAAGCTTAGAACACTCCCGGAAAAAGTTTTAAATGATGTGAAACACAGGGAGGGAGTACAAGACGGAGGTGTTATACACTCCTCCACTGGTGTTCTGAAGTGTCATCGTGATGTATTGAGTTATTTACACTTTGTCTTTATCTTGCTCACCATTTGTGAGTCCTTTCAACTTGAAGATTTGTTTGTATCTTCGGATCTTCCTTGGACATGTCCTTTTGTTATTTCATTGACAATGTGCTCTCTGCCAGCTCAGACGTGGACTCCAGCTTCTTTCCTCTCTGGTGGTTTGAATAAAAATGCCCTCCATTGGCTAATATAGTTGAATACTTGCTCACCAGTGAGAAGAACTGTTTGAAAGGATTATAAGGATTAAGAGGTGTGGCCTTGTTGGAGGAAGTTTGTCACTAGAGGTAGAATTGTGGATCAGAATGTAGTTCTCAGCTGATTCTCCAGCACCATATGTGCTGCCCTGTTCCCCACCATGATGAAAATGGACTAAGTTTCTGAAACTAAGCAAGGCCCCAATCAAATGCTTTCTTTCCTTTACAAGAGTTGCCTTGATCAACTAAGACACTCTTCCTTCCTTCTCTTTCCTTTCCTTTCCTTTCCTTTCCTTTCCTTTCCTTTCCTTTCCTTTTCCTTTTCCTCTTCCTTTTCCTTTCCTTTCCTCTCCCTTCTTTCCTTCTTTCCTTCCTTCCTGCCTTCCTTCCTGCCTTTCTTTCTTTTTTCCTTCCCAGAACCCTATGACTGTTGGGCAAGTATTGAACCACACCTAAATGTTACAGAAGATGGGAATAAGACAGGAAATGTATAGTTCAGAATCTCAAAATCTTTCCTTTTGCTCAGGTAAAGAGACATCTATCCCTCTAGACCTCCATAGTGGATGGGAAGGATAGTTGGAGAAATTTAATCAGAGGACATGTGGACTTAAGGACACAAAGTCAGAAGAGGCTATAGTGAGGAGTGGAAGAAGGAAGGTGGGTTTATTCTCCACTTTTTCCTGAATGCCAGGGGCAGTGTATAAATCCAGACAGGAGATCAGAATACTGTGTCTTCTTGGAACAATTAAACCATACCATAGCATGACCAAGATACTGTTGGAAGGGCCCAGCAGAATATCTGACTAGAAATATAAAGAGAAAAGCATGCTTCTACAAACAATAAAAGAGGAAGAAATAACAAAAACCTTATCAAAGTTTGGGCAGCAAACAAGAATAACCTCAATAAAAAGGTTAAAGAATGAGATTGCTAATACAGAGAAAAGATAAGAAAAGATTGATATCTTTTAGTGAGGGAAATGTAGATCAGGAAAAAATGAAAGAAAGGAATAAATATCACAAGAAATATCATGAGAAAGTTTCTTAGATTGGAACACGGAAATTTCTAAATTCAGAGGACATAACTTCACTGTAATGAAATTCAGAGCAAAATTAGGGTTCATCTTGAGGTTTTTTTTTTTTTCAGAGAAAGACAAGTCATTAAATGAAAGATAACAGACTTAGGCTCTCAGAAGCAAAATTAGAAACACATTGTTTCATGGTTCCAGTCAAAAATGTGGCAGAGGAATGCCTTGTAGGGCATCAGTGGGAGGAGTGGTCCTTGGTCAGGTGAAGGCTCAATAGATGTCCCAACAAAGGGAAATTGAAGGGGGGGATGTGGGAGTGGGTCAGGTGGAGGGGCATATACTTGGAGGCAGGGGGTGGGAGGAGAGGTTGGGGGTTTTCAGGGAGGCGGGAAACTAGGAAAGATTTTACCATTTGAAATGTAATGAAGATTATATTAAAAAAAATAGCTGAAAAACCTGCCCCCCCAAAAAGAAAGAAACAGTGTTTTCAAAGTTCAAAAAGGAAAATTATTTTAACCCTATAATTCTATACCCAACCCAACTATCAACAAATATAAGTGTAGAAGAGAGAGAGAGAGAGAGAGAGAGAGAGAGAGAGAGAGAGAGAGAATAATTTTTTTTAGAGCTAGGGTCTCTCTATGAGGCCCAAACCATTTTAGAACTCACTATCTAGACCAGTCTGGTCTTGAGCCACCTGCCTCTACCTCTGCCTCCTGAGTGTTGGAATTAAAAGTCTCTCTCAGCCGGGTGTGGTGGCGCACACCTGTAATCCCAGCACTTGGGAGGCAGAGGCAGGCAGATTTCTGAGTTTGAGGCCAGCCTGGTCTACAGAGTGAGTTCCAGGATAGCCAGGACTACACAGAGAAACCCTGTCTCGAAAAACAAATAAAAAAGTCAGTCTCTCTCTCTCTCTCTCTCTCTCTCTCTCTCTCTCTCTCTCTCACGCAAAAGAAGAAATAAAAACTATATTTAAAACGATGTAAAGCATCAAAACTTTTCCTTCTCGGAAAGCTTCTTACAGTGGAATAAGCTTCAGACAGAGTGGCTCCATGATTGCAATCCCAGAACCCAGAGGCTGAGGCCGGAGAATCATTGAGTTCAAGCCTATCCTGGGCTAAATAGTGGTCAGCCTAGGCTACAGAGTTACGAACTTTGCTCACAAAACCAATAAAAAGCAAAAGCAAAAGCAAACAACAAAAAAAAAGAGAATCCAAATGAAAATAGAGGAAGATGCTATTTTAGGAAACAGAGGCTTCAGAGCAAATCAAAGGCAAAGGATGTCCTCAGGTCCCAGGGAAGGACATCCATAACAGGTATAAAAAGGATAGAGGGCACTGGGAGGGGCTCACAGGGAGAAAACAGAGTGAGCTATTTGACTGGCTTGTTGTATATAAGTTTTTAAAACCTTGATTCTACAACTTTGGGACGATGGAGGAGAAAAATGATGGGAGGATATTATGATTTACATTATCAAGTTAGTAAATCGGGGTTCAGCAGCAGAGAGCCCTTACCGCTTTTCCAGAGGACCTAAATTTGCCTCTCAGTGCCCACCTCAGGCGGTTCACAAATGCTTGCAACTCCAGCTCCAGGTGACCTGACACCCTTTTGTGGCCTCCTTGGGTAATTACACTCACATGAACATAACCACACACAGATACGCACACTTACACAAACATTTTAGAAGTTAGCTAGGCAAGGTTACAGAGATGGCTCAGCAGTAAAGAACACTGGCTGCTCTTCCAGAGGTCCTGAGTTCAATTCCCAGCAACCACATGGTGGCTCACAACCATCTGTAATGGAATCTGACGCCCTCTTCTGGTGTGTCTGAAGACAGTGACAGTTTATATATGTTGGAGGATATTTCCTGACCAATCTCATTGGGGCAGCAGAAGGCCTGTGATTGGACAGAAAAGGGTAGGCAGAGCTAGGAGTTGGGGAGAGACACAGAGGTCACAGGAGGGGAAGAGGAATAGCAGCTGACATAAATCTATCAAAAGGTTAGAAATATTGAGATAAAGTTTTTATCATTGCCAATTGGCTCTAAGATTACTGTATTGGCATCTTGTAATGGTGTTTATAATGTACACACATCTAATTGGCTAACTAATTAGGATTAAGAGTCATGTATTACCAGGTTATTGGGTGATGGGCTGACAGACTGTGGGATGAGTGTATGGGGCAGTGCGCAGAAGCAAGAGGAACTTGGGGTCCTATGACGGAGCGATGGCTAACAGAGGCACCTCTGAGTGAGATGGCCCAGCGGAGGCCCTATGGCCCCTCAGGACCAGAGAGTTTGCAGGCCTAGAGACCAGCAGCCCCAGAGAGTTGGCAGTGGGGCGGGACAGGAGCTCTGCAGATCACAGAAGTGTGGTCCTAACTTGAGAGTTTGAGGGTCCTATAGAGGGGCTAGCAGGATCCCTGTGGCCCAGTGCTGCCACGGAGTGGGTGTGTGTGGGAGTATCATTTTTGATATTTCGAGCAAAATAATAATAATAATGATGATGATGATAATAATAACAATAATAATAAGTGTGTATGTGCATTTATTTATTTATTTATTTATTTAAAGCTAGGCATGGGGGTGTATGTTGCATGTAGTTTTAAGCTTCCATCTTTGCTCTGGAACCCACCATGTTACCAGCCCCCATCCGGCTTCCCTTGAATCCTCAGACAAACGACACATGCACAGTTTGTTCCTTTACACCTTGCCTTCTTGGCGCAACTGCTGGGCGCTGATATTTCCTGTCTGGAAAAGCGTGCCCTTACCAATTTATTATCTCCATCTCTCCACATGCCCTAAACTTCAATAGCTAGTCCCACCTAGCTCCCGTCAAACATCCCTGGCCACCGCCTGTAGTAGTGACCGCAGGCCCCGCCCCCCCCCCCGCCCCCCTGCTCCCCTGAGACCTAACATGGTTGCTGTGTTCCTCTCCCGCCAAAGCATGACAGAAACTCCTCTCTTTTCTTGCACCTGCTTTTTCCTCCTGGGACCTGGAAGTCTTGCCTGTACCTTCTGCCCAGGAATTAACTTCTGGCCTTCTTTACTGACAAATCAAAAACCAATTGGGGAACAGGACCTTAGCATCAGAACCATTCCCTTTAGGTGTATGCCTTTAATCCCACCTCCTGGGAGACGTAGAGACAGGGGTATCCTTGAGAATTTGAGGTCAGTTTGTTCTATATAGTGACTTCTGGAAGAAGTAGAATGAAGTATTTTTAAGTGCCTGCCTTTGAGATGCACATCTATGGGATCTATTGAGTAAAGGCTTGAGACTGAGATCTAAACATTCCAGGGTGGCAGGGAGTGGGGCGGATCATATCCATGCTAATACTGTGATGATGTGACACATCAAATGTTGGTTCAAGCAGTGGTGAATGCAAAGACTCTTGCTGCTCTGGGTGCTGAGAATAAGAGATGGATGAGGGCTTTGCTCTAAGACACCTAAACTGCTCTCCTCTAAGTCCCAAGACCCAGGGAGCATTGAGTTAGAGGAAGGTGAAAAGCATGTAGGAGCTGGAAGACGTTCTGGAGGGCTGTGGAACACCGTCTTTAGGCAAGACACGGCCATTGCAATCGTGATTCTATGGCGGCTGTAACCAGCTGCCACGGGTCCCCGTGGCCAGCGGTCAGCAGTGGGGCGTGGTTGGAGAAGGGGCTGCGGGCTCTACTTCTCGTTCCTGTAATGTACATCCAGTAGTTTCAGGGAAAGGAGAAGTCATTGTCTTCACTTGTACAGCCCCTGGTGACTCCCAAGTGGATAATTCCCATCCAAGGGTCACACACACACACACACACACACACACACACACACACACAGCATTGGTTACAGTAAAGTGGGTCACAAAACGAAAAGTCATAAATCTGGGAATGAGACTGTAAGGAAGCAAAGGGAGATTGATGGATGGGAGGGAGAAAAGAGAGGGTGTGGGAAGAGAGTCATCAGAATGTGTCATGTTCGTGGGTGAAATTGTTGACGAGCAGCCATCGAGAAGGCCCAGCAGTTAAACGCCCCTGTCACCAAGCTTAACAACCTGAATTTAGTCCCTGGAGCCCATGTGGTGGAAGCAGAAGAGCTGACTTCCTCAAGCTGTCCTCTGGCCTTCACGGCAGGCAGGCAGGCAGACAGACAGACAGACAGACAGACAGACAGACTTGAAAAAAAAAAGACATGCTTATTGTTGGAGCTTGACATACAGATCCGAGGTGACAGCAGGTGTGTCTCAGAGACCCGAGACAGTTCTGCAGCTGAGGAAGTCGGGGTGGGGCCACTGCTTTCTTTGCAGTGTTAGGATGGGAAATTTCCATCTTGACCACAGGCTCCTGGCCCAGGTCCCCAAGGGGTTGCACTGGGTACAGTCGAGGCTGGCCTGAGGGTCTGCAATGACACTTATGTTCCTGGGCTGTTTGCCCTGCCTATACCTGGCAGCCACTTACGCCGAAGACATTTTACACAAGTCCAGATCCTCAGCGCTGGGTGTAGAGACTCCTGAAGTCTTAAACGTGTTTGGTTTTATCTTGAGACAGGGTCTCATGTAGCTCAGGCTGGCTTCAAATGCCTTATGTCGCCGAAGCTGGTCTTGATTCCTAACCCTCTGCCTTCACACCCCAAGTGCCCGCCTTGCTCTGGGCTCTGTTGAGTGGTTCGTGCCCACCAGCCAATGGGGAATGGGTAGGAGCACCTCCATTTCTTCCGCTGGGGTGGCAGTTTGTACCTCGGGATAGGTGGCCGCCCTTGGGCGTAGAGGCCCTGCACGCCCGGGTGAAGCCCCTTCTCCACTGTGCATCCTGGTTCCCCCAAGCTCCCACGTGTCTCTGAACTTGAGCGGGAGGCCATTGGGAAAGCGTCTCTGAGTCCTGGAACCTTTGTTTTTTTTTTTTTTTTTTGCTGTTTAGAACATGAATGGCTTCGAGGAGGGCGTGGAGTTCCTGCCTGCGAACAACGCCAAGAAAGTGGAGAAGAAGCGAGGCCCCAGGCGCTGGGTGGTGCTGGTGGCCCTGCTGCTCGCCTTCCTCGCGCTCTCGCTCATGGCTGGCTTGTTGGTGTGGCACTTCCATTGTGAGTACAGTGGCTTTGGAATTGGACTAGTGGCGGCGGCTCTTCCTCTTCCCTCGGTGGGCGGGCCGGAAGGGCCACCTATGACGGACAGGAGAGAACGGGGGTCAGGGATAGGGGGATGGGAGGAGAGGGACACGTGGGAAGGGTCCAGTGCGCTCTCTCTCTGAGCCGTTTCAGACCATGATGGGGAACGATGGGGTGGGGTGGGTGGGGGGCTGGTTCTGACTCCTTGGCGTTTGTCCCTCCCAGCTGAGGGCGGCAGGGTCGGCCTGGTGGAGTCACGTGGTGACAATCATCATCCATTCTCGTTCTTTGCCCCCCCCCCCGCCCCCCAGACCGGGATGTGCGAGTTCAAAAGCTCTTCAATGGCCATCTGAGGATCACAAATGAGAACTTTCTGGATGCATATGAGAACTCCACCTCCGCGGAGTTTATCAGCCTGGCCAACCAGGTGAAGGAAGCGGTGAGTCTAGTACCAGGGGAAGTCCCTTGACCTGTCTGCCCCAGTATCCCCCCATGCACAAAGGACTCAGCTCGTCTCTGCTCCCAGATCCCTGGGCTGGGGCTGGGCTGGGGCTCGGAGCAGTCTAGGGAAGGGGTCCTTTCTCCTACTTGGTCAGCGTTAAGCCTCGTCTCTTCCCCTCAGCTGAAGGTGCTCTACAGTGAAGTTCCTGTCCTGGGTCCCTACTACAAGAAGTCGATTGTAACTGGCTTTAGGTGGGTGCTGGAGGTTGGTGTGGTGGCGTGGACTTTGACTGTCTGGGAAGAGGGTCAGTGAATCTGTCCTTTGTGCAAGCGACTTAGAATGCCTGGTCCGTCTGTCTCTAAGGCAGGAACTGATGGTGTTGACTGGACAAAGTCTACAAACACCATCTTCACAGAAGCTGCCCGGAGCATTAAATTCTTAAAAGACACTGGTTTTCCAGATTTGGGTTTGATGGAGTTGGGGAGTCCAGGAAGGCTGTGTGCAAGCCTCATTCGCTTTCAGTGTCTTTTTGCGGCAGGCACTGGGGTTGGAATCCGTCACCTCACCCGTGTCGGGCACACTCCCAATGACCTCACACCCCAGTTCCCCTGCCTCATAGACATGCTTTCACTGTGTTGCCTACACTGGCCTCAAACTTGTGGACTTGGATGATCCTCCTGCCTCAGCTTCCTGGGAGTAACTGGGACTGTGGGCTTTGGTCACTGTGCCTGGCTCCCAGTGTACATGGTCCTGAGAGTTGACCGTGGGAGCCTCTTCTTTGTGAAAACATCACCCGCAGTGGCTCAGGCTGCCCTCGGACTGGCTCAGTATCTGGATTGTAGGTGTGTGCTGCCACACCCAGCTCCAAAGTACCTTTATTTTGC
The DNA here is from genome assembly GCA_964023405.1 of Apodemus agrarius. Lineage (NCBI taxonomy): Eukaryota > Metazoa > Chordata > Mammalia > Rodentia > Muridae > Apodemus > Apodemus agrarius. Next base: position 31,282,316 of record OZ030012.1, on the reverse strand, counting down.
TTGTTCAGTTGAAGCTTCTGTAATACAGGATAGCAGGTGAATTCTCACCCCAGTCTCAAACCAGCAATCAGAGCCGGGGTGGTTCTACTGAGCTGCTGTGAGCTCAAGCCTTAGCCCAGGATTCCTGCTCACTCTTAAACTTGAGCTGGCCTGAGCTGCCGTGTGCGTGTGCGTGTGCGATTGCGTGTGCGTGTGCGTGTGCGTGTGCGTGTGCGTGTGCGTGCGTGCGTGCGTGCGTGCGTGCGTGTGTGTGTGTGTGTGTGTGTGTGTGTAACTGTTGTATAGAGTGTAGGTCTCTGGAGCTCCCTCCCCATCCTCGGCTCTCCCCTGTATCCCCCCAGTGAGGGCAGTGTCATCGCCTACTACTTGTCAGAGTTCAGCATCCCCCCACACCTGGAGGAAGAGGTTGATCGCGCCATGGCTGTCGAGCGATTTGTCACTTTGCCGCCCCGAGCGCGGGCACTGAAATCCTTCGTGCTGACCTCTGTCGTGGCCTTCCGTGAGTAAGGGGCGGACCAGGGTGGGAATGTGCGCGGGCCAGCCTGTCGAGGGGTGGGGCTGGGAGATCCACACTCACAGGCCCCGGGTGCACTGGAGGACTCCGCTTGCTGACTGTCACTTCCCTTCGGGTTATAACGAGGCAAGAGTAAGGGACCCGATTGTCTGGGTAAAACGCTTGCTTTCTTGTTCTTCAGCTGTTGACCCCAGGATGCTACAGAGGCCTCAGGACAGTAAGTATCATGTGGACCTCTGGGGGGAAAGAAAAGTGTCTTGCTAGATGCCCCTGAAGCCGTGGGGTCCCCAGAAGTTAGAGGGTACGATGGACAAGCATCTTTTTTTTCCCCTTCCCCTCCAAAGCCCGCTTCCTTGTGTCTATGTGAGCTCTCAGTGATTTGAGACGTGCTGGGGGTGGGGCTAGGCCCAGGGGTGGGGCCTGCAGGAACCACACCCTCCTTCTTCTCTCCCGCAGACAGCTGTAGTTTTGCCCTGCATGCCAGTGGTGCGGCAGTGACCCGTTTCACCACCCCCGGCTTCCCTAACAGTCCCTACCCGGCTCATGCCCGCTGCCAGTGGGTCCTGCGGGGGGACGCCGACTCTGTGCTGAGCCTCACCTTCCGAAGCTTTGATGTGGCTCCCTGTGATGAGTATGGCAGTGACCTGGTCACAGTGTATGATAGCCTGAGCCCCGTGGAGCCCCATGCTGTGGTGCGGTGAGTGTCCCGGAAAGCAGGGGCGGGCGCTGGGCTGAGGGAACCCGGCTCTTGCTGGGATGAACCATTTGAACGGATTGTGGTATAGATTTGGGATATAGTTGGTGACATCTGGCCACAGGCCACTGTGAAATAGACAGTGGACCGCAAGCATAGGATGCACCTTTGTGAGCTCCAGAGAGCCGGCGAGGAGATCTTGGGAAGCGTGGGCTTCCCTCACTGCTTCCAGAAAGGCGGGATTACCGTGAAGCGGGCAAAGCCAGGCCTGCAGTGCAGGAGACAGTTCCCAGTGAAAAGGTTGTTACAGTTCCCAAGCAGACGGGACACGGTACCGCACAGCTCCGCACAGCACAGCACAGCTCATCTCTGCCTGCGGAGCGACACCGGAAGCTCCGAGTCTGCTGGGGGGGGGGGGTTGGGGTTGGTGTGTGGGGGGACTGTGAAGGCTCATTTAAAAAAGGAAGCCAACATGGGGTAACGGGCCTCCAATCGGCTCATTGGGATCATCTCAGCCAACTCTGGTGCCAGGGTTGCCCCTAGCTGGCAGCTACCAGGCCCCACATGTGACAGCCCGGTGGGGAGGGTTTGGGAGCTTTGATTGGCTGGCAGGTTTTCTGAAAGGTGTTGGTAGGCGACTCTAGTTGGTAGTAGTCTATAGGGATTGATTGATACCAGGAAGGCAAAGTCTCAGCTGTCAGAGCTTAAGAATTGCAGAAGATAAAGGTATCATTAATATACCTGTTGGAGGGGTTGGGGGTGGCCCGAGATGGGTGCCCCAGAAAGCCCCGTGTTAGGGTGGAGTTCTTCTCACCCTTTCCAGGGTGTTGGGCATGGTCAGCCTCTCCTTGATGCAGGTCAAAGCTTTCTATCCATCTTGACCCAAACCAGGACAGAGCCATCTTTTGCCACAGCTGAACAGTCAAGACTAAGCCATTTTCTCATTTCTCTATAAACATTTTCCCATCTGTTAATTATGCAAAAAAAAAAAAAAAAAAAGAAAAGAAAAAAAAAGAAATACTCCCCTCCCTCCAAAAAGCCTAAAGCCAGGCATGGTGGTTTGAATTGAACCCTAGCACTCAGAAAACTGAGGCAGGAGGATTGCTTTGGCTACCTAGTGAGTTCTAGAACAGAGTGGACTAAGAGCGTGAGGTCCTCTTTCTCTGTCTCACACATGTGCAAAAACCAATAATGGCAATAATAATAATAATAATAATAATAATAACTTTCCCAGAAGGGGAAAAATTAGCAAGAGGAGAGTGACTGTGACTGTCTTAGCTTCTTCCGGTCGCTGTGATAAGACACCCTGAGAACAGCCACTTAGGGAGAAAGGCTTTAGCTGGCCCACAGTGGACCACGGTGAGAAGTCACATTGGTAAGAGTTGGAGGGAGCTGGTTACATTGTATCCACAATCCAGAAGCAGAGAGTGAGGAATGTCTGGTCTCTCTCCCTCCACTTTGTACAGTCCAGGGTCCCCACCAGGAAATGGTGTCAGAGCTGTCCCACCCTATTGTCACATCTCCTTTGCTAGTCCAAAGGTCCAAAGGGTGATTCTAGATTTTATTAGGTTGATAATAACTCTAATCATCACCGACCCCTCTCTCTCACCTAAGATCAACCCCTGCAAGGTCGGACCTGACTTGGTGTTTGTGTGTGTGATTATAAGAGGGCTTACACTGTATTAGCTTGTTTTGTTGTTTGTTTTGTTTTGTTTTTGCTTTTGAGACAGGAGCACTCTGTTTAGACCGATGGTTCTCACTGTGCAGCTCGCAGAAGGCACAAGCTGCTCCATCTGTGCTGTAGCCACTAAAATCAGTAATATTGATTAGAGTTATACCTGATAAATAATTTAGAACAATACACTAAGGAGGAGAAAGGTTTATCTTGGCATGGTGGTGCATGCCTGTGACTCCAGACTCAGGAGACTGAGGCAGAAGGATGAAGATTTGAGGCTAACCTGGGCACTACACAGCGAGACCTGTTTCCCAAAATGGTCTTACTTTGTAGCATAGGCTAACCTTGAACTCAGAATCTCCATACCTCAGCCTCCCATTGCGGGAGGCTTCCGTGGTGCCCTTGTGTGTTCAGGCCCAGGGTCAGGAGTGGGGTCCTCTGACCTCTCTGCTTGGGAGCTAAGTTTCCTGAGAAAGGTCTCTGCTTTTTTTGATTTTTGTTTGTCTCTGTCACTTACCCAGTCTCTCTGCCTTGCAGGCTGTGTGGCACCTTCTCGCCCTCCTACAACCTGACTTTCCTCTCCTCCCAGAACGTCTTCCTTGTCACACTGATAACCAACACTGACCGGCGACACCCCGGCTTTGAGGCCACTTTCTTCCAGCTGCCCAAGATGAGCAGTAAGAACGGCCAGGGCCAGTGATGGGCGTGGTCTTAGGCTGCGGACAGGGGGTGGGTCTTAGAGGAATTCCTGAGCCCAGGAGCTTGGCAGACTGGCCCTTCTGTGGATTGGTTGGAAACTGAGACCAAAGGCCATTTTGTCTTCTTTTTTTTGTAATTTTTAATTTGGGGGGTGGGGTGGGGTGGGGTGTTGAGACAGGGTCTCAGTGTATAGCTCTGGCTGTCCTGGGACTCACTAGGTAGAAGAGGCTGCCTCAACTCACGGAGATCTGCCAGCCTCTGGGATTAAAGGCATGTACCACCATGCCCCGCTATGGGACCCTCCCTCTTGTTTTTTAAGTTTTATTTATTTCTATGTTCATTGGTGTTCTGCCCGCATGTCTGTGCGAGGGTGCCAGATCCTCTGGAACTGGAGTCAAGACAGTTGTGAGCCGCCATGTGGATGCTGGGAATTGATCTCAGGTCTTCTGGAAGGGCAGCCCGTGCTCTTAATCGCTGAGCCACCTGTCCGGCCCCAGGGGGCTACTTTTAAAAAGCCATTGGCTTTAAGCACCTTGCACAGTACAGCGTCCTGTTTGAGTTCCCCTCTGATTGTGCAGCTCTTCTCACACCCGCTGGCTCTCTCCTCCCTTTCCTCGCAGGCTGTGGCGGCTTTTTGAGCGAAACCCAGGGGTCATTTAGCAGCCCCTACTACCCGGGCCACTACCCGCCCAACATGAACTGCACGTGGAATATCCAGGTAGGAGGGGGTGGCGGTGAGTGCCACAGGACTTGAGGAAAAGCGGGAGGGGAAGATGACATCAATAACCCAAAGAACCGTGTTAACGGGACCCACAGGGCTAGAGTCTGCCGCGGGACTAGCCACACCCAGACTTATATGCCCCATCTCTTTGATTGGCAACAGAGAGAATGCAGGGTACTTATTTGTCTCTCTGGGTCAGCTTGCTTCTGGGTAAAGTGAGGCTGAGGGTCTGTTCCAAGGAGGTGTGGTCGGGATGACCTCACAGGAAGTGTGCATCTGCAAGCCCTAGCACGGCAGCGTCGGTGCCTCTGGGAGCCTCTCGCATCCTCCAATGGGAGGTCTTTCCTCAAAGATGCCGAGACGCCGCCATCCTAGCCTCTCAAAGTCATGGAGTGCAAATGGCCACACACGCACTTACGGTTTTCATTTCCGAGTTGTGGTTACCTGTGGTCAGTCACGATCTGGAAATGTTAGGTGGAAAACTCCAGAAATAAATACGGTGGGCGGAATGGGATCGCTCGCTGTGCCCGTGCGGGTGCGCCACTTGACTGTTAGTTACTTAAAACCCTTTGTGCTGTCACACTAGCCTGTGACCTGTATCTCAGGGCTCGCATTCAAGGAGCCCTTACTTACTTAATAATGGCCCCCAAATATTAGCTCTTTGGATAAACCACAGAAAAGGTAGAAAGTCCTTCCTGCAAGTGAAAAATGTAAATGTTTGGTTTCACGATAATAGTGATAAAACCATTATGTTGAGGTTATTATGACTTGTTGGACCACTGTGTTAGTGAAATAAGCCAGCCAGGCACAAGAAAGACTAGGGTCTGGGCTGGAGAGATGGCTCAGCGGTTAAGAGCGCTGACTGCTCTTCCGAAGGTCCTGAGTTCAAATCCCAGCAATCACATGGTGGCTCACAACCATCCGTAATAAGATCTGATGCCCTCTTCCGGGGTCTCTGAAGAGAGCTACAGTGTACTTACATATAATAAATAAATAAATCTATAAAGAAAGAAAGACAAGGGTCACATGACCTGACTCATAGGTGGAATTCCCAGGTTGACCTCTTAGAAATCGATGGTTACCAGTGATGGTTACCAGAGAGGTTGGGAGGAGGGGGAAGGGTGGGAGAAGCTGATTAAGGTTTGGGGGCTGATGTTCAGTTAGGCAGGAGCGAGGCGCTCTGCCATGTATTGTAGAGGGACCGACTAGAGGTACCAGTAACTACTACAGACCTCAAAAAGCCAGGGAAGTCTTTACTATTTAAAAAACAACACTGGGCATGGTGGCGCACGCCTATAATCCCAGCACTTGGGAGGCAGAGGCAGGCGGATTTCTGAGTTCGAGGCCAGCCTGGTCTACAGAGTGAGTTCCAGGACAGCCAGGGCTACACAGAGAAACCCTGTCTCTGAAAAACCAAAAAAAAAGAAAAAAAAAAAAAAAAGAAAGAAAAAAAAAAGAAAAAAATCATAAATGTTCAAGATTAATATATTTAAATCTGATTTAAGGATTAATAATATATATCATTTTATGATTTTTTTAATATATCAGCTAAAGTAACTAAAACTTAAAAAAAAAACAAACCAAAAACAGGAGAGCCGTTCATCATATCTCTGTATGTACATATGTAAGAGGAAAAGTCAGAGCGTGCATAGGGTTCACTCAGGACCCTGCTCCATCCTGTCCCATTGCCCTCCCGTGGATGTCCTTTGTGTTGAGAAGGACCAGAGAAGCCAGAGTCCCCAAAGCGTCTCTCTGTCCAGGTGCCCAACAACCGGAATGTGAAGGTGCGCTTCAAACTCTTCTATCTGGTGGACCCGGACGTACCCGTGGGCTCCTGCACCAAGGACTACGTGCAGATCAACGGGGAGAAGTAAGTCGCCCCCTAGGGGTGCAACCACTACCCTGGATGCCGGGAGGGCTGGTCCCGGGCACCCCCAGTTGTCGGGTTGCCGCCGCCGCCGAATCTCTCTCAACTTCACTCTTGCCCTCAGGTACTGTGGTGAGAAGTCCCAGTTTGTGGTGAGCAGTAACAGCAGCAAGATTACAGTCCACTTCCGGTCCGATCACTCCTACACAGACACCGGGTTCCTAGCTGAGTACCTCTCCTACGACTCCAATGACCGTGAGTCAACCCAGGCCGCTGCGGATGGTTGGTGGGGTTGGTGCGCTGGAAGGGCTCTGAGCTGTCCTGCTCTGTGCTTCGTCCGAGAGGACCGAGTGTCAGATGCATCCCACTGCCGTAGCTTTAGAGGAAAGCAAGACTGTTTCTGGAAAAAAAAAAAAAAAAAAAAAGGCTGGATTAGGGGTGTCGCTCTGTGTTGAGATTGCGAGGCTCTGGGTTCGGTCCCCAGCACAAGAACAAGAGAATGAGAGGGAATGGCTGGTCCACCCTGTGCTTCTCATGGCTGCTTCCCACAGTGACACAAAGGAGCCCCAGACCCTTACCAACTTCCTGGGGCCACGCCTCTTTGGTTCAGCTCACAGTGACTTTGGTAACCTGTGCTTCCCTTGAGAATCTATTAGCACTTGTAGGATTGATTTGGAATATTGAAACATTGGCAAACACGATTGGCTGTGTGAACAGCAATTCATTGGCCCAGAGAAGTACCAGTTGAGTGTCCCGTATCTAAAATGCCTGGGACTAGAAGTGTTTCGTTTTGTTTTTTTTTTTAAATCTTTGCATATACACAGTGGATCTTCAAAATGTGCCCCAAGTCTAAACATGAAATCTGGGGCGGCAGAGAGAACTGAGAGTAGAGGTTTTTTTTTTTTTTTTTTTTTTTTTCTGAGACAGGGTTTCTCTGTGTAGCCCTGGCTATCCTGGAACTCACTGTGTAGACCAGGCTGGCCTCGAACTCAGAAATCCGCCTGCCTCTGCCTCCCAAGTGCTGGGATTACAGGCGTGCGCCACCACCGCCCGGCTGAGAGTAGGTTTCTTGCTGCCCAGCATGAGAATCTGCATTTGGATCCTTGACGCCCAGCACTGAAACTGGGTTATGTGCCCAGAGCCGGGGAGGCAGACATGGGAGCCCTAGGCCTGGCCTGGATAGCTGAATTCATGTGCTCCGGGTTCAGTGAGAAGGCTTGACTGATGGTGGAAAGTGACTGAGACAGACAGACAGACGGATATGCACCCACAGGCACGGGAGCATGTATACATACAGCCGTACCGCACACACATACACAAAACGGGGCTCATCAGAGCATCGCATCAGCACACCTGTGTTTTCTCCAGTCACACGAGGCCAGGGATGTCCCTTCCTACCCGTGGCATCCCAACAGCTCTGAAAAAGCCTCACCTTGCTGGGCCTTGGCGTTCTGGCTGGGGGAATGCTCAAGCCACAACTTTTAATCTCAACCCCGTATCGTGGAATAACCCTTTGGTGGGTATTTTAAGTACTGAAAGTCACATTTAATTTTTTTTTTTTTTTTTTTTTTTTTTTTTTTTGGTTTTTCGAGACAGGGTTTCTCTGTGTAGTCCTGGCTGTCCTGGAACTCACTCTGTAGACCAGGCTGGCCTCGAACTCAGAAATCCGCCTGCCTCTGCCTCCCAAGTGCTGGGATTACAGGCATGCGCCACCACGCCCGGCTCTTTTTTTTTTTTTTTTTAAATATTTATTTTATTTATTTTATGTATATGAGTACACTGTAGCTGTACCGATGGTTGTGAGCCATCATGTGGTTGCTGGGATTTGAACTCAGAACCTTTGGAAGAGCAGTCAGTGCTCTTAACCACTAAGCCATCTCTCCGGTCCCAAGTCACATTTAATTTAAAATGCAACTGCACGGGCTGGAGAGATTGTAGGGGACAAAAGGCAGGGAATAAGAGACAAAAAAGACAGCCGATAGAGGATGAGGGAGAAGGGAACAAGGGGGGCGGCAGGGAGGGATATTTGCCCTGGAGGGACAAAGGGCTGTTCTAGACTGAGGGGAGGCAGATGTGTCCCATAGGCAAATGGTGGTTTATAAATGTAGAAGGGGAAACCCCATCTGAGGAAGAGGTGTTTCAGTTTAATTGGGCGTGTTCATTAGGAGAGCCAAAGAGGGCTTTTGGTTGCTGGACCTTGATAGTCAGCCTCTGGAGAGGAAGCCCCGGATGAGGGGATGGACCTCTGGGGCCAGCTTTAGGAACGGAAAGGGAGGACAGCGGTAAAAGGGACAAAACCTGTCTGAGGGGTCTGCCATCCCCCAGCCTGTTAGAGCCCTCAGAGATTAAAAGCACTTGTGGCTTTTGCAGGGGACCCAGGTATGGTTTTCAGCACTCACGAGAACCAGCTCCAGAGGATATATACCGCCCCCTTCTGGCCTCCAGGGGCACTGCATGTATGTGGTGCATAGACAGAAATGCAGGCAAAACACCAACAAACATAAAATGAAAACCAGTAAAACCTTAAAAACTCAATGCCACTGGATGGCTTCCGAAAGTCTTTCTGGATGACCGGATAGCTTTGATGTGAGGACGTACTTGTGACAGAACTTGTGTTTGTTTGGGGGGCAGTGACTCTCACGGCTCCGTCCTCCGCCCAAGGAACAGTTGTCGGGGAGCTGTTTCGAGACTGTTAGCACGAAGGAAATACTGATGTGGTTTGCACTTGGCTGCCACACATACCCCATGGACGCCCTGCTCTGTGGCCCCGGTGTGGGGGAAACACAGGACAGTGGGGGGGGCACGTGTGCAGCTGGCTTCTCTCCCCCATGGCTGTGCTCTGGGCAGTCAGTGGTCAGGGCCACACACCCGCTACCCATCCTGGCTGCTGATCCAGAAGGTCCCCTTGTCAGATTTGACTCTCGGCGTCTACAGCCGCTTGCAGGCTGATGTCTCAGTGGGGCTGTGAGGCGGCTGTTAGGGAAGAGGGGGGCAGCTATGGACTTCATCCCTCTCTCTCCACCCCTACAGCGTGCCCGGGGATGTTCATGTGCAAAACTGGCCGGTGTATCAGCAAGAACTTGCGCTGCGACGGTTGGGCAGACTGCCCGGACTTCAGTGACGAGCGTTACTGCCGTGAGTCCCGCCCGCCGTAGCCCGCCCCAGGATCCCCTTCCTCCCACCATGCCCTGTCCCCTCCTCTCTCCTACCCTTTTCTTGCCTAGTGGCATGACCTTCTCCTTCCCCGGTTCTGCGCAATCCGTCCTGGCAGAAAGACACCAGACCATGAGACCCAGTCTCACCCGTGTCCCCCACCGCCCCCAGGCCTAGCCCACTCCATCGGGAATCCTGGCTAGCGGATGAGTGTTGGTCAGCCCCGACAGCTAGCTGCACAGAGTAGCTCACTGCTCTCCAGATAAGACAGCAACCTAGCAGCTGGGACTGCCCGGGCTGCCCCTGGGAGCCTGCAGCTGATCCTTGCTCTCCCACCACAGGATGCAATGCCACCCACCAGTTCACGTGCAAGAACCAGTTCTGCAAGCCCCTCTTCTGGGTCTGTGACAGTGTCAACGACTGCGGGGACGGCAGTGACGAGGAGGGATGCAGTGAGTACCTTGGGGTGGGGCGGGGCGCTGCTCTGACTCCCCGGGGTGCCCCGCTCGGCCCAATGAGTCAGGGCATGCTGGGGGTTGCTAAGGAACGGCGTCTCCACAGGTTGTCCTGCCGGGAATTTCAAGTGTTCCAATGGGAAGTGTCTCCCTGAGAGCCAGAAGTGTGATGGGAAGGACAACTGTGGAGATGGGTCTGACGAGGCCTCGTGTGACAGCGGTAAGACCCGGGCCTGACTGCCTTCCTGTGGGGGATGGTCACTCTTCCCACTACAACTACACCCCAAGGTAGAAGCCTGTCTCAGGCTCTGTGGAGCGCTTGCAGAGATCGTAAACCCATGTTTCCCGTGTATTAAGTCTGGGGAGAATCGTCCAGAAGGTGGAGAGCCTGTAGCAGGGTTGAAAGGACAGTGGACAAGGGTGTGATGAATGGGACCAGCAAGGTGGACGGTGGTGCGGTGACACGCCCGTCCTCTCCCGTAAACAGTGAACGTCGTCTCTTGCACCAAATATACCTACCGCTGCCAAAACGGCCTCTGTCTGAGCAAGGGTAACCCTGAGTGTGACGGGAAGAAGGACTGCAGCGATGGCTCGGATGAGAGTAACTGTGGTAAGCAGCTGGGCACGGGCGCGGCGGGCCAGGGTGTTCACTGTGCCAGGCACGCCTCTGGGAGAGCACCCAGGGGTGCAGATATTACCAGAGCCTCACTCACGCAGCCCAGTACCCACTCAGAGGGCACGTCTGCCTGGAGGAGAGGAAGACTCCACCGCTCGGCACAAACACACAGCTCTGTGGGAAGCCAGCACGTCATCTCCTCTGGGGACATAGCTAACATACTTGTTGCTCCATAGACAGACAGACAGACAGACAGACAGACAGACAGACAGACAGCCACGGGGGAGTGGCTTGGAGGAGAAAGAGCCCAGCTGCCCAAGTTTCGTCCTCACCAACCCATGCCTTAAGCCTGTGTGTCCTACAAGAGCCGGGTTGCCTTCCCGTCTCCGTGCACTGAGCTCTGAGCTGTGTCCCCTTAGCAAGTGATAGTAAATCAAGCGCGTGGAAGCAGCGGGTGTCTGGAGCCCTGACGCGCCTGCGCAGTAGAGCGTGGGGGGGGGGTAGGGAGCGCGGGATCGGGGAGAATGGCCGATCAGTGAGGCTTAGGGACACTTCCGCTCTCGCGTTGCTGCGCACACCCAGTGGAGATTCCTGAGCTGAGTCTCCCCGTGCATGAGGAACGCCCCTTTGAGGTGGAGTGGCTGCACTTTGATTCTCTGTCCTCTCTCCAGACTGCGGGCAGCGATCCTTTACCAAACAGGCTCGCGTGGTTGGTGGCACGAACGCGGACGAGGGCGAGTGGCCCTGGCAGGTGAGCCTCCACGCCCTGGGCCAGGGCCACTTGTGTGGGGCCTCGCTCATCTCTCCAGACTGGCTGGTCTCTGCCGCTCATTGCTTTCAGGATGACAGAAATTTCAAGTGAGTATGGAGGTGTGCAGGGAGGGGTGGTGGCCTGGGTCTGAATTTTGCCAGGGTAAGCTGGCACGACAGCGGGGTGGTGGAGGGAGGACTGGGCATCCCGGATCGGACTTTCTACATAGCCCTGGGTGTTCTGGTACTCACTATGTAGACCAGGCTGGCCCGGAACTCTGTTTTTCAAGTGCTGGGATTAAGGGCGTGCCGCCCCACGCCCCACAGTCGGGTCCATTGTGTGCCACCCCTAAGAAATTAAACAGTTCTATATGTGCCCCTACGTTACAGATACTGGTGCTTGGAGAGGAGAGGGCATTTGTCTAGGTTTGCACAGCTCAGTGGTAGAGCCAGAATAGCAGGCGCTATCTGGCTACTTCCTGCTTCTCAAGGCTCCTTGGGATTGGTTAATGACGAGCCTTGACTGAGTCTAAGGTCTGGCTTGCAATTGGCTTTGGGGCAGGTTGTTCCCCTTCTAGGCCCTGATGACGTGATACAGTGAGTTCTCAGCCTTAGAGTTGGGGGGGCTAAAGGTGGTAATTTACCTGTGGCCCAGCACTGTACCAAGCACACAGTAGGTGTGCGTCTGCAGGGAGGGCTCAAATTGGCCTCTCAGGACAAGGCAGGCGGGAGTCAGAGTCTTCGAGGCCAAAGACTCGAAGTAGCAGAAACAGGTAGGTAGGTTTGAGGGTGGGGCTACTTGTGTCTGAGCCAAGGCGTTCTGGCCACTGACCACAGGGGTCTCCGAGGATACAGACTCAGGGGCCTTCGACCCCTGCTACTGTGCCCACCCTTTTGCATAGAGGAGACTTCCAACAGGAAGTAGGATTAGCCCGTTTCCATATTCAGTTTCGTCTCCTGAAACGTTCACGTCCGCTCACCCCAACTCCCACCCTGCGGGGTTTGGCGGGCTAAGCCGTGAGGTCAAGGCTCGCTCCATTTCCCTCCCACCTCCCATGCTGGGCTGGTCACCGCCCTGTCCTCTTGTGGGATGCTCTGATTTGTTCTCACGCCTCTCATCTCTGGGACACTCTGAACTTGACCCCAGGGCTCCTCTCGGAACGTCACAGATGACTGCTCAGGATTGAGTGAATGAACAAATAGGCGGATGGATTCGTTATTGGAATAGACAGATATGAGAATAGAGTGGGACCAGGAGGACATTAGGAAGGGGAAGGCCTCGGGCTGCAGCGACGGCCCAGTGGTTAAGAGTGTGCATCTCGAGAGGACCAGAGTTGAAGTCCTACATCCATACTGGGTGGTTTGCAACTGCCTATGACACCAGCTTGGGGGTGGGGGGTGGAGAGCAGCGGTGGGGGGGAGGGGCAGCGGCGGCGGGGGGGTGGGGGGGAGGGGCGGCGGCGGGTGGGGGGGTGGGGGGGCGGAGAGGAGTCCAACACTAGTAAGAGAGCTTCCCTCTGCCTCCTGTTCCACGGCAGCTGCTTAAGGCCTTGTTTATGACCGACAGCCTTCTGAGTCTTGGTGAGCGCTTAGGGCACTGCCTGTGCGTTCATGGCCACCCACAGACTAGTGACCGCTCTGCCTCCCCTGTGCCGTCCCAGGTACTCAGACTACACGATGTGGACGGCTTTCCTCGGCCTGCTGGACCAGAGCAAGCGCAAAGCGTCCGGGGTGCAGGAACTCAAGCTCAAACGCATCATCACCCACCCGTCCTTCAACGACTTTACCTTCGACTACGACATCGCCTTGCTGGAGCTGGAGAAGTCCGTGGAGTACAGCACCGTGGTGCGCCCCATCTGCCTGCCTGACGCCACCCACGTCTTCCCTGCTGGCAAGGCCATCTGGGTCACAGGCTGGGGGCTCACGGAAGAGGGAGGTGAGCTTCGGGTCGGGACCAGAACCTGCAGAGAACCCTCGGCCTTCCTGCAAGGTCATGGCCCCTTGCGTGTCTGCAGCCTTTTGGTGGCTGGGCTGCACAGAGTCCGTCCCGGCTTCGGGGCTGGTGGCTTACTCAGCGGCCCGACGCCTGGCAGGAGGAAGCTGTAAAAGGGGCCTCCGAGCCAAGAGTGTAGGGTTTGCAGCTTGGGCTCTTGATCGAAGCCTCCGACTCTGCCGCTGAACCGCTTAATCTGTTAACTGCGGTCATCTCCGCAAAAGCGTGTCCAGTGAGTGTGAACCCAAGCGCTCCTTTTCTGCGTGGATAAGCGTTTGAGCTGGGCCCACGTATGTGACCCATTGTGGGTCCTTGTGCCCTGTGGACCCAGATTGGTGTAGTTCCCGGTGAACATTCATACAGAAAGTAGAACCCTGGCCAGGCGGTGGTGGTGCACGCCTTTAATCCCAGCACTTGGGAGGCAGAGGCAGGCGGATTTCTGAGTTCGAGGCCAGCCTGGTCTACAGAGTGAGTTCCAGGACAGCTAGGTCTACACAGAGAAACCCTGTCTCGGAAAAAAAAAAAAAGTAGAACCCTGACTTACAGGGTTCTCTTACCGGCAGAGTCATTGTGGCGTTTGGTGGCATTCTCCGTGTTTTGCCGCTTCCCATCCATCTACCTTGCTGTATAACCCAGCCGCAGTTCCGCTGTGCAGTCTGGTTACTTTTTTTTTTTTTTTTTCCAGACAGGGTTTCTCTGTGTAGTCCTGGCTGTCCTGGAACTCACTCTGTAGACCAGGCTGGCCTCGAACTCAGAAATCCGCCTGCCTCTGCCTCCCAAGTGCTGGGATTAAAGGCGTGCGCCACCACCGCCCGGCTAGTCTGGTTACTTTTAATGGCTGCACAGTACCCTGCCGCGTGTCCTCGGCTACTGACCTATTTATCTGTCAGCCGCAGGCTCTTGGGTTATTTCCGAGCAGTGCTTGCAAACTTGGCCAGTGGGGAGTATCTCCAGTGCGTGTCCCCATGGAGACCGGCTTGCCCAGGCGCGGCATGCCTCAGTCCCCCGCTTTCTGTGTCCCCAGGCACCGGAGCGCTGATCCTGCAGAAGGGGGAGATCCGTGTCATCAACCAGACCACCTGTGAGGACCTCCTGCCGCAGCAGATCACCCCACGAATGATGTGTGTGGGTTTCCTCAGTGGGGGTGTGGACTCCTGCCAGGTGCGTGGCCTAACAGGGGAGAGGCAGAGCTGGAGGGGGAGGGACCTCCAAAGGCCGAGGCTGCCCGGCAGTAATGGCGCATACCTGAGGGTGCATGCCTGTCACTTGGGAGGCAGAGGCAGGTGGATTTCTGAGTTCGAGGCCAGCCTGGTCTACAGAGTGAGTTCCAGGACAGCCAGGGCTATACAGAGAAACCCTGTTTCGAAGAAGAGAAAAAAAAAAAAAAAAAAGAAAAAGAAAAAAGAAAAAGGAAAAAAGAAAAGAAAAAGAAAGACCAAAGTTGGGGAATGGCTAGACCAGGGAGAGGAAGGACCGGGAAAGCGGAGGAAGGGGCCCTAGCTAGGCTGGGGCTGGGGATAGGTGGGGCTGGGAGAGCCTGGGTTGGGGTAACCAGGAGTCAGGGGGAGGTCAGGCTGCCGGGAGAGGTCAGTCCGCCATGGGAGAGGCCAGTTTGCTCGAGGCAGCTACTAAGCGTTCAGGCAAGGGCCTCATGCGTGGGATTTGCTTTTGCGTAGGGTGACTCTGGTGGCCCCTTGTCCAGCGTGGAGAAAGATGGGCGAATGTTCCAGGCTGGTGTGGTGAGCTGGGGTGAAGGCTGCGCTCAGAGGAACAAGCCAGGCGTGTACACAAGGCTCCCTGCAGTTCGGGACTGGATCAAAGAGCAAACTGGGGTATAGCAGCATGGACAGACCGACAGCCTTCCACGAGCACCCACGGGGATGCCCCGGTGGGCGCACCTGGAGACCGGAGAGGAGCACTGAGGACATTCAAGCTGTGGCCTCTTCCCCCACAACCCAGACTGTGACCTGCATCCTTAGGACTCAGAGTTCTTCCCTGAGCTTCCGAAGTGGGACCCCTCAGGATCTGGGGAGAGAACTTCCGTGCTAGTGGCCCCACCGGGGGGCAAGGATCTGATGGAAGCCTTCCCCTCTAGCCCTGAGCTGGGTGAAGACGATTTCCTGAAGAGCCGCTTCCCAACGCTAAAGGAAAACTCTCGTTGAGCTCCTGGGAGCCCTATGGGTGGAGGGGGGCTCAGGGTCTCTCTTTTCAGGAAGCTCCAGCCCTGGGGACCCCGAAAAAAAAGTGGCCCCTAAGGCTGAAATTGTTTTGCTGGTGCCAGGGGTGGGTATTTGAGAGTAAAACATTTTATTTCTTTTTAGGAAATTTGTTTTTCTTGCTATACTACTATACAACACCCCCCCTCCCCCATCCCTTCTAGTTCCAGTTTGCGCTAAACTGGAACTAAGTTTCCTTTCCCTTAGCACAGACCCTGGTGCAATGTCGGGTGCGGACCACAGTGCCTTGTCTTAGGCACTTAGCATAGCCAGCGCACGCGGGATGTCAGGGAGGCTGGTGCAGCCTGGACCACACATGTCTTAGGCAGGGTTTCTAGTCCTGCACAAACATCATGACCAAGAAGCAAGTTGGGGAGGAAAGGGTTTATTCAGCTTACACTTCCACACAGCTGTTCATCACCAAAGGAAGTCAGGACTGGAACTCAAGCAGTCCAGGAAGAAGGAGCTGATGCAGAGGCCATGGAGGGATGTTTCTTTTTCTTTTTCTTTTACTTTTTTTTTTTGGTTTTTTGGATTTGTTTTTTTCGAGACAGGGTTTCTCTGTGTAGCCCTGGCTGTCCTGGAACTCACTCTATAGACCAAGCTGGCCTCAAACTCAGAAATCCACCTGCCTCTGCCTCCCAGAGTGCTGGGATTACAGGCGTGTGCCACCACTGCCGGGCTTGGAGGGATGTTTCTTACTGGCTTGCTTCCCCCAGCTCGCTTAGCTTGCTTCCTTATAGAACCCAGAACTATCAGCCCAGGGATGGCCCCACTCACAATGGGCCCTCCCCACTTGATCACTAATTGAGAAAATGCCTTACAGCTGGATCTCATGGAGGCACTTCCCCAACTGAAGCTCCTTTCTCTGTGATAACTCCAACCTGGGTCAAGTTGACACAAAACCAGCCAGTGCAACCCACAGAGCACATCAGTGTCCACCGCAGCTGCCGTCTGCAGTAAGGATCACTCTCCAGCAGCAGACACGTAGGCAGGGCTGCCTGGTCTCGCTGCCTCGAGCCCCACTGTCCTGGGTTAATGGAGTCACCTGGGAGCTAGCCACCCTTCGAGACCGCCCTCCTCCTCTCCATGGGGCCTTGGGCAGGAGCTCCGAGATCCTGCAGGATTCACAGGCTCAGCTCTCCTCTCTTACATAGAGCTCTGAGACCTCATTTTGGAGGCTACTCTGGAGGCCTTCAGAGGATTACCAACGTGGGTCGGAGCTGGAGAAGCATTGTTAGCAGGGGCTCACGTCACCCTGACTTGCTATGGACTAGTGGCCGTTGAGGGTCCCATGTGGCACCCTGAGCGAGGTCTGGTGCTCTTGACACCACGGTGCTAGGCGAATCCTGAAAATCCTCTTGGAACGACAGTCACATTAAATCCCTAGGAAATCAACCAAATGTCGACGCCTCCAAAAAATGATTACGGAGGGCTGGCAAGCCGGTTCAGTGGGTGAAAGTGGGTGCTACCAAGCCTCAAAACACGAAAACTCTCCCTAGGATCCACACAGTGGAAGGAAAGAGGACACATTAGAAAGGAGAAGGCCTCCCTCGGGCTGCTCTTTGTACTGTACCTGTGCTATGGCGGACACACAGAGAAATGTGTGAAACAACAAATAAAATTACATAAAGATTATGAAGCCAGGTCTGTTGGCAGATTAAAACAGGCTCAAGACCCCAAGCCAGCAGGAAGGCAGACTCATCGCTGATAGGGACGAGCTGGGTCTACATTTCACTCTTGCCTTCGGACAAGGGTCTATGTATTTTATTTTGCTCCATGGATTCTGTGCTGGTGGGGTTGCAAGCTGGTACAACCACTCTGGAAATCAGTCTGGTGGTTCCTCAGAAAACTGGGCATGACACTTCCTGAGGACCCAGCTATACCACTCCTGGGCATATACCCAGAGGATTCCCCTGCATGCAACAAAGACTCCACTATGTTTATAGCAGTCTTATTTATAATAGCCAGAAGCTGGAAAGAGCCCAGATGTCCCTCAACGAAGGAATGGTTACAAAAAATGTGGTATATATACACAATGGAGTACTATTCAGCCATTAGAAACAATAAATTCATGAACTTCTTAGACAAATGAATGGAGTTGAAGAACATCATACTAAGTGAGGTAACTCAGTCTCAGAAGAACACTCATGGTATGCACTCACTGATAAGCGGATATTAGCCTAGAAGCTTGGAACACTCAAGACACAATCCACATATCAAATGATGCCCAAGAAGAAGGAAGGAGTGGCCCCTGGTCCTGGAAAGGCTCAGTGCAGCAGTGTAGGGGAATACCAGGACAGGGAAGTGGGAAGGGGTGGATGGGGGAACAGGGGGAGGGAAGAGGGATTATGGGACTTTCGGGGAGGGGGGAGCCAGGAAAGGAGAAATCATTTGAAATGTAAATAAAGAATATATCCAATTAAAGAGAGAGAGAGAGAGAGAGAGAGAGAGGCGGAGGTGGGGGCAATACAGAGCCGGCTCCTCCCTGTCACAGAAACTGCAGCTGGGCTTCTGGAGACAGTCCAGTACTATGGCTGGCCTCATCAGCTTAGCACCCACAGTGGAGTCTGTCCCCTGGGAATCTCAAAGCAATTCCGGTTTCTCCCAAACTGCCTTGAATCTCAATTATTTTAATCACTGATCAAAACCTTAGAAGCTCAATGGACAGACTCAGATCCTGTTTGCGCCTGTTTCCACCCAGGTTCTGCAGGAGACGCCAGGAGATAGGTTAGAGAACAAAAACCTAACAGAAGAGGGAAGGTTTCAAATCCGACCCACATCGAGGATTAGGACGCCAGACTCAGAGCCACTGTGCAGAACCGGCTGGTAAATGGCCTTTTTGTCCACAAGGTGGCGATGTTGTGCTGTCGCAGACGTGAGAGCCCCTCCCGAGGTGGGACCTCTAGTTTCTAATTACCCTTCAGTGAAGTAGAATCGGTGCCTGTCTCAGGGTTAGCATCCAAGGGGCCCAGCCCAATCTTTCTCCAGTCGGTCTTCCAGCCCTCTGTCTGCAGGCGGGACCTGCTGACCCTCACCTCAGCATTAGAATCCAGACAGCTCATTTACCACGCAGGCTCGGAGCACACATGACGTCAGTCAGATGTTGTTTCTAGGTGAGAAGCAGGGATAAAGCAGTATCCTGTGGGACATAGCAGGTGCCTGTCACCGCTTAGCTCGGGGCTTACCACACATGGGCATGTCTGTACACACACACACACACACACACACACACACACTGTGTGTGTGTGTGTGTGTGTGTGTGTGTGGAGCATGAGGTGTGTTGGGGTTAGCGTATTTCAGAAGACCAGGCTGTGGTCTGACGCAACATGCGGGGTGCCTAAGTCTGTGCCATGTGAATTAATAATACAACCTCCACATTCCCAGGCTTGGAGTTGGTGTGCTGCCCACCTGTGAGGCAGATTGGTTTTTCCAGTCAGTGGTGATAGAGTTTCTTGAAGCTGTAAAATGATAGGAGAATTCAGAATTTAATAAAAACAATGGCACTGACTAATTTTTTTCCTTTCTTTTTTGTTCTTTGGGTTGGGGCCTATGCTGTGTACCTGGCTCAGCTCTCCAATCCCCCTGCCTCAGCCTCACAAGTGCTGGGACTCCCAAGTGTGCGCTACCATGCTGGCCTAAGTGGTCTATGTATGGAATTTTGCTAAATCCCCACAGTAGTCCTACGCCCACGTTTTCCAGAGAACGCCAGGGGACCAGGACCTTAGATGGCCCTCCCAAGGCTCACACTTAGAGGAAAGCGGACACAGGCTCTGAACACAGGCGACACAGCCCCACAGCCGACACGGGAAGCCCCGTGCTATCCATTGTACTGACACAAATGTCCGCTCCGGCACGCTCGCCGGTGTAGACAGACCTCCGCTGCTCTACAAAGAAAGACTAACGCTCGGACCGAATGAAGGTGGGTCATACTCCTCACACAAGTCTGTGAATGATCGAATTTGGGGGCCTTCTTTTTTTTTTTTTTCTGTATGTCAGAGATACTGCCAGGCTACTTGAAGTGCGGTGACAATGAGCAAGGGATTCTGGGAAGCTACTGAATACCCCTGGGAATGCTGAGACCGAACCCCGTAGTGAGAGCAGGCTCGCTCCCTCCTGGTTTTAGATCTTAATGCGTAAAGGACGGTGCGGGCTGGAGAGGCAGCTCAGTGGTTAAGAACAGACTGCTGGCCAGGTGGTGGTGGCGCACGCCTGTGATCCCAGCACTCTGGGAGGCAGAGGCAGGCGGATTTCTGAGTTCGAGGCCAGCCTGGTCTACAGAGTGAGTTCCAGGACAGCCAGAGCTATACAGAGAAACCTGTCTTGGGGGAAAAAAAAACACCAAATCCAAAATAATAATAATAATAATAATAATAATAATAAGCACTGACTGCTCTTCCAGAGGTCCTGGGCAACCACATGGTGGCTCACAACCATCTATAATGGAATCCGATACCCTCTTCTAGTGTGTGTCTGAAGACAGTTACAGTGTACTCATATACAACAAATAAATAAATCTTTAAAAAAAAAAAAAGATGGACCAAGCTGCTGTCCCATAGAGGGACAAGCACGACTCGGGCAGGCGCAGGGGTGACAGGTGCTTGCACATCCTAGTGACGACTGTGGCCCTGCTCTGCTCTGAGATGACTCCTTCGAGCTCGTGACAGAGCCGGTGGCAAGAGGGACCCAGGAAGCAACACAGAGTGACCGTCCAGTGTCCCGCACCAAGCAGGCGTGGATGTCACCCTGACGGCTGCTGGCTGTGTAGGCCCGCAGAAGAATATTGAATGGAGACTCCCGACTCAGGGTTGCAAAGAGCCTCATCCTGTCCCCCACCTCTCCGCTCTAGCTCGGTCATCCCGGGCCCGCAGCCCCGCCCTTTCCATTCACCTCCATCCCTGTTTCCAGGCGTAGGCGTGGTCGGTCGGTTCCATTGTCTCAGCATCTTCCAGCGGGAGGGCCCTGCTTTCCCGGGGCGTGGGCTCAACTCTCCCTTCCTCTTAGCTCAGACGCTCCCCCGTCGCCCCACTGTCTTCGCCTTCGAGGTTATCGTAGCTTCGTCCGCCACACCCGGGATCCACGACACCTTAACCCCGTGCCAGCTTTCTGCCGCTCCATATGGTCCTGCTTAGCTCAACAGGGCGATTCTTCAGGTCCGGCCCAGCCAGAACTCCAAGAACATGGTGTGCAGGGCCAGAGGCTCTGAGAGGAGTTCCTCCAGGGAAGGGCGGAGGTCCCCCCAAACAGGAGGACGTTCAGAGGCCACCAAAAAGGAGCGCGCGCCTCAGCCCTTCCTCGCGGAGGGCCATAGCCTAGACAGCCTACAGGACAGCACAGGGACAGAGACTCAGGAAAAAAGGGAAATCTGGAAGATTTAACCGGGGGGGGGGGGGGGAGAAGAAACTCCGAGTTGTTCATATAAGCCGTGGCGGGAGGAAACCCGTGTGCTCATGAACTCAGCGTGGTGCCCACTGGGGATCGGGACTGTGGGCACTTGGTGCAGGGTGCCGGGGACAACTCAGATGCCAAACCCGGTGGGTGGCAGCTGCACTTTATGGACCAAGCCACCTCGCTGGCTGTGTGCAGGGACCTTTACACAACCCTGGAGCTTTTCAGGGTAACGCATTTCCTGAGGAAACCCTTAGCCATGGAAGAATACTAGCCTCCACTCCCGGAGGGGAGACCCTTACCCCGGCGGCTCCCTAGGCAGCCCCCAGTGACAGCAGTGTCCCTCTGGGTCCTCTGCTGGGCATTGGAGACGAACAGGACCAGAGCCAATCCTCTCAACTGTGTCAGAGACATGTGGTAAGCACCTTGTCTCCTGCTTCGTGTCCAGGACGTGGATCAACCGTTCCTGCTGCGTGGGAGAATCAGGCCCAGAGATGCCCCGTGAACGCCCTGCACACGATTTCTCAGCAAAGGGCGTGTGTTCTATGGTTGCCGGGGCAACAGTGGAGTTCTGGCCCTCTCAGAAGGCTAGGCCATGACCACCTGGGGCTCTAAATTGCCAGGACTCACTCTCTCTCTCTCTCTCTCTCTCTCTCTCTCTCTCTCTCTCTCCCTCTCTCTTTTTTCCAGATAATAAATGCACGGGTGGAGGCTCATGTGGAAAAGGCCGACAGAAATGTTCGCTAGCTGGGCCGCCTTGGCTCCGTTTCCAGACCTTTCCCATCCCGTTCCTTTGGCCACCTCCAGGGGCTCCTGGGCATTTCCCTTTCGCAGGGGCCAAGCCATCTGCTTCTTCTTACTGCCCTGCCTGGGGCAGTGTGGACGGAGAAACGGTTCCTTGAGGTCTTGGCTATGGGCAGCAGAACACCATGTTCCATCTGAAGTTCGGGGCTGACCCCTGCTCCTCACCAGCCTCCCCTGAGCCCTAAACGGCTGTGGAAAACTGGCCTCAGGGGATGCTTCTGCTAAGGGAGCAAGAGACCACGACGCAGGTAAAGATGGCTAGAAGCCCTGCTGGGGGCAGGAGATGGGTGTCACTGAACCCAGGGCAGTTGCTTTTGACAGATTTCTCGATTCCAAAGATCAACATGCCAACCATGTGGATGGGTTTCACTCTATACACAAGAAACAAGAATTTCCATGGAACTGGGGTAACGGAACCAAAGAACTCCGTTTTGTTATTAAGGGATTTTGAAAAAAAAAGTCAAGTGACATTTGGACAGTCTGGACAAGTTCATTAGGCGCTTAAACAGAAAAAAATTTTAATTGGATTTTATTTTATTTTTTTGGATTTTGGTTTTTTCGAGACAGGGTTTCTCTGTACAGTCCTGGAACTCACTCTGTAGACCAGGCTGGCCTCGAACTCAGAAATCCGCCTGCCTCTGCCTCCCAGAGTGCTGGGATTACAGGCGTGCACCACCACCGCGGGGCTTTAATTGGATTTTAAATTTTTTGTAAGGACAAATAGAGAAAGTTCACTTTAGTGCCTACCTTGCAGGTCATTCCAGGTGAGAACACAAGGGGGCGCTCACACACTGTATTTAAGTGCGGTCAGTGCGGCGCGGTGAAATAGAAAAGTGGTTCGGAAGGAAGCTTTGGGCAGCTTCAGCCCAAGCAACCACGGATGTTGACCACCTGTGTCCCCATCAAGGGCGACATTGGACTTGTGTGTCATTGTGAGGGTGGCCTTCCATGACCGGCTGCACTGGTCAGCCCTCGCGTGTGAACGTCCCAAGGGAGGGGACACACTGCTGCATGTTGTTTTCAGTGCAGCAGGGAACCTGGGAGACTCCTTTTAAGACCCAGTGATTCCTGAGCTCTTGCACTGACCCAACACTGTTCAGTGGACGGTGCTTCAGTGCTGCGACAGGGGCGGCCGAGGGGTGGAGATGCAGGCTTCCGGGCGGGCGTCGTGATAGAGATCTTTCATTTCAGCACTTGGCATGCAAACGACGGTGGATCTCTGTGTCTGGAGCCAGACTGGTCTACATAGTAAGGCCCTGTCTTAAAACAAAGAAAGAAAGATACAAGTTTCCTTGGCTGATGCCTTAGTTGGAGTTAGTCTATGGGAGGCCCGGAGAGTGGGTCACAGCTATGGAGAATTAAGCATTTTAAAATTTCCTTCCTTCCTTCCTTCCTTCCTTCCTTCCTTCCTTCCTTCCCTCCCTCCCTCCCTCCCTCCCTCCCTCCCTCCCTCTCTCTCTCTCTCTCTCTCTCCCTTCCTCCCTCTTTCTCTCTTTGGTTGTTTTAACACATCTTAGAGCAGACCTCTAAGGGGCATCAGCTGAACACAGCATTAACAAGGTACAGTTCAGGGTAGGCGCAAACCCTCCTCATATCAAGGCCGGATGAGGCAACCGAGGAGGAGGAAAAGGCCCTAAGAAGCTGGCACAAGACCCAGAGACACCCCACCCCCACCCCCGTTCGCGTTGTTAGGAGTCCCACAGGAACACCACACGGACAAGCACAACATCCAGAGGACCAAGCACAGCCCCACGCTGGCTCAGTGGTTTGCCGCTTCAGTCTGTGAGGCCCCAGGAGCCTGCTCAGTTGATTCTGTGAGTTGAGTTCCCCTGGTGTCCTTGGTCTCCCTGGCTCCCCCCTTCTTCTTCGAGGTTCCCCGAGCTCCTAAGAACTGGATGGGGTTCTCCAATTTGGGCTCTTTCCACCTCTCTGTGTCTGCTTCCATCAGGCATTCTTGTGTTTTTTGTTTTTTTTTTGTTGTTGTTGTTTTGTTTTTTTTTTGTTTTTTGGGACAGGGTTTCTCTGTGTAGCCCTGGCTGACCTGGAACTCACTCTGTAGACCAGGCTGGCCTCGAACTCAGAAATCTGCCTGCCTCTGCCTCCCAAGTGCTGGGATTAAAGGTGTGCGCCACCACTGCCCGGCAGCAGGCATTCTTTTAAAAAGACATTTTGATTCAGTCGGGATGTGAGTGTGTATGTGTGTGTCTCTGTGTATGTGTGGATGGCATGTGTACCAGACAACTTGCAGAAGTCAGCTCTCTCTTCACCCTGGGGGTCCCAAGGAGAGAACTCTGTCTTTGTGGGAAATGCCTTTACCATGCAATGGGCCCTTCCTTTTTCTATGGACGGATTCCTCGGGTCCGGGCGGGCGGGTACTGCTTGGATTTCATTTTATTTAACATATCTTGAAATCTTTGCGTCCTAAAGCATTTCTTTTCTAAGGTTAAATGAACCTAACACTTTCAGGCCGCTTTTCTAGCCTCTCTGCTCATGTACTAGGGAGGCTGACGATATGGCGCCCGCACATGAATGCCTGACGCCATTCCTAGCACTGGGACCTTCAAAGAACATTGAGAGGCAGGAGGAGTCCAACTGCTCCGTGAAGAGATTCGAACTGGAGTGTCTTCCTTGCTGAGGGTTCGAATGGCTGCGGTGGAGAAGTATACTGACGCTCCCAACACTCTCCCCTCACCCCTTTCTAAGACAGGCTCTGGGCATGTGACCAGGCAGCTCCCGGAACTCCCGGGCCTAAGTGACTCTCCTGTTGCAGCCTCCAAGCCTCCGGGATTTGTGGCGTGTGCCACATTAGTTGGCTTTTGGTCGACTTCTGTGATGGCGGCCCGGAGTTCCCAAAGCTTCAGAGTCCCATCTTCTCATTTAGTCAACTCAAAAGACACTTGCTGGGGGCTGGAGAGATGGCTCAGAGGTTAAGAGCACCGACTGATCTGAAGGTCCTGAGTTCAAATCCCAGCAACCACATGGGGGCTCACAACCATCTGTAATGAGATCTGACTCCCTCTTCTGTTGTATTTGAAGACAGCTACAGTGTACTCACATATAATAATAAACAAATCTTTAAAAAAAAAAAAAGACATTGTTGATTTCTTACTGGGTACCAGGCCACTTTCCCCAAGCACTGGGGTACAGCTGTGAACTCCAAAATAACATGGGAAGTGGAGCTCGGGGAGGGGCATGGCTCTCATGTTGGACCCAGTCCTAAGCACACCTCTACCAACCACTCACCTTGCCAAGCCGACTGCTGCCATAAGGTACTCAAAGCATTTGACAAATAGCGGGGGCAGCGGCAGCAGCGGGGGCAGCTGGGTGAACCAGGTGTTAAAATGCCCAAATGATCTGAATACTTCTCAAAAGGTAGTAAAAGTGGCATAGACATACATATATATATAGTGTGTGTGTATATATGTATATGTGTATATATATATATATAATATGGGGAAAATGTTTCAGTATCTTAGGCCAGCAGGGAGATACAAATCAAAAGTACATTGGGATTCCACTTCACTTCAGTAACCAAAAAACCTAGTAAATTCTAGCAATAATGTAGGAGAAAAGAGATCCTGGCACACGGCCTGGCTTGAAGTTAGTGTGGATGTTTCTCAAAAAACTCAACTACCCTGTGGTTCAGCTGTACCGCTTCTGAGGACATCCAAAGGAATCCATTGGCCCAAATATAGGTGAGAGATACCTGCAATCCCTGGTCGACGGCAGTACTGCCCACAGTAGTCAAGTAACAGAATCAGCTTGAGCACCTATCAACAGATGGATCAAAAAAAAAATTGTAATGTCCTCACACATGCACACACACACACACACACACACACACACACACACACAGAACTAGTCCATACAATGGGTATCATGTAAGTAAAATAACATCCCCAGAAAGCCTTGCAGTCTGTGGAAGCCACTCCCGAGTGGTAGGCTGGTGTCTAGTATGCTGAAGGCTCTGGATTCTGTCCTCAGCATGGCGACCAATCAATCATACCTGGAGCCAGGACAGACTTTAGATATCTTTGCACATGGAATAAAAAATAAGACCTGAAAATAGACAATGAAGGTGCTGGGGAGAGGGATATAAAGAGGTAAAGAGAGAGAATCTGAAATCGTGACCATAAACAAGGCGTGGTAGAATCGGGTATGGAAATGCTACAGTTAAAGTCACAATTAGTATGCTAATTAAGGACAGAAAAAGATGGCCCAGTAGGTGAGCGCTTGGGCTGCTCTTCCAGAAGGTTCTGTTCCCAGCACCCACATGGCAGCTTACAATCCTCTGTAATTACAGTTCCAGAAGATTCAATGCCCTCTTCCGGCCTCCGCAAGCACCAGGCATGCATGTTGTGCACACGCATCCACAGCAAAAGACTCATAAATATAAAAAATTTAAAAAGAAATCAGGCGCACAAGTGCTTCACCACCGCCACCCAGCTTCAGGCACACAATAGAATCACGTTTGGTGCCATATTTCCTGGCTCAATAGGTCACATAACCTAGACAGTCTTGGTTCTCTCTCCTTGGTATCAGCAGGTGACGACTGTAGCAAGAGGGCCAGACCTCTGTATCGACACCGTCAGCACACTCAGAGATGGCCTCTTGGAACATGGGGCAGAAGCCTGTGTCCCAGAACTCTGGCTCCCTCTGCCCACGGTGGGTGGGCGGGCAGAGGGGCAGCTTGGTGTCTGCCCTGCTCACCCTCCCCCATGCAGATGGGAGGGGAAGAGGAACACCCACTGCGCACACTAAGAGCCGGGGCATGCGGAAGACTGGGCGTGGGGGTCCTGGTGGAGGGAGAGCCAGCGCACTGGAGAATGCTGACCTCACTCAGGGCTTCCGCCGAGCCAAAGGAAGGCTGGGGGTGTGACTGGAAAGGGTGCTGCAGGTGACAGCATGGAGAACCCCGAGAAAGCAAGGGTGGGCTCCCTGGGCTGGGCTGATGGATCTTACCAGGCTTGATCAGGTGGCTGTGGTAGCCCGAGAGCAGTCAGAGCCGAGAGTGAAGCCTTACCAGGGCCCGATAGTTCCGGAGCACTGCAAGGCCACCCTGGGGACTTCCGCAGCTCTCCTGCGTGTCACACAGAGAGACGGGAAATGTGCGCACGGATGTGCATGAAGAGGTGCCGGTTAGGGGATCCTTACAACGTGCAATTTAGTCCAAAGTGAATCTCTGTCGAGACCCCGCTGGCTGAGTTTGCCCACACAGCAGGTTAGAATTCTCAAACGAGTCACACACAGGCGGGATGTTGTGGACCGGAGCTCTGGGGAAACAAGCTTAGCGTGGGCTGCGCACCAGAGGACATTGTTCCACTTACACACCCCCTCCTGCTTTAACTGCAGCCCTTGGTGGTCTTCGCAGGCCCTCAGGCCGCTGCTTTACAGAGCTGCTTCCTGCGTACTGGACGAACAGCATGGACACTGGAGGAACACACGTGTGTACATTCGTGTGTACATCCGTGGACGAGCAGTAATAGCAGTTTGCCCAGCCAGCGGCCCTGCACCACGGGCGTGCTACTCTGAGCAGACAACTAGCCTGCAGGGTAGTTTAAATGGCATTTAGGTGCTGTTAGAATAAGAACTCTGGGTACTGAGAACAAGGCCCAACTCTTTGAAAACCTGTCTATAATGCGGTACATTCCCGACTGGATTAATTCACTTGGTGGCTTGTCCCAGGAAGGAAGAACAGGCCTGACTCTGCAGGAAGACACCTACTGAACCTGGAAACAAACCCCCTCTGTCTCACACTCTAAACCTCCCAGCAATGCCCGCCTTTTAGCTTTTGCTCTGGATAATGCACCTGCCGGGTCACAGACTAAGTGGGGTAGAGTGAACGTCTGTGACACTCTTATCTCTTCCTTAGTGATTATATTCAATAAAAGAAAAAAAAAGAAATATATATCTATATATAGATATATAGATATATAGATAGATCTGGCAAAAATGTAAGCAATTCCTTCTACGAGGATGGTGACCACTTCTCATTCCTACTTAAATCAAGGTTCTCTGCCATGTTATCTTTTGCTTCCTATCGCTGGAACAAAGTGTGGTTTTGGAGCTTGCTGTATACTGCTAATAAATTCTTATGGATTAAAAAAAAAGCAGATAAAAATAGTCGTGAGAAAAGCTAGGCAGGGACTGCCAACTGTCTCCATCTCGGACCCTAACTGCAGGACCCTGGCTGACGGAGTTCACTGCTGTCATTTTCTCTGAGGCCCCCAGGAACCACGTTTTTGTGCAACAAGCTGCTTTCCTGTCTCCCAGTTGTCAGTCACCACTGAAATAGTGGCAATGGGTCTCTACCTAATCAATATTAAATGTGAAACAATTTCAGAAAAAAAAAAAAATCAGAGGCAACCACCATCCAATGAGTAGCTTTACCCAAGACCCTGGCTTCCCGGGTCAGGTAGACGGCCTCCCCAGCTGCCCGCCTTACACGGTCCCCCGGGTGCGGGCATGGGGTGGTGGAGTCTGCATGTAGGCACACTATGGATGCCCTCCTCTGTCTTCACTCTGCACACTCAGGAACCGGTCCCTCCTGCTAGCCTCCGGTCAATGACAACAGCAGGAGACTTATTTCATAAAACATCAGTAAGATATTTTAATGAGAAAAAAAAAAAAAAACCAAAACAAATCTTAGTCTCATGTTTCTATCCAAAGACACTCAAGACTAAATTTTCCCTGTCCATCCCTTCTAACTGCAACTTTGTGCCCATTAATAAAGGCCAGTTTAAAGATTTAAAAAAAAAATTAAACCATTTTTAAAAAGATTAAGCAATCAGGCTAGCAAAAGGTACTCAATACATACTTTTTCTCATATCAAACAAGCTAATATTTCAGTACAGTATAACTATACAGAATATATACAATACACGTATGTTCACAAAGCAAACACTAGGCTCAGAACAGATTTGAAAAAACATGATATTCACATTGATTACAATAACTCTAAAAATGATTGTAACGTTGAAACGGCACTTAGTTTACAAAAAAGTCACAAAAATATATATATATATGTAGTCACCAAGAACCATGGTATCTGTAAAATACTAATAGTCAGATACTAATTTATAAAACGTGAAGTTATGACACTGTACATTTTTTTTTTTTTTTTAGGAAATCAAAACAAAAATTTAAGACCATTTCTGATATTGTAGAAAGTCAAACATGCCAAGTAATTTAGCTATGGCCACTGTCACCAAGTAAAGCTATACTTGAATGAGATGACAGCTGGTACAGGCTGGTGACGCGGGGACTGGCACAGCTGGAGTAGTGCTGTTGTTGGAGAGCGGTGGAGAACATGGTCACACCTCCACAGAACTGCTTCCACATCCTCTCCTCAGCGGTTCCTTCTTTGGCCTGTCTCCCAGTCTCCCGCGAGTCACAATGCTCTGCCTGGCAGGGTAGGTAGGGAGCGGCTTCCCTGCCCTCCGTGATGCCAGCCGCAGGCAAGTGTTAAAGCATGCATCGGCCACAGGGAACACCTGGCCACCGGCTGGCAGACTGCGGTGCAGTCTCTTTCTAGGCTGCTTGTATTAGAAAGGACCTCAGTTTTAAATGGGGCCAGATTTAATGTTATCCCTATAAAATAGTGAGTTACTTACTATAGCAGCAAATACGAAATCACAGGAGCAAAACCACAACTTTATTT
Source organism: Apodemus agrarius (assembly GCA_964023405.1). Taxonomy (NCBI): domain Eukaryota; kingdom Metazoa; phylum Chordata; class Mammalia; order Rodentia; family Muridae; genus Apodemus; species Apodemus agrarius. The sequence continues at coordinate 31,253,111 of OZ030012.1, read as the reverse complement.
AAAAAGTTAATTTGTTACATCAAAGTAATTGTTTTCACCTTTACATCTGCTTCCTCTCACCAGACATCTCTTTCCCTATCACCAAACTCTGATTTATTACCTCAATCTGACTTTCCAATCACGGCTCTGAAAAAAGATACTCCTAAGCCTGGAAAATCTTTACTCTTAAAAATGGGAATACAGGAATTTTAAAGTTAAAAAAAAAGTTTGTTCTAAAAGTATCTTTCACAAATATATATATTTAAATATTAAAATACCTAAGATTTTTTATAAAATGGCTTTTGAAAAGACAGTAGAGGCACAAAGAGGCCACATACCATCCTTCAAGTTGAACGTAAGGTGCCGCAAGGGTGCCGTAACAAAGAGGCAGGCAATATCCAGCTGATGCAACAGGAGACACAGGATCAATAAACTAAATACATCATTGGAACTTGAGTCAAAACCAGATTTTACCTTATAAGAGGACTGTTGTTTCTTTAAGCAATACCTTCATATATAAGCATCAGAAGCCATCATTTTGTATAAACAAAATAATAAGTTTATGACCTTACTTCTAAATACCCAATGCCACTCACTCTAGGGGGCAGAAGAGCAGTACAACCTTCAAAACTGCAATGCATTCTCAGTATCAAAGACCTTCCACATCAGCTGCCAACAACAACCGTGGAACTGCTGCTTAACATGAGCATTCACACACTAATCACAGAAAAGGGTCTCTCTGGAAAACAGAGCTGCAGACAGTGCTTCCCCAACACTACCACCTCTCCTGGTGCAGATAGAGGCTGATGCCTCTGCAGGCCATGCGAGTTGGTAACGAACACTTGCTCACAGGACAACTTTTCAACCTCTAGGTATAGTCAGACTGGCATTTGAGAAAAAAAGGAATTCAGTAAAAGTCATGACACTATAGCTCCTCCAATGGTTATTGGTGATCTTACTAGTAAATCATCACAACTGAGCCCAGAGCTTTTAGGCTTAGCAAAGCTTAATAACTTAGAAATAAAGAATTTAATTTTATAAATTAGGCACTTAAAAAACTTAATTTTCTTTCATTTTTAATTAATAAAAACAATTAATTTTAATGTTTTTCAATCATGGTCTGAACTCTTACGTTTCTTGCAAACTGTTATGTCCACAGGAAGCCGGTGTCTGCTGGAACTGGCCCGGTCTCACTCAGAGGGAGCATTACTAAAGCTGAAGAAGCTGTTGAAGTAACATCGCTGCTCAGACACTGCCAAAGCAAGCTTCCAGCAGCACTGTCTGGACCCTAGAGTGACTACTGCCAAAGCCATGAGCTATCATTTCTATTATAAAAATAAAATATGGGGAAAGCATCTCACTCATCACTTCAGTATACAATAATAAAAAAAAAAAAGTCTAATTTCTGGTAGGCTGCAGCAAAGATCTCAATATATGTATAATCCAGAGTGAAACATCTATAGCCCACTTCTTAACCAGCCTGAGAACTGGCTGATTCCACTTCATTGTTTATCTGAACCATTGCTATTTTGCAAGTTTGTTTTGCTGAAGATTTTTCATGTAAAAATTATCCCATGTCACCATATTCTGTCAAAAATTAGAGGGATAAATACTAGTATAAACGAAATAAGAAACCTTAATTTTGATCTTACTTAAAACATGTATTTAGTTATAAATATTTCTCATAGCTGTGTTTATAATGATAACATCTCTCCATTCTCTCGCTTTTGTTCCACGGCCTTCTGGTTTCTACATGTTCTCCTAGTAACTATCAAGACATAAAAAGGCATCTGATGTCAACACTTACAGTGAACCCAATCTTCCTCCCCTACCTTCGGGCAGTCTGCTCCATATGTGAGCTTTCCTAGTCCCTTCCCCCACCCCTAGTTAAGAACTCAAAAACCACCCTTCCCATAGCTCTATACTTCAGTTTGAGGGCCTTTGGGTAGAGACAGTGGAAGTTCCCAATCTGCCTGTTCATCAGATCGACAGATCAAAATCTCTTCCGTTAAAATTGAGGACTGCTCATCTGCCACCATAAGAAATCATTCTCTGTGGTCCTGGCAGAGAATCGCCATCTGTTTAACACTGTATGGTCATGCACCTTACAGAAAATTAAAAACTAACAGACTAAAGCATAATCTGAAAATGGACACACTCTGCATAAGTGGCTTCTATTAATTAGACTAAGAGAATAAAATACGAGTCTTTAAAAAAAAAAAAAAAAAGAAAAGAAAAAAAAAGGAGCGAAAGACTTAACGTAGCTTCCAAAGGAAGATCAGTTTTAAACGGGGATCAGTTTTAAAACAGGAGAGCCTGGCTCAGCAGTTAGAAGGTAACTGGGTTACCAATGACTCGGCGAATCAGGGCCCCAGACTACTTCACTGTATTTAGTAAAACATTTTAACAAAACACAAGTATTTTTTTCTTTGTTTTAATAACAAAGGGAATGTATCTTAACACGGATCCTATTTATCGGGACTTAAAATATTCAAGCCTAAGACTGAAATGAAACCACTTAAACATTTTAGTACATTTTGTCTTAACAAAACTGTGAACTTAAAAAACCAAACACCACACCTCAAAAACCCAAAATAAAACCTAGTAATATAATGAACTGTGGTTAAACTTGAAATTAAACTCAAAATACAAATTAGGATTGTTTAAAATGGCCAATTAAGAGAAGCTCACATATTTGTGGATAACAACATTTATCTACATCCATTTCTTGGAAAATTGAAATGCACAAGTAAAGGTTACTGTCAAGTCTCCGTTTCCGAGTTGGTGACTTCCTGACACGATGCTCTGAAGGCTAGAGTCTGGAACTGCGAAGGCTGACAAGAGGAGCTACAACTCCTAACAGCACAGTGACACTTCTAAAGCACATCCTATCTATTTGGTAGTTGGAAAAAACTGAAAACAAAGCTTTTCTTATATAAAATGCTTGGTTTTTTTAAAAAGTAATTTATCTAGCATTCTAAAATTTAAGCCCTTTAAATATCACAAAGCTACCCTTGTAGGCCTTACAAAAGATAGCTACCTTTAAATATTCTAAACAAGAATGCTTCCGTTTAGTTACCCTGGTGGTTTCGAGGAGGGGATCATAACTGGCTCTCATCTCTTCACAATGTTTTTCATATGTTCTGGTGAAAAGTATACATCCAGACATTCCTCTCTTAAATCAACTTTAAATAAAACTTTAAATATAACTACATATACAATTATCTCTTGCAGTTATATTTCCTATAACAGACCCATAAACAAAATGTCCTCAAAAATGTAGTTTTATTGGAACAGAAAAAGGCCTTTGTAGCATTTTATATTAAACACTGGTCAGGTAACTATCAAAAAAATTTGGGCAGTAGGCAACTAACTATTTGTGTATTCCTAGTATATTCAAATCTCTCATTAAAGTTGGTTACACGATTTATCACTAGTAGCGAAAATCCAGAGTGAGGCCTGTTCTTCCCGGGGAGGCTACCAGGGCTGTCCTGACTCAGAACTCTTAGGATAGGGTCTACGGAAACACTTTCAACCAAAAAAATCTCAAAAGGATGCCTCAAATCAATTCATTTCTGATTTACTCTTATTTCTTTCTTCCTTTTCCTTTTTTTCCCTAGCTGAACAAAATAAAAACAAGACAAAGCAACCCCATTTAGAACCAAGAACATTTACCATACTAAAATAGGATTCTAATGAATTTTAGGATTTATTTATTAGTAGGCACAGTTTTCAAAGATCATATATGATAATAAAATAAAAATTACTGACTTTTCTAGTTGATTTTTCCAAAAGTCACACACTTATGCTTGGGAGCAAATAAGCTCATGAGTCAGGTAAAAAAAAACTGGAACTAAGGGGGGGGGGGCTGTATCAGTCAGAGAGCATGTGCTCATAATATATAAAGTCCTGGGTTAAATTATCAATATTAAGAAAAAAGGCCAGAGCTGGGCGGTGGTGGCGCACGCCTTTAATCCCAGCACTTGGGAGGCAGAGGCAGGCGGATTTCTGAGTTCGAGGCCAGCCTGGCCTACAGAGTGAGTTCCAGGACAGCCAGGGCTAAACAGAGAAACCCTGTCTCGAAAAAAACCAAAAAAAAAAAAAAAAAAACCAAAAAAAAAAAAAAAAAAAAAAAAAGAAAAGAAAAGAAAAAGAAAAAGGAAAAAGAAAAAAGGCCAGAAATAGAAATTAAATTGCAAAATTAATAAATTTTAAAGAAACAAATTACTATAATATAAAAAGTAAAGAAGGAGCTGGGCAATGATGGCGCATGCCTGTAATCCCAGCACTCTGGGAGGCAGAGGCAGGTGGATTTCTTAGTTCGAGGCCAGCCTGGTCTACAGAATGAGTTCTAGGACAGCTGGGGCTACACAAAGAAACCCTGTCGGGGGGGGGGGGGGATAAAGAAGGTTTGGCATTGGGGATAAAAGTCATATCATGTATGTGACTGAGACTATGTAGTCTGATCTAGGTGTAGTGACATGTGTCTATAACACAGAATGTTAGCAAAGGCTGTGGCAGAACTGAGGCCAGAACTGGGGTTCTGGATCAACTAGACTACTTGTGATCCGGTCACAAAATGAAAGATTATATCCAAAGTCAAACAAAAGAACTTATGTTGTTTTATCTTTTAACCCCATCAGGGGCTATTATAATGATAAGCATTGGGGCAATTTTCTATATAAAAAATTACACAAGTTCATTATTCATGGATTTATGAATATTTCAGATCAAAGAGGCTTTAATGGCAGCAGATAAAAAAGTATATCCCAATCTAGAATATAAATGTTATCATCTGAGTAGCAAAGTTTTTAGATCCTAGTCTTAACAATCCCTCCTCCAATTTCTGAGTCCCAGATGATCATTTTACAACCTCTTATCTTTTACATTATTGCTTTCATTCCATGAAAACTATAATAGCCACTTTTAACAAACTTGGCAATACCTCAAAATATTTTGGAATAAGGACATTATATCATTGTCATATGTGATCTTGTAAACAATCTTAATTGGGTTAAGAATGTAGCCTCAAAACAGAATTCTTTTATTTTGTCCAAAACAGCACAGCATTGACATCCTCAACAATACATAAACCTATATAAAAAATATAGAATATCTTCAATATTTTTCTTTTATATGGCAGCACAATATATGCAAGTGAAAGTGCTGTTGGTGGGACAGGAGGGCACCTCTCTGAGCAATGTCCTAGTTAGCCAGGTGTCAGCACTCAATGACCAGTAAGAGGAACGGTCAGAAGAGAGCTCCTGCAAAGCTGGGTATACGTACCTGGTTCTGCACCCTGCTATTCCGTGTACAGCCTGACTCTTCTCAATCACACCTCTTAGCCTATGGAGTGGTACTATAAAGGTACAAGAAATGCCTGCCTGATACTAACTTTTCACCATGAAAATTCGAAATGGCTTAAAAAAGAATATACCGGATTTCAGAAGTTATTTACCTTCATCTGAAAAAAAAAAATTACTGTAAATACTTTCAAAGTTACAGGGTTTCTAACACCCCGCACTTAGGAGTAAACATTTACTTAGGCATGTCAAACTGTTCAGTAACTGCTCACTAGCCCTCTTGTCTCAGGAAGGTCAACGACAACCTGATTTCTTTTGTCTCTGCTGCTGCCCACCTTTAACACCGGGAGGAAGAACCGCCGTGTTTTAAGTCAGCTGCTTTTCCTTAAGTCTCAAAGTATATTCTGTCAATGCTACCTTATTGTATACATACAGAAGCAATCTCTCAGCTATGAAAAAACAAAACAAAACAAAGAATCCTCCAGTTTCAGGGCTTACAAAGGGAACCCTTCTTTTAAAAATTAAATTAAATTTAAACATATGAGACAAAGCACAGGCACTTTCCAAAAAACCAAAACCCAGGCCAATCACAGAATTACTCAATAGTTATAGACGGCAGCTCTGCCTTAGGAGGGTCATCTTTGGGAGCCTCGGCATGAGCACTGGTCTTGGGCTGCTCTTGCAGTTCCTCCTCCTTTTCTGCAAGCCCAAGAGACCCCAGGGGAAACGTGCTTTCACAATTCTGGGTTGAGGAGACCTGTGAAATCACAGGCATTTGAACAGAAGAGTTGCTTTCAAAAGGATGTTCTCCAAGATCATACTGAACAAGGGTCTCTTCTTGCTCCTGGTTTAAGTAGTCCGGTACTAAGAAATCACTAAATGAGAGGCAAAGGATAAAATACAAAATTAATTTTCAAACTATAATAAAGAGATATCATCTATAAAACAAGTCTGGGACTTTTCATTTCACTAATTATTCAATGAAATTAATAAATAAGCACCCCAAATATCAACTGAAGCCATTCAGTAGAACCAAAGTGCATCCTGTCTCCCTACAGGCAATAAAAAAGATTAATGATTACTTCCAGTGATTCTCTGGACACTTTAAAGGCCATTCTGGATCTACATATAGGAGTCTGTATATAATGTAAGTGGCATTTCATCGTGTGACTAAGCTGAGTAAAAGGTTTATATAAACCTATCTCTGTATTTCTACCTACATAGAGGTTAGCTAGGAAGCTCAGTCGTTATGCATACATGACCTTATATACATTCTACTATGTGAAGCTGGAAGATGTAGAAATTAAGTTTTCACCTTACTATATATGGAAACAGTAATACATTTTAGTAAAAATTTGGAAAGAATCCATTATACTAGGAGTGACCACTTAATAATTTGAATATTCAGTATTATTAGACAAATTAAAATCTGTCTGCAAGCTGGGCGGTGGTGGCGCACACCTGTAATCCTAGCACTTGGGAAGCAGAGGCAAGCGGATTTCTGAGTTCGAGGCCAGCCTAGTCTACAGAGTGAGTTCCAGGACAGCCAGGGCTATGCAGAGAAACTGTCTCAAAAAAAAAAAAAAAAAAAAACCAAAACAAAAACAAAAAACAAACAAAAAATCTATCTGCAAAGTAATTTCTAATGTATTGTGTATATATACTAAAAGAGTCTCCATGGGTTAGAGAAGAGTAGTTAGTATAAGATACAGGGCCCTATCTGGGAACGACACATTAAGAGTGGTCAAAGTGGACAATTTAATTCCTCAACAACTATGTCTAATAAGCATAATCTAGCTTTAGTGACATAACCATACATTCAGAATCAGAACTGATTATGTGAAATTGAATACCTCTGGTCTGGAGGGAAAAATAAAATCTATACATGAATAGTTTAGAACTGAAAAGATTTTTTTTAAGAAAGTTATTTTAAAACTGTAAGGGAGCGGGCGGCGGCGGTGGTTCATGGTACATGCCTTTAATCCCAGCATGTGGGAGGCAGAGACAGGCGGATTTCTGAGTTCGAGGCCAGCCTGGTCTACAGAGTGAGTTCCAGGATAGACAGGACTTAACGGTTTAGTATTTTATGTTTTGAGAAACCAAGGACTCCTACAGAGGCAGAATCCTAACATAGTATTAAAAAACACACATAAGAATTTTATGTCTATAGGAGGACTTAAGGTACTATCCTCTTAAAGCTTGTGTTTTATCTTCAGCTAAACTTCAAATGATACTGACATGCTCAATCAGCAGCAGAGCTAGAAACAGAATTGTATTTACTTGGATAACCTATAAGTCACAAATATATTATAGTGAATCAGTAATGCTAAGAAGTCAGAGTACTAAACTAAGAAAACAGGAGACTTACTGGATCTAATCACATCCATGGTATCAAAGAATGTTTTCTTTTTTCTTTCTTTTTTTTGTTTTGTTTTGTTTTTCGAGACAGGGTTTCTCTGTGTAGTCCTGGCTGTCCTGGAGCTCACTCTGTAGACCAGGCTGGCCTTGAACTCAGAAATCCGCCTGCCTCTGCCTCCCAAGTGCTGGGATTACAGGCATGTACCACCACGCCCGGCTCAAACAATGTTTTCTAATAAATGGATACTCCTTTACATAAGACTTTGTTTGTTTGTTTGTTTGTTTGTTTTTTCCAGATATGGTTTCTCTGTGTAGCGCTGGCTGTCCTATAGACCAGGCTGGCCTGGAACTCAGAGATCTGCCTGCCTCTGGGTTTAAAATCATGTACCACCTAGCCTGGATACATAAACCTTAAAAAGAACTCTGCTAACATTTATAGTTTGACCTGTACTGTACTAAGATATACGTGACATGGTATATCTGGTAATAAGATCTAGTTAAATCTAGTATAATATATATGATATATAGTATATAGAAATTTATTTAACTACACAAAAGCAAAAACCCAAGAGGACAAATAGTTTTCTGTGGGGATATTTTTACTATTTATTTTGTAGCAAATATTTTAAAGACCAATAATATAGTATGACTTTATACTTAGGAGACCTACCAAAATTTCATCAGATCAGGAGATCAGAGTATGTGTAGTGGCAATTTAAAATGAATGTAACTAATTAGCTGGCAACCTGATAATAACACAGCAGGCTGCCCTAAAAGCAGGCTGAGTTTAGAAAGCAGTTTTTCCTGACGGTGGGTTTCCGCTGTGCACCTCACCTGCTCTGGAAGTAGTTTGCTAGCTCTGATGCTTCATGGTTCAGACTCCTCAGGTGCACGATTAAATTTCCAGAGTTGGTGAACATGGCGCCACATGTTTTGCACTCGTAAATCCGAGGCTTGCGGATAATGTGCCGGGAAACCCTCATATGGTGTTTATACTCCCCGAAGGAAGTGAAAGTGGCACTACATATCTGGCACCGGAAACAGCGTTTACCTTCATGCTTTAGGCGATGCATCTTTAGCGAGTAAGCCCTGGTAAACTTTTTTCCACAGCAGTCACACTGAAATGGTTTAATTCCTATAAAACAAAACAGCAAAATACCACCTGAAAATAGACTGACAGCTCATAAAATCACACATTTCTGAATAACAATTTTATAACAATAATTAAGAGAAAAAAATGCCAATAAGACAGACTCAACGTTATTTCCAAGGTGGTTCAAAATATTTGAAGTCACTACTGCTTTAAAGGACAAGATAGGGAAGAGGCAATGAGGTAAGATATACTGAATTATTTTCTGAATGTTCTTCTAAATGATGTATTTTCCAGACTTCAAAAATTAATTATCCTAGTTAGCTTTAACCATTAACATGACAACAGTCTAGAGTCCTATCAGAATGGAGTCTCAACTGAGGAGCTGCCAGAGAACTCATTAGCCTGCATCGTTGGGGATTGCCTGGATTGCTAATTGGCGTAGGAAAGCCCAGCCCACTGCAGGAAGTAACACTTTCAGCAGGTGGTTCTGGGCTAGATGAGAAAACTAGGTAAGTGCAAGCTGTAGTGAGCCAACAGGCAGCATTCCTCCATGGTTTCTGTGTCAGTCTGTGCTAGATTTCCCTACATAGTGGATTGTGACCTGTATGATGAAATAAGCTCATTCTACCCTAAGTTTTATGACAGCAATGGAGAGGAAATTAGAACATAATTATTTCATTTGTTTGTGGAACTGGGATGCACTTTAGGGCCTGTGCATACTAGGCAAGGGTCCTACCACTGAACCAAATCTCTAGCTGTAAAACACACCTAAACAATTTATACACCCTAAATCTCCAATAACAACATGCATTTTATTAGCGAGATTTACACTCAAGTGTAACCATCACCTGTCTGTGATGGTTAGTGTTGTAAATTCAGCAAAATGTAGAATCACCTGGCAGATGGGCCTCTGGGTTTATCTTTGTTAAGTTAGCTGATGTGGGAAAATTATATTAATTACCGGTGGGGTCTTTCCCGGGGCAGGGAATTCTGGACTACATCAACCAGAGTGCGAGAAGAACACTCCCGTGCATGCATTACTCATTGCTCCCTGCTCTTGACTGGACTGATATGACTGGTCCTCTCAAGTTCCTGCTGTTATGATTTCCGTGCCATGAAGGACTTACTGTAACTTGGAATTGTGAAGCCAAACAAACCCTTTCTCCTTTAAGTTGCTTTTCTTAGATATTTTATTACAGCAACAGAAAAACTAGGATACCATTTTAGACAGAAATTTAAAAAAAAGAAAAAAGAAAAAATTCTAACATCTCTGTATATAACAATCATGACAGGTTCATTAAATAATAATTAGCTTTCGAAACATAATATTTTTAGATATTAATAAGGGAGTTACAAAGAATATTAACAGTTTCATTATAGTTACTATCACAGCTTGGGATGCAGGAGGCTAAAACTGCAGAACACAACACAACCTGTGGACTTATTAAGTGGCTCTGGGACAGACTCTGAGACCACTGAGAGCTGGAGACGCGATGCAGCCGACAGCAGCAGTCCCGGCCTCTCAGCCCTCAGGTCAGAGTTTTACTGTTTACCTGGGTATAATCACTACACACAAACTTCATTGAAATTTCTTACATATCCATCTAACATATTTTTTTTTCCTGTCCAAAAACACACTACAAAGCTGACTAATCAAAAGCAGATAGTGATAGAATTAAAACAAAATATGAAATCCTTTAAGCAGGTTTTTTAATTTGACGAAAAATTCAAACTTATAGAGAAGTTCAAAGAATAACCTATGTATAATTTTTAACTCTATTTGCACTTGTGGAACATATACCTAATATATCCAGTATGTGTTAACTTATATATTTACCATACATAACTGCCTCTGAGGGTTAATTAGAATACTGGATACCTGTGGTAAAATATTCTAGTTTTCCAATATTTCAAAGAGAGACCATAATTAGCCAATCTGGTCTCATCTGACTTCTCAGGACTGCACATTTCTTTTCTGTTCCGTAATGCCCCTCCCCTCATCCCACCCAGCCTCCACTTCCTTTTCCCACTCCCTAAACCCCTTTCCCCTTGCTTAGATGGAATGGAGTCTTTCTATTATACAGTCCAGGCTGTATATTAAATTCTAGATCTCAAATTCTAGATCTTCATGCCCCAGTCTTGAGTGGAGGGATTAAAGGCATGTGTACTATGCCTGGCACAGAGTCTTTACTTTCCATTTTAATCAGGATTGCAAAGGAGCATATTCTGGCACACCCCCTCACGCCACAACGCTGAAGGCAGTCACTTTACCTGAGTGGATAAGCATGTGCTGTTTTAGATTCTGAATACGGGTGAAGCGGACCCCACAGGTCGGACACTGAAAAGGTCTGTCTGGACCGTTTGGACTTGGTCGTTCTGTACTGCTGGTAGAAGGAGCAATGTAGAGTTGATAGGGATACTGAACATTTTCCAATCTAAAAAAATAAACCGAAGAAGGCAACGAGGCTCTGATGTTTAAGTTGAATACACATTTCTGTAGCCCAATTCTTAAATGAAGAAAGGAAGCAACAAAGACTTTTAAAAACAGATTTTCATTTAGAAAAATTTATGAAGCAATGTGATTGTCCAGAATGTCTAGCATCTTTAAGTGTGGACATAAAACACACAACATATCATAAGCTTAGATACCCTTCAATCTCTTTTCTTCTACTGCTTTAATTTAAACCCTTACTATTCCCCCCTTTAAAATCTTGCAACAACCGTCTTCTTTAGAATAAGTTCTCAAGCCCCCCAAGTGTCCAAAACTACTCATATGTGAGCTTTCTCTTCCCAGTCTAATTTCTGATCATACTCTCCACGTCTAAAAATACACTTTACACTAAATAATTGCTCTACTGTGCTTATATTCTGTGTTTTCACCCACTGAACTTCTATCACCTACCTTCTTTGCGTTGGTTGTATCCGTTCATTTTATAAAATGCAGCAGATTATCTCCTCCTCTTCCTGTAAGTAGGTGGCAGAGGCAACCCTGCACATTGCCCTACCCAACTTCAACCTCTCTACTTCCCTGGAAACTCATGGAGCTCTCAAAAGAAAAGGCTTTGCATTTCCTTTCTGTACTCCCATGACTTAGCAAAGTATTTAATAAAGAACAGACAACTTGATTACTATTTAAAAAAACTTAAATTGAGGAATAAGGGCACTTATGCTTAGTTATGCTTTTACTAATTTATTCAAGGGATTTTGGTTTATAATCTCCCAGGGTTACCTACTCAAGAATAACACATCTTTGACTCTTTCCAGTTTTCAGCAAGTACAGGTATTAAGACTACTCTACACTCTGAGGAGCAATTCTTCCAGTGGAAGTAGTAGTAAGAGACAAACAATTAATAATTGAGGACCAGACAGGGGTAGAGAATTAAATTAGGACGACCCCCACAGTGACTGAGTGCTGGTTTAAGCTGGTAGTCAGTGAAGGCCTCCTCAACAATTGACACCAAGACAATGATCTGAAGGTCAGAGTGAGAGGGGGCTGGAAAAATGTCTCAGTTGTGAAGAGCACTGGATGCTCTTCCAGGTCCTGGGTTTGAGTCCCAGCACCCACGTAATGCCGCATGACCATCTGAAACTCCAGTTCCAGGGGATCTAATGACCTCTAATAGCTTCTGCAGGTCCCAGGCAGAGATGTGGTACCCAGCACACAAACATATATGCAGGCAGAAACAGCCATACATATTACATTATAAAAAAAATTAAGACTCAAAAGAATGGAGAGGGGAGAAAACATCTTGTGAAATAGAAAGGCCCGAAGGGAGGAACAAATCTGGAGAGCTGTGGGAACTGATAAGAGGTAAACTTGGATCATGTAGAACAATATAAAAACTAAGAAATTTAGATTCTATTTGTTTGTTTTTTGAGACAGGTTTCTCTGTATAGTCCTACTGTTCTGGAACGCATTTTGTAGATCAGGATATCTGCCTGCCTTTGTCTCTGCCTTTCAACTGCTGGGATTAAAGATGTGTGCCAGCACTGCCTAGCAGTAATTTAGATTTCAAGTAAAAACCATGACATCTTAGTTAAAAATAAAATGATCTGGTAGTACATGGAGAACAAACTTAAGCAGAAGAATGAAATCAGGGACCAATAACATCCAGACTAGATTACTAGAGTAGTCAGGAGAAAGCTGGCAGTGACTTAAAGCAGTGGAGCAGTAGTAATGAGGAAAAGTGAACTAGGACTCTGAACACAGACTGAAAGGACTTAAAGATCAGATTCAGGGCGATCAAGTGAGAAGTGACGAAGGAAAAAGGATAATATAAAGTTCTCATAGGCTGAATGAAGACAAGACCTTGGAAATCACATATGGCATCTAGAGCTATACTTGGCAAAGATGAGAACAATCATAAGATTAGGGGACTAGGCAGTTTTGGAAATGTGCAAAATTGTACTCAAGTTTCAATCAAGTTTCTTACCCAAGTTTGAACTGAGAGCTCTAAGCACAGTCTTCATGAGGAAAGGACATACTATGTTGGCACTAACCTGTCGTCGTCATCTGCATGAGCATTGGTGCTAGAAGTGCTCTGAAGTGTAGGCAATCCTTCAGTGACTCCTTCATCTACTGAGCCTGCAAAAAGAATTGTTAAAAGGGATAGTTGTTAAAGTTTGGTGCAAATAATCCAAGATGTTAACTGCAAGTCACATATCCAATCCTCTAACTTACCTACTGCTCATATCTTATTAAAGTGTAGTAACATTTTACACACACACACACACACACACACACACACACACACACACGATTTTTTGAGACAGGGTTTCTCTGTGTAGCCCTGGCTGTCCTGGAACTCATGCTGCAGACCAGGCTGGTCTTGAACTCACAGATATCTGCCTGCCTCTGCCTCCCAAGAATTAGGATTAAAAGTGTGTGAGACCACCACCTGGCTTTAAACTACCTGGTTATATTTTGTTTTTGATTAAATGTTCATGTGATTTAAAAGTAAATCATACAGGGCCTGCAAGATGATTTAATAAATGTAGCTTCAACATTTAAAATTTCTAGGTATATTTCTTTCATAGGAACTTGGGAAAATAAGCAGAATAATTTAAATGCAAACTGAAATCCACATAAAATTAAATGATACTGATACTTATTTAAGAAAGCATTGTTAATTTGTATCTTTTAAGAGTCCTTTATTGTCACATCCCCCTCCCCCCCAAACAGGGTTTCTCTGTATAGCCCTGGCTGTCCTGGAACTCACTCTGTAGACCAGGCTGGCCTCGAACTCAGAAATCCGCCTACCTCTGCCTCCCAGAGTGCTGGGATTACAGGTATGTGCCACCACCGCCCTACTTTTTGTTTGTTTTTTATTGTTTTTGTTTTTTTTATTGTCACAATTTTTACAGACAGTTTAAAGAACAAGGGTCGGTGGGGTCTGAGAGATGGCTCAGCAGTTAAGAGCACAGGCTGTTCTTCCAGAAGTCCTGGGTTCAATTCCCAATACTCACATGATGGCTCTAAACTCCAGTTTAGCGTTGTCTAGTTATAAGCTTGAATTATGCATTCATACATATTCATATACTGTATGTATTCTTTCAGCTTCTTCATCTACTGTAGGCATATTCGCATTGTTATAATTAGTTTATTTTCACTGTTAGAGAATATTTATAACCTATTCCCTTGTGAGGAAAGTATAGGATTTTCTATGAACTGCTGAGAATGCTCTTACAGAATGCACATGTGTAGTAGAATTCAAATCCCTGTTTGATTGGATTGGAAATTATATACTTCCCTAGTTTTTAACTGGTTGGTTAGCTTAGTCATTTCACATACCCTGGGCTAGGGATGTAAATCAAATGCCTAACATGCAGAAAGCCCTGGATTCTGTCCTTAACAATTCCTTCTCCCAGCTCCTGGGGCAGGTTATAACTTAACAAAGTCTAGCAAAAACTTCTACAACTTTCCACATAACACAAGGATGGCTAACTGCCTGAACTCCCTTTCCTACTGGCTTTGATTCTATAGCAAATTTTCTGGTATTTTGTTTGTTTGGGCCTGCAGATATTACTGTTTTGTTGTGTAAATAATGCTTATTTATATTTCTTCAGGCCTTGCCTGTTTGTTCTTAAATATGAGACTTATTTATGCTTAGTCTTCCTGATGGAGGCCATCCTTGAGATTTATCTTTTTGATGCTTGAACCCTCTGTATCCTGGGCTGCCCCTGAACTTACATTCCTGCCTGGACCTCCTGAGTACTGGGATTACACAGTAGGCCGCTCTGCCTGGTTGTCTGCAGCGCTGGTGATTAAACCTGTTCGCTCAGCAAGCACTCTGCCAATTGAGCTACACTCCAGTCCATTTTCCCTACTGAACTCACTGCATGGAGCAATCTAGATCAGCAGTTACTTTTCTCAGGACAACATCCCACAGGGTTCGGATGTTCTTTCCCTTATATGTTTGTATGTTTTCCCGCACCCTGCTTTTCTCTAATATAGTTTCTACTTTTCCTGTCTCTTCACAAAATATTAAAATGATTTGTTTTTAAGACTCTCAACTCTTGCTAAATCCAACCTGCTGTCAAATATTCACCAAGATTTTAATTTTGTTTTTAGCTAGAATTTTTCTCCTAAACCTGCTGTGACTTTGTGTATAATTTACTGCTCTCCAGTCATTGTTCAAACTGGTTAACTGGGCTGAGTAAGCACATTTGTTAGAAATTGTTCAATGGCTTTCTGGTCCCTTCTACTCCAGGTTTCTGTCATCTTTTCCTTGTCAGTGTGTCTCTATTGCCTTGTTCCCTGTCTTTTTTTTATAAGGGATCAATTTATTGGGGCTGAAGTAAATAAGATCTATTCCAAAGGTTTATGCTTACTTCTGCTAAGTTCTTGAGTGTGACTTGTAATTGCTTGGCTTGTCCACATGTTATATAACCAAGATGGTTGTATGTGCAATCAGGAAGTGCCCCCACCTTTCTCTTGGATATATACATGTAAATGTGTGTAGGCGAGAGGTAGAGACTCACTCCTCCTTGAATGCACTCTTACTCAGCAGTCTCTCACTTGAAACCAGAACTCACCAATTTAACTAGCGTAGTTAGCCAGCTCGCTCTGGAAGTGTGTAGGGGAGTGTCCTGTCTTCTAAGCAATTACATTATGTCTCTGTGCTTGGCTGGTTTTATGTGGATGCTGGGGGGATCTGAACTCTGGCAAATGCTTTACTCACTGAACTCTGTCTCCAGTTCCCTCCCTCCTCCTTCCTCTCTGTCTGCCCATTGCCAAGGGACTGTTGTATAATGTCTCCTGGAGGTTCAAGGACAAGCAGCAGGTTTAGTTCTAGTGATCCAATCTTTTAAGGTAAGAAACCTCTCTAAGACTGGAACACTTGCACTTCCTTGTATAGAAATCTGGTTTATATACCCTTCTCTCTATGTTTGGAAAGTCCTCAGCCGGGCGGTGGTGGCGCACGCCTGTAATACCAGCACTCTGGGAGGCAGAGGCAGGCGGATTTCTGAGTTTGAGGCCGGCCTGGTCTACAGAGTGAGTTCCAGGACAGCCAGGGCTACACAGAGAAACCCTGTCTCGAAAAAAACCAAATCCCCCCCCCAAAAAAGAAAGAAAGAAAAAAAGAAAGAAAGAAAGAAAGAAAGAAAGAAAGAAAGAAAGAAAGTCCTTAACACTTGTGCACCACCTACAGGAGGCCCTTCCGTGTGGATTTGTTGAGACAAGGATCTCATCTGGCTCCTGCGGGCTGTGAGTTCCTTATGCAGTAAAGGCTGGCCTTCAACTTCTGAGCCTCCTGCCTCCACATCCTCAGTGCTGGGAGTACAGGCATGCTGTTATCATGCCAAGCTGAAAATCTGCTCCTTTTTAACTTTCTTTCTTCTTCTTCTTCTTCTTTTTTTTTTCAAGACAGGGTTTCTCTGTATAGCCCTGGCTGCCCTGGAACTCTGTAGACCAGGCTGGCCTCGAACTCAGAAATCTGCCTGCCTCTGCCTCCCAGAGTGCTGGGATTACAGGCGTGCGCCGCGCCGCCGCCACCACCACCAGGCTCATTTTTAACTTTCAATAGTAAGATTTGATTTGCAATAGACCTCACTTAATCTCTCCTGAGAAAGGAAAAGAGGAGCAGCAGAAAGGACCCAGGTGGAACTTCTAGAAAGCTAGAAAAGCTTCCAGAGAAAAGCTTTAAAAACAAACTCTTCCAGAAAAGAACAATAAACAGGCATGGTGTCTACCTTGATGCTTCTCACTAGGCCCCATTTACACCTTCCCGTTCTAGCTTTGCCTTTTCACCTTGCAGTGGACTTAACTCTGTGTTTCTGCTTTCAAGTCTCTAGACTGTGGAAGTAGGTTCTTCCCTATGGCTGTTTTGGGTTCTTATTTTACCCGTACAGACTCTACTTCCATTTCTATCAGTCTACTTCTGAGATCTCTTGAACTATGTTGTAACCTATTATAACTGTTCTGTAAATCATACACACACACACACACACACATATATATATATATGCATATACATACATACATTTACTGTGTGCTGAGTGATATGAGTGGGAATATTAAAGATTAAACTGGAATAAATGATGGACTTACTTTATCAATTACCAGTACAGGTGAGGCCATTTGGTAAACTGCTACCAATGAAGCTGCTGTATCTTGTGACACTATCATTACTTGATAAATTCAGACACTGTCTTTAGCACAGTGTGTTAAGGACAAAAGGGCTGAAGATGTAGTGGTAGAAAACTTTCCATGCACAAAGCCCTATATTCACTGCCTAGTGTCAAAATGAGCAAGGGAAAAAGAGGGGAGGGAAAGAAAAACAGCCTTAAACCCTCAGGACCATATCAGACCCTCTCAGGAGCAGACCCTTAGCTATCCCATAGTATCCTGTTAGACATAACCTCACAAGGCCTCAGCATCAGAGTTACAATGCGACTCTTATTATATGCAAAAACAGGTGGGAAAGTGTGCCTTGCAGACCGAACAAGATTACTACAGTCACAAAAATATCCTTTCTTAGCCAGTAAGTTATGGACACTGTAGACTCATTTTTGTCTGCACTTTTAGAAGATATTGAGTCAGTCATAAAATTATGCCTGCTTTCTGGTATCCATGGTACTAAGCAAACTTTGCTTCTTGGAACACTCCCTAAAATCACCTACCTCAAGCTTAAATCCTCTGCTAACTCCTATAAGTACCATCTTACAAACAAACAAACAAACAAAAAAAAAAAAAAAAAAAAAAACCAAACCCCTAAAGGCATTGTGGTGTGATCTCCCTTGTTGCAAAGGAGCAATGAAGTTGCGCAGAGCGCTCACTACAGCTGGTCTGCGAGGAGAGAAGGCCTGACAGGAATGTAGTCTAAGAGATCTCTAGGTGCCATGCATCATGAGAATACCTGGAAGATTGAAGATCCTTTTGGGATGCAGAGTGCTCTTGCCTGGAAGGCAAAGCAAGCTCAAGCATCTCAGTGACTGCCCTTTGCTGCTGGGTTTTGTTTCCTGTAAATAAGGTCTTTTAGGAATATTTTGGTTATTTAATCAGACACACATTGTTCTTTGGTGAAACTGTTTTGTAGTCTTCTCAAAGACGTTAAGTTAATAGACAGCCAGTTACAATTGAGAATTAAACTCATGATTATCTCTTACAAGCTGATATGATTTGTGCTTCAAAAGATCTGCATGCTGCCTAAACTCTATCACAAGCAGTAAGGAGCTGCTTTCAATAGCCAAGAGCAGCTTTGGAAATATTTTATAAAGCAGTTTCTTTTTTGGTCCTCTAGAAAAGATGACTGAGCAGGGCAGTGGTGTCGCACGCCTGCAATCCCAGCACTCTGGGAGGCAGAGACAGGCGGATTTCTGAGTTCGAGGCCAGCCTGGTCTACAGAGTGAGTTCCAGGACAGTCAGGGCTATACAGAGAAACCCTGTCTCAAAAAAAAAAAAAAAAAAAAAAAAAAAAAAAAAAAAAAAAAAAAGAAAGAAAGAAAGAAAGAAAAGGAAGAAAGAAAAAAGAAAAGATTACTGAGTAAACTTGCCCTTTAACACCAGAGCAAGGCAGGGCAAGTATCCCTCAGTCACTTTAATTTTAATGGTAGAATTATAGAGTACAGGATTCCTTTGCTAGCTCAGTGAACTACAACTTTTCTAAAGTCATACATATTTGTTCTTGATGAGTATAGATAATTGAAACTTTAAGATAAAGATCACACTTAAGATTCTTTTTTTTTTTTTTAAATGTCCTACAAATTAATAGCCTGTGTTTAAAAACAAAAACGGGCAACAAAACTTAGTCTGACAAGCTGGCTCAGTGGGTATAGGAGCTCTCCTCCACAGAGGACAACCCGAGTGCCAGTCTCAGAAGTCATATTGTAGAAGAAGAGAACTAACTCCCATAAGCTGTCCTCTAACCTGCATATTAAACAACAAACCCAAAAAACTATTTTACCTGTGTGTACATGAATGCAAGGGTGCTGAGACTGATCCATGCCTTCAGAAGAGTAGGAAGTATTCTTAATCCTGAACTACCGCTCCAGCCTTATCTTTCTGGATAATAAGATAATATAACAGTATTTTTTTTCTTTTCTTTTTTTTTTGAGACAGGGTTTCTCTGTGTAGTCCTGGCTGTCCTGGAACTCACTTTGTAGACCAGGCTGGCCTCGAACTCAGAAATCCGCCTGCCTCTGCCTCCCAAGTGCTGGGATTACAGGTGTGCGCCACCACCACCCGGCCATTTTTTTTCTTTTTAAATTTGTTATCATTATTGCTTCTATTTACACCATGTGTAAGATATTTAAGATTTTATAATCTTTCACTTGAATAAAATTCATCGGTAGTCAAATTTTTACTACTTCAGAATGACTATATTAGGAATCAAACTTATCAGGTAGTAGAATGATAAACTATCACTTTGGTATCTTCTTTAATGAATTAAAGTAAAATGAAAGGCTTGTAGAAATGCTCTTTTGAAATACAGACAACAAAGTACCAAGAGTAGAACATTTATTGACTACCCACAACATCTGAGAAATTTACTTTTTTGTTCATTATGGATTTTTTTTTTTGTTGTTTTTTGTTTTTTGTTTTTTGTTTTTTCGAGACAGGGTTTCTCTGTATAGCCCTGGCTGTCCTGGAACTCTGTAGACCAACCAGGCTGGCCTTGAATTCAGAAATCCGCCTGCCTCTGCCTCCCAAGTGCTGGGATTACAGGCGTGCGCCACCACCGCCCGGCTCCATGGATTTATTTTTTTATTTTTATTTTATTTTTTTGGTTTTTTTCGGGACAGGGTTTCTCTGTGTAGTCCTGGCTGTCCTGGAACTCACTCTGTAGACCAGGCTGGCCTCGAACTCAGAAATCCGCCTGCCTCTGCCTCTGCCTCCCAAGTGCTGGGATTACAGGCGTGCGCCACCACGCCCAGCTTCCATGGATTTATTTTAATGTAGCAATCTGCAGATGTAAGAAGTTTAGAGTAATTAGTATACTTGATAATGAAGGCAGAAAAAAATCCACTTGGAGTATATGAGATATTCAGGTCAGATATTCCTATATTCATGCTATAGAATCCACAATTATACAGGTAAAAACTAACTTAAAAGTTGTCTACTTATATATTCATAAGTTCTCTATATAACCATATTTTTAGTAAGACTGTAAGGCAAAATATGAACTAAGTAGCCGGGTATGGTGGCTCATGCCTGTAATCCCAGCACTTGGGAGGCAGAGGCAGGCGGATTTCTGAGTTCGAGGCCAGCCTGGTCTACAGAGTGAGTTCCAGACAGCCAGGACTACACAGAGAAACCCTGTCTTGAAAAACAAACAAACAAAAATGAACTAAGTAAATATACTTGGAAGTAATAAATGAAAATTTTAGTGTAGTTTAAGGTATTTAGTTAAACATTTGGATTTCTACATTTTCAAATATTATTTAGAAGGTACTAAGATAGTTTTTAAGACTAAAGACTCTAAATACGTATTAGTTATATTTATTCAATTATTCAAAAATTTTTGACTAAAACTCAAGTACATAAAACTGCTTCGGGCTGGAGAGCTGGCTCAGCAGTTAAGAGCACCGACTGCTCTTCCAGGGGTCCTGAGTTCAATTCCCAGCACCCACATGATGACTGACAACCATCTGTAATGGGATCTTATGCCCTCTTCTGGTGTGCCAGAAGACAGCAACAGTGTACTCATATAAATAAAAATTAAAATAAAAATAAACCTGTTTCCCAAAAGTTGATGTCCAACCTTGGCTATTAAGAACAAGACTTTATTTGCAAATGGGGCCTCTGTGGATCTACTCAGGTTCAAATGTCATCATGATGTAAGACTAGGTAAGGTCCTGTGTGCCATGACTTTTCTCTTCATAAGGACAGATTTAGAGACAGATCTGGACACACAAAGAATGGCATGCTAAGACAGAATAATAAAACTAAAATTTTTTTTTCATAAATGATTATTGGCAACTGTCAGAACTTGATGAAAAAAGGAAGGATTCTTCCTTCAAACCTTTAAGGGGAACAAAGATCTTCTGGTACCTTATTTTGGCGTTTTTGCCTTCCGAACGGTGAGAAAATGAACTTGTACTGTTTTAAATTACCAAGTCTGTGGTACTTTGTTGTAGCAGCCCTGGAAACTCAGCAGTAGGTTAAAACACAAGAAATTTAGCAAAGCTACTATGGTCTTGGTTTTTTAACCTTTAGAGAGATCTTTACTATTGATTTTTTTTTTTTTTTAAAGTCACTTCCCAACCCTGAATATAGGAATCTCAAGGGTTTTGGCTCTCACATAGTTTCTTAGAGTTCCAAATTTGCAAACATCACCAATCCCACCTTTTGATTTGTGGCCTGACATTGCTTGGTCAGACTCAAGCAAAATTTACACATAACTGGCTTTACTGATTACATTTAAAATAAGGTTCCTACCTTCTCCTACCAATATTCATATTGCAGTTACTGTATTTATATAAAAAAATCTATCCATTTTATAATTATCAAATGTTATGCCCTTAAGAAAGAAAAAAAAAATAACAGCACAGATTATCGACCGTAAGATATATCTGGATTCAGACAATATGCTATGAAATGAAATCCTGTTACTCAGAAACAGTGAATACAATAGAAATAATTATTTCATCATGAGTACTTAAATCCCTTTTTCTCACTGCACACTCATAATGAGATTATATTGATTCATTATTTATAAAATATTATAATTAAAAAATAGTCTTAGTCTCTCTCTTTTTTTTAAAGATTATATGTAAGTACACTATAGCTGTCTTCAGACACCAGAAGAGGGCATCAGATCACATCTCTTTACAAATGGTTGTGAGCCACCATGTGGGTGCTGGGATTTGAACTCAGGACCTTTCGAAGAGCAGTCGGTACTCTTACCCGCTGAGCCATCTCTCCAGCCCCAGTCTTAGTCTCTTTATACTAATTGCTCTAACAGGTTTTTGAGCCAAATCTCTTGCATACCAATACCAAAAGCAAGCTAATTCTCATGTACCTACACACTTTAAAACTCTTTTTTTTTTAAAAAAAAAAAAGATTTATTTATTATTATATTTAAGTGCACTGTAGCTGTCTTCAGACACCCCAGAAGAGGGCATCAGATCTCATTACAGATGGTTGTGAGACACCATGAGGTTGCTGGGAATTGAACTCATGACCTTTGGAAGAGCAGTCGGTACTCTTAACTGCTGAACCATCTCACCAGCCCACTTTAAAACTCTTTAAGACAGGCTTTTAAAGATTAACCTATCTATGGTGGCAATGCTCTTGCATGTTCACTATCCACTATGTTTTATTATTGTTGTTGCTATTTTTGAGATAGGGTCTTACTATGTAGAATAAGAGCTGATCTCAAACTCACAGAGATCCATCTACCTGCATTTACCTCCTTGGCACTGGGGTTAAGACACAAGGTACCAAACCTAGCAATACTCTGCTCTAATTCTGCTCAAAGCCACCATATACTCAACAAATAATCATTTTCTCAGATTCTCTGTGACTAAGAAAGATCACATGGTATAGATTAACACTCGTTTTTTAAAGAGCCCCTGGGAAACCTTAATAGTCCATTCCTGATCACAAGTACTATCCTTTTCTCGAACCTAAATGTCAAGATAAAGTGAACTTTTTAAATAACTACAAAGTAAATAAACCTACAGATAAACTGATAAAAATGGGAAACTATATATATAAGAAGCCTAGAACACTGATTGCATTGTAGATCCACATTACCAGTTCTGGACTTCCTATTATAGATCATATCATGAAATTAAAAATAAGATCCTAGCCGGGCGGTGGTGGCGCATGCCTTTAATCCGAAAAAACCAAAAAAAAAAAAAACCAAAAAACCAAAAACCCAAAAAAAAAAAAAAAAAAAAAAAAAAGAAGATCCTGTTTGAAGGGATCTGTTACAGTTGAATGGGACTAGTGCTCAAGGCTCTCCACAATTTGCTCTTACCAGCTCCTTTGGACTTCCCACTCATTCCCCACTGATCCACATACCCCTGCTTTTCTGTACATCACTTTGCACTACATTCATTTTTCAAGACAGGGTTTCTCTGTGTAGCCCTGACTGTCCTGGAACTCACTCTGTTGACCACACTGGCCATGAACTCAGGAATTTGCCTGCCTCTGCCTCCCAAGTGCTGGGCTTATAGGCGTGCGCCACCATGCCCGGCTGTACTAGATTCATTATTGCTATAACAACGCCCCTTTTAACTTGTCTAGCAAAGGACCTTTACTAGTATTTTGTAGTAACTTATTGACATATCTGCTTCTCCATTTGGGCTAGTAATTGTAAGAACAATGCCTTTTCTTTACATAGCACTGTATTTTGAGAACAGTGTCTTCTCTTTACATAGAATCATGTTTGGCACACTGTTTAAGTTTTCAATAAATATTTTTGTTTTTTTACATTTATATGTTAATTTTGAGAGGGAGAAAAAGCCTGCAAAGTTTGCTTCAAGATTTGTGTAAGAGCCGGGCGGTGATGTCGCACGCCTGCAATCCCAGCACTCTGGGAGGCAGAGACAGGCGGATTTCTGAGTTCGAGGCCAGCCTGGTCTACAGAGTGAGTTCCAGGACAGCCAGGGCTATACAGAGAAACCCTGTCTTGAAAAAACCAAATCCCCCCCCCCCAAAAAAAAAAAATTTGTGTAAGAAAAAGCTTCGTTTTAATTAAAGAGGTTCCAGGGCTCAAACTTAGGTCTCAGATGTTAGCAAATGCCCTTACCCATTTAAAAAAGAATAAAACAACAAGTAGATCCCCCACCCTGCACACAGGTCTGATACAGCCCAGACCTTGACTATGTGGCTGAGAATGGTGGTGTGCTACTATTCTCCTGGCTAGTGCTAGGATTATAGCCCACATCATTAGTTAAAGAAGTGCCTAGCTTCTTAAGCAGCTTTTCAAAGTCTGTCTTCTTTTGTATTCAAAGTATTCATAGCTGGGTTAGGTGATATATTCTTAATGCTAGCACCCAGGAGTCTGAGGCAAGAGGATCACCAGTTCAAGACCAACCTGGACTACAATGTTTCTTTAAACAAACAAAAGGTAATTCACAATTTTATTTTTACTTTTGTCCCTTATATCCTACTGAACTTTGTTCTTTCTTAATGTATAACTTGTTTAAACACATACATAAAACTTATAGTGCTAATACTATTTTAAAAAATACCCAATCATCGGCTAGGTGTGGTGGCTCATGCCTTTAATCCCAGTACTCTGAAAGCAGAGGTAGGTTGGACCTCTATGAGTTCTAGGGCAGCTACGGTTATTCACTGAAACCCGGCTCCAAAATAAGCAAACAAATTCAATTATGTTTTAACCCCATTTTAAAAATGATTTCTACAGGACCGAGCACATAAAATAAAAACTTAAATGTTAGAATTGACCATAAAAGCAATAAAAAATATAGAAAGTACTGTACCTATAGAGGAAGACTGTGGACTAATCAGAAGGTCCTCTTGAACTGGCTCGCTTCCGGGCACCGTCTGCTGATCACTCAGGGAGCTCTGCGATGCACTGACAGGCTGGGACACTTCCTCATGGACCTCCTCATCACTTAATCTTTCTACTTTGACCCGGACATCATCTTCTGTACCTAGAGGCAAGGTAGTTTTTGTGCTCTCACAAGTCACATAGTCAGTCACTCTCTTACCTGCCTCGGATGGGCCAGGCAATTCTAAAGTCCGGGTATTTTCTGCCTGCTTGGCTTTCTCAGGCTGAATCCTTCGATCTATTCCAAAAGGGAAAGTCCATGGAAAAGCTAAAGAAGAGTCAACTGGCTGATTTCTATTTTCTGCATAGGAAGCTGAAGAATTCAATACCTGGGGGGAACTTGTTTGTGTGCTACATTTTACAGGACTCTCGGGAGACATAACAATGTAGCTTTTGCGTTTTCTCCGGGACTCTCGGCAGACAGGAATGGTCCTTTCCACAGCACTGCACTCTGAAGACACAGGAGAAATGCTTCCATCTCGAGAAGTAAAATTGCAGTTGGAACTATTTTCTTGTCCAGCATCTAGACCCTTTTCTGGTTGGCTATTAGGTGTATTCCACAAAATACTTGATTTCATGAACTCTGAGCATGTACTAGCAACACTAAACATTTGCATATAGCTGGCTGCCGCTAGAACATCAATAATATTTTCCGTGTTAATTGAGAGAGTGGCTGTATAGGCGTATTCTAAAAGAGGTATAAAGCCAGTCACTGTAACATGATGCAGATCCAACACATTTTTGTTTTCATCCTCTGTTTGGCCCACAAGTTTGGTTCGAAAGAAATCACTGCAAGCTGCTAGGACCACCTTGTGAGCGCGGAAGATCTTGTCCTGGACACGGATAGTGATATCACAGAAATGTCCATCGTTTCGTAGCATATTTAGCTTTCCCAGCATTTCCTGGCTATGGGAAGAGGAGCTGTGAGTAAATGTTTTCACACCCATCTTTTTTCCCCCTCTTCTATTGATGCTCTTCAAGGATGCAATGAATCAGAATTCTCCTAAAAAAATACAGAAAACAAAACATCAAATGACAGCTTAATAGTTGAAATGAACTATTTATACTATTTTCATGTAGGCACTATGCCAAATAAAAAGCCTAAAATAAGATACTGAGAGAACAACTTCAGGTATGGAATATATTAAAAATACATTTTCTGCGCTGTTGTGATGTCAAATTCCTACAATCCTAGAGCTATGAAGGTCGAGGCAGCACACTGCCACAAGTTCAAGGACCTCCTGTGCTATACAGTAAGGTTGAGGCTAGCTTGGGCTATAGGGTAAGATCTTGTGTCAAATAAATAAAATGAAGGCACCAATGATAAAAATATTCTCTAAACCATCAACCAGTGGTCTATAAATTACTATATTAATAAATACACTATTAATTTTAAAGGCATTTTAAAACATCAGTTAAATGACAATTACAGAGTGTTTTTATATGCCAGAAACTACTGTAAAGATTTAACACATGATAATCTTTTGATTGTCAAAGACACCTTGGTCAGTAAATATATAATTATTTCTGCTTCTAAATGTGAACATGCAGCAAATATTGTTAGGCAAGCATTATATAATAATTCTATCAAATATTTTATTCAGATAAATAACGAGAAGGGAAAAAGAAAGAAAAGATTTCAAGATTTTCAAAAAGTTGAGTAATCTAATGACAGGAGACAAAACTGTTCCCTGTTTGATATCATGATAAAGCATAACATGAAATGGACCCTGTGCCAAGAAGGTAAGAGAAATGATGCCATAGAAATAATGACCTTGGGGCTGGTGAGATGGCTCAGTGGTTAAGAGCACTGACTGTTCTTCTAAAGGACCCCGAGTTCAAATCCCAGCAACCACATGGTGACTCACAACCATCTGTAATGAGATCTGGTACTCTCTTCTGGTGTGTCTGAAGACAACTATAGTGTACTTACATATAACAGTAAGTAAATCTTGAGAAAAAAAAAGAAAGAAAGAATGACCAAATTTGAACCCGCTCTAGGAACACTTATTCTGTTATATGGATTAAAGGAGAAGAAAGTCAATTAAGATCATTAAAGACAACCAAAGAAACCCTGCACCACATATTCTTAGATAAAAGTAGTCACAGGAAAATATAATAGTGCATGCCTGTGATGCTGAGCTAGCATTTTGGAGGCAGCAGCATTAGGAAAATTACCACAAGTTTAAAACCAGTCTGACATACATGATGAGTTCCAGCCCAACAAGAGGTACATAGCGCAGGTGGGGCACACCTTTAATCCTAGCACTTGGGAGGCAGAGGCAGGAGGATTTCTGAGTTCAAGGCCAGCCTGGTCTACAGAGTGAGTTCCAGGATAGCCAGGGCTACACAGAGAAACCCTGTCTTGAAAAAACAAACAAACAAACAAACAAAAAGAGGTACATAGCAGGATTCTGTCTCAAAAACTCAAAACAACAATACTCCCAAACCCAAACTTAAAAACAAACAAACAAAAACCCAAAGTAATCACAAAGAGACAATATAGTTGGGACTGATATAGGCACAAAACAATTTAATGGATTTGATAATTTCTCTCACACAAAGAGGTCACTGCTCTATGTCAGTAAACTGGCCACTTGTTCTAAAGCTGGGCCATCAGCAGAGTGACTGCTAGGCACGTGATTAAGAGCAGAAGAATGACTCCAGAGCAAATGACACTGGGACAATCTGCATGACACACAGGCATTAAAAAATAAGAAAGTGCCGGGCATGGTGGCGCACGCCTGTAATCCCAGCACTTGGGAGGCAGAGGCAGGCGGATTTCTGAGTTGAGGCCAGCCTGGTCTATAGAGTGAGTTCCAGGACAGCCAGGACTACACAGAGAAACCCTGTCTCGAAAAACCAAAAAAAAGTAAGTAAATATCATAGCTTGAAAACGTGCAACAGATTGCTAAAATGAGACCACTTCAAACATGATTTGGGTAGATGCCCTGGTATTGTATCAGCCTTCCAAGTACATACAAGGCTATTTTTGCAAGGAGGGAGTGGAAAACTTTCCCAACCTGGTGTTACCTCCATTTTCCACAATCAAAGAGCTAGAAACTAGAAAAGGAGTTTTGCCAAAAATCAGTACGTTTTGAATTCCAAACTCCAATTCAACTCTTTTCTTCTTTCTTAAAAGGAAAAAAATAGTGACTGCCCTCAACCACATGATCCCAATCAAAGTAATCACTCTTGATGGCCAAACTTAAAAAGCAGAGGCATGTTTTCTCTTTATCTTGGGCCTATTATACTTGGAAGAGCTCTAAAAGACATGAGTCTGATTTTAAAGCCAGCCAAGATGAGGAAATATGCCACTATTTTCCAACAGTACATAACAGCAAGGGTGGAATGATTAAAAATATAGGATGGAACTACAATACTGGACTGGCATCTTGATTACATCATGTAGTGATATGAACTTTAACCTTTGTACTTTACTTTCTGCAGCAGTACAACAGGAATAATAGAACCTATATCACAGAGTACTGAGGATAATCAAATAGATGTTTCATATAGTGACTAGCAACAGAGAAATTCAGTAGTTGGAATAGTAGTAGTCTCTCCCAATTCTAAAAGATCCAGAAACTACAATTAGCTCCTTGGGATCCTCATGTCTCTGTGTCCTCAGCTCTAAGATCACAGGTACATGACACCATGACCAACATTTTATGTGGGTGTTGGTAAGTGGAACTCAGATCCAAATGCTTGCTTAATAAGCACGTTGCCACTGGATTCTCTCTTTTTCTGTTTCTGTCTTAAGAATACGGCGTAGGGGACTGGTCTGATGCTGTTGGTAATCAAATGCCAAATTTTGTACTCCAAGATCTGGTTGCTTCAAGACAAGTGGATTCTCATGTATACCAACTTTTGTTGTGTGACCCTTGCTTCCCAAGTTAATTGGTCAATAAAGGCTAAAGCCCGTGACTGGGCTATACACAGAGGTAGGCGGGTTTTCAGTACCTGTCTGAAGGTTGCAGGCAGAGAGGAGAGGAAGAAGAAAGGACAGGGAGAGAGGAGGAAGCCTCCATGAGAGATGAACCATGAGCAAGTGGCTAAGAGAAGCAACAAGTAACAAGGATGTCTGGGATGTAAGTTAGAATAGCTCTAAAACCTGCCCAATCTAGGCTGACAGCTTGTAAATAAAATGCTTGGGCTGTGTGTCTTTTTAAAAAATATTTATTTATTTTTATTTATATGAGTACACTGCAGCTGTCTTCAGACACACACCAGAAGAGTGCATCAGATCCCGTTACAGATGGTTGTGAGCGACCATGTGGTTGCTGGGAACTGAACTCAGGACGTCTGGAAGAGCAGTTAGTGCTCTTAACTGCTGAGCCATTTCTCCAGTCCCCAGATTGTGTGTCTTTTATACAGGCTGGCTAGAATGTATAATTCATTTACAATACGGTGTTATAGATCATCTTGTACATGTATATAGACATAGGTTTTTTATTTTTGTAGGTATATACATAACCTCAAACAATGTCTGCCCAGAAGACATAATGCTCACATCCTGGTAGAAGACTTAACATCTATACTGACTCCTAACAAGCCTTCCACATCCTGTATTCACAAGAAGCAGTCTAGAAGAGAACTTTTTTCAAAGATAAATTTATTTTTTATTGGATATTTTATTTATTTACATTTCAAATGTTATTCCCTTTCCAGGTTTCTCCTCTGGAAACCCCCTATCCCACTCCCTTCCTACCCTTCTTCTATGAGGGTGCTCTCCTACCCACCCACTCCCACCTTACCACTCTGGCATTCCCCTACACTGGCACATCGAGCCTTCACAGGACCAAGGGCCTCTCCTCCCACTGATGCCTCCTACATATGCGGCTGGAGCCATGGGTCCCTCCCTGTGTACTACTTGGTTGGTGTTTTAGTCCCTGGGAGCTGGGGGTTTGATTGGTTGATATTGTCTTCCTGTGGGGTTGCAAACCCCTTCAGATCCTTCAGTCCTTTCCCTAGCTCCTTCACTGGCGGCGGGGGTGGGGGGGGGTGGGGGGGTGGGGGGGTAGGTGTCCCCCATGCTCAGTTCAATGGTTGGCTGCGAGCATCCACATCTGTATTGGTCAGGCTCTGGCAGAGCCTCTCAGGAGACAGCCATATCAGGCTTCTGTCAGCAAGCACTTCTTGGCATATCCAATAGCGTCTGGGTTTGGTGGCTGTATATGGGATAGATTCCCCAGGTGGGACAGTCTCTAGATAGCTTTTCTTTCCGTCTCTGCTCTGCTCTTTGTCCCTGCATTTCCTTTAGACAGGAGCGATTCTGGGTTAAAAATCTGAAGATGTGTGGCCCCATCCCTCAACCAGGGCCCTTGCTTAACCTCTGGATATGGTCTCTACAAGTTCCCCCTCTCCTTTGTTGGGCATTTCAGTTAATCTTATCCCCTTTGGGCCCTGGGAGCCTCTTGCTTTTCGGTATCTGGGACTTTCTGGTGGCTACCCCCAGCTCCCCACCCTCCATTGCTACACACCTTTGTCCAATTCCTCCCATACCTGATCCTTCCCCTCCTTTCCCCCATTACCCCTTCTTTCTTTCTCCCAAAACCCTCCTACCCTCTACCTCCTGTGAGTATTTTGTTCCCCCTTAAGAAGGACTGAAGCATCGATACTTTGGTCTGCCTTTTTCTTGAGCTTCATATGGTCTGTAAGTTGTATTATGGGTATTCTGAGTTTTTTGCCTAATATCCACCTATCAGTGAGTACATACCATGTGTGTTCTTTTGTGACTGGGTTACCTCACTCAGGATATTTTCTAGTCCCATCCATTTGTCTGTGAATTTCATGAAGTCATTGCTTTTAATAGCTGAGTAGTACTCTGTTGTGTAAATGTACCACACCTTCTGTATCCATTCCTTTGCTGAAGGACATCAGGGTTCTTTCCAGCTTCTGGCTATCAGAAATAAGGCTATGAACATAGTGGAGCATGTGTCCTTGTTATTTGTTGGAGAATCTTTTGGGTATATGCTCAGAAGTGGTATAGCTAGGTCCTCAGGTAGTAGTTCTATGTCCATTTTTCTGAGGAACTGCCAGATTGATTTCCAGAGTGGTTGTACCAGCTTGCAATCCCACCAACAATGGAGGAGTGTTCCTCTTTCTCCACATCTTTGCCAGCATTTACTGTCATCTGAGTTTTTGATCTTAGCCATTTATGTATGTGAGCATACTGTTGCTATCTTCAGACACATCAGAAGAGGGCATCAGATCACATTACAGATGGTTGTGAGCCACCACGTAGTTGCTGGGAAATGAACTCAGGACCTCTGGAAGAACAGTCAGTGCTCTTAACCTCTGAGCTATCTCTCCAGGCCTAGAAAAGGACTTTTAACTGAGGCTGCCCAAACCCCAAGCCAGGCTGCAGTGGGGGGCATGCCTGTAATCCCAGCACTCTGAGAGGCAGAGGCAGGCAGATTTCTGAGTTCGAGGCCAGCCTGGTCTACAAAGTGAGTTTCAGGACAGCCAGGGCTATACAGAGAAACCCTGCCTCGAAAAAACCAAATTTAAAAAAAAAAGAATCAAACTTTAGAAAAACTGCAAAAAACAGGATGGATTAAAAACAAACAAACAAGCAAGCAAGGAAAGCTGCCCTTTTACCACCAGCCACTGAGAGCCTGGCTATTCATTTCCTCAGTCATTCCTGAGTAAGGCTAAAAGGATTAGGAGGAACCAATAACAGAATAAGTTAAAGAATGATTCTGGCTTTCCTTACAAGGAAGAGATATCCTTTCTTCTAGTCAACAAAGGAACTACCTTAGCAAACTACATAATTTTTCTACGTAGGGTGTACGCCTCTTCACAATCTGCATATTCCTTTTATCTACTTCTCAACCCATGAATTAAATTATAAACCGTCAGTAAAAACTGCTCTATTGGAAGGCCCGTCAGTTCTCAAGAATATCTCAGGTCGACCTCTTCCTTACTCATTCAGTTGAGTGAATACTTATCTGGACAGATTTGGCAAATCAACACTCATATCTCAATATAAACAATACAAGTGTTTATTCAATGTTATTGACACCTTTTGGTGCTGCCTAGAAGCCTTTCCCCATGAAACAAAAAATACTTCAGAAATCAACCAATCCACAGATTGGTCTGCTATCCAAAACTTCTCTCCAAAGTTATAATGGTTTACAGTCTCTGCTTCCAAAATAATCCAACAGGTCTCATAAGGCTTTGGATATCATCTTTATACTCTGTGTATAACCCTCAATCTTCAGGAAAAACTGGAAAGCTCCATTCTATCTTAAAACACCTTATCAAGCCATCTCTGCAGGTTCAACAAGCGGGGTCCTAACTCAATGCCTTACTTACATCCTCCTTCCTCCCTCTCTCCCCCCTCCCATTCTCAAGGTATGATGGTTAGTGCTGTCAGAATATAGAATCACCTAGGCAATGCTTTGGGTATGCTTATGAGGAGTTATTTCGGTTGCATAAAGGTGAGAAGTCCTGCTCACTGTGGATGAAGGCATTCCCTAGTTGCTGGGACTGTACAAATAAATGAAAAAAGGAAACTGGGCAACAGCACCCATTCTTTGTACTGATTCTTGATCGTAGATGGTATGTTACTAGCTGCTTCAAGCTCCTGCCACCTAACCTTCCCTGTTATGACTGGCTATACTCTTGAACTGTAAGCCAGAATAAACTCTTTGTTCCTTAAGCTGCTTTTATAATATTAATTTGTCATAGCAACAGGAAAGAAAACAAAGATAATGGGCACCTTTGTGCTTAAGCCCTTTCAAGTTATTCTACCACAGGCTTTTTCTTAACACTGGTGTCTTAGGGTTTTACTGCTGTGAACAGACACCATGACCAAGGCAACTCTTACAAGGACAATATTTAATTGGGGCTGGCTTACAGGTTCAGAGGTTCAATCCATTATCATTAAGGCGGGAGCGAGCACGGCACAGTCCAAGCAAGCATGGTGCAAGAGGAGCTGAGTTCTGTATCTTCGTTTGATGTCTGTTAGTGGAAGACTGCCAGGCAGCTAGGATGAGGGTCTTAAGTCCATGTGCACAATGACACACCTACTCTAACAAGGCCACATCTCCTAATAATGTCACTCCCTGGGCCAAACATATACAAATTACAACCGGTATCCATACCAAACCATCTCTTAGGAAACCACCTGCCTGGTCTTTGTAGCTTGATTCTTAGAAGCCTGATCAAAGTTCTAAGCTGGTCAACATTTTCTAGCACCCTCCTCATATCTCACCCAAGATCCTATAATCAAACCTGGAGATTGTATTCTCTTAAAGGACCTACAAGGACAACCAGCCTTTCCAACCAAGGGAAGGGTTAGTCTCACTTGCAGACAGGATTCTTGTCTCAGATCTTGCAACACAAGCTAACCTTTCACACTATACCATTAAATCTACAGATGACCTGCTCCTCCAATGCCCATATGTCTGAAAGAGCAGGAAAGACTTTCCACTTGGGTATTACTCTAAATACTTCAGTAGTTTGCCCAAGGATCACACTATTCAGAATGCTCTAACTCTAGCCTGGAACAAATATCTTCAGGGGCATTTCTAAGATTAAATACACTTCCAAGAAATTTAACCTTGTATTTAAAAACTGCTGAGTGGGTTGGAACAATTTCTCAGCTGTTACAAGCACTGGCTGTACTTCCATAAAACCTGGGTTTGTCCCCAGGACCCACATGACAGCTCACATTTTCAGTAACTCCAGTCCCTAAGGATCAGGTGTCCTCTTCTGGCCTCCTGCATGCATTTAGTGCACACACATATAAGTAGGTAATATGCCCACACACATGAATAACAAAATAATAAAAAATAAGAACTATGACTATAATGTTTACATTTTAAACAATCCTTTTTTGCTTTTCTCCTGGGTCAGTGTTTTGGAGCTCTGTCTCTCCAGCTATGTGGTAG
Organism: Apodemus agrarius; assembly: GCA_964023405.1. Classification (NCBI taxonomy): domain Eukaryota; kingdom Metazoa; phylum Chordata; class Mammalia; order Rodentia; family Muridae; genus Apodemus; species Apodemus agrarius. Next base: position 31,219,510 of record OZ030012.1, on the reverse strand, counting down.
TCATTTTGTTTGTTTGTTTGTTTGTTTGTTTTTTGAGACAGGGTTTCTCTGTGTAGCCCTGGCTGTCCTGAAACTCACTCTGTAGACCAGGCTGGTCTCGAACTCAGAAATCCACCTGCCTCTGCCTCCCAAGTGCTGGGATTAAAGGCGTGCACCACCACCGCCTGGCTGTCCTTTTTTACTTAGACTATGACTTTGACTATTTCTGCCATCTGCCCTGAACTTCTTTTATTCACAGTAGGAATTGCCTGCCCTTTGTTATCACAAGTTACTCCACTCTGTACTACAAAATTAACCAAAAAGACATAAAACCATGAACTACACAAAATCACTCTAGTTCCAGACTATTGGATTTATGTTCTCACATCCCTGTCTATAAGACTCATTCTGGGCTGGAGAAATGGCTCAGCAATCAAGAGCACTTGTCATTCTTAGAGAGGACCCAGATTCAGTTCCCAGAACCCACACTGTAGCTTACAACCACCTGTACCTCTAGTTCCAAGGGATCCATACCTTCTTCTGGCTTTCTTGGGCACCAGGCAGGTATGTGGTATATACACATAGATATATGTAAGCAAAACACTTATGCACATAAAAAAGGCATCTCATAATAAATATTTTTGACTGGGTAACTATTAACACCATCTTTCACATTCAAACAACATTCATTGACATTATCATTGTTATTCATGTAAAAGATCAAATTCTCAATGATAAATCCCTACCAATACTCAGACCAATAATCTGAACTAAAATGAATTCAAGTACAGAATTTATGGGTAAGATGGTGGACTGGAAGTTCCACCAATAAGACTCAACGAGGCCAGGCAGTGGTGGCACACGCCTTTAATTCCAGCACTTGGGAGGCAGAGGCAGGTGGATTTCTGAGTTCGAGGCCAGCCTGGTCTACAGAGTGAGTTCCAGGACAGCCAGGACTACACAGAGAAACCCTGTCTCGAACACCCCCCCCCCCAAAAAAAAAAAGACTCAACAAAAGAAAGAAGCAAGATAAAAAACACATTAATTTTTATTCCTGTAAGAGACAGTACCTGTAAATTAATTTTTTAGGTCAAGTGTGATCTCCATGGAATGCAGGCAGGAATGGCTGGCAATCAAGTGAACCAAGAGGTTCCAATGAAGGCAGTAGAAACTGCTGGGGTAGTGCTTCTCCTGTACACATACCAAGCCTGTGGGGTTAGCTGCATGAGAAAGGGCTAAACATCTACTGGTGTTGTGAAGCTGGATTAAGAAAAGTCTCTGAGCCGGCGTTGGTGGCGCATGCCTTAATCCCAGCACTTGGGAGGCAGAGGCAGGCGGATTTCTGAGTTCAAGGCCAGCCTGGTCTACAGAGTGAGTTCCAGGACAGCCGGAACTACACAGAGAAACCCTGTCTCGAAGAAAAAAGAAAGAAAGAAAGAAAGAAAGGAAGGAAGGAAGGAAGGAAGGAAGGAAGGAAGGAAGGAAGGAAAGAAAAAAAGAAAAGTCTCTGAGAACTCCCAGACGAGGACTTAACACCCCCAGCCCCACCCCCTGGCCAGCATTATAGAACACTCAAGGGCAGAACTGCAGTAGAACCAAGAGCTGGCTGGGACCCTGGGCTTTACATAGCTGCCCTGGTTGTGGAAACTGTGACTGAAGTGAGTTATTCTAACAAGACTGGTGGTCCTTAAAGCCATCAAGAGCTCCAGCTCATGCCTGGCCCTAACATCATCATCCAGAGAACACCAACGAGGAAACAGAAGCACACACTCAACTCAGTACAGCTGTGCCAGAAACATACTTGAAAGCTTAACTGGTCTAAATTCTCTGGTACAGTAAGTACACACCCCAAATCTGGTTTTATGAGTTTGAACTGGAATTGCAAACTGAACACCTCCATGACTCAAAACTCATCCCCCAACACAGAACATTGATGCAAAAAAACACTTTATCTCTTGGGTTAGTATTCTTTTGTTTTTTGTTTTTTGTTTTTTTTTTTTTTTTATGTTTTTCGAGACAGGGTTTCTCTGTGTAGTCCTGGCTGTCCTGGAACTCACTCTGTAGACCAGGCTGGCCTCGAACTCAGAAATCTGCCTGCCTCTGCCTCCCAAGTGCTGGGATTAAAGGCGTGCGCCACCACCGCCCAGCCTTGGGTTAGTATTCTTTATCTCTTGGTTTAGTATTCTTTTGTTTTGTTTTGTTTTGTTTTTGTTTTGTTTTTCGAGACAGGGTTTCTCTGTGTAGCTCTGGTTGTCCTGCAACTCACTCTGTAGACCAGGCTGGCCTCGAACTCAGAAATCCGCCTGCCTCTGCCTCCTAAGTGCTGGGATTAAAGGCGTGCGCCACCACCGCCGCCTCCCGGCTTGGTTTAGTATTCTTACATTTGTCTTTTTAAAATATATTTTAAACTTCATTCTTGCATATCTCATAATAGTCTTGCTTTAGTTTAAAATTACTTAGTTGGGTTTTAGGACTGTTCTATCCAGTCTCTAGTTGGGCATCTCTATTCCTATGCACAACTCACATACTTCTTATTCCTATCTATCTTTATACTTCTGAACCAAAACCTCCCATAATTTTTACAATCTGTAAAATCTGTAGATCAGAACAGGATCTTAAGCTTCCTCTCTAAGCTTTTCTCCCACTGATTTTTTTCAAAGTTGATCTAATACTTATCCCTATCCTCACACTCATCCTTCTTTCTCCCTCTTGAATCTTAGTGACTAAGTCCTATCATACATCATACTATCCTTATCCTTGTTCCTTTAGCCTCCAACTGTTAAAAAAAAAAAAAAAAAAAAAAAAAGAGGGATTGGGGTGGTGGTGGTGGTGGGACTACTGTTGTTTCCTGGCTAGTATGGTAACAGTATAATGGGAATAGTTAAGAGCTGTGGTTGTCCCTGTAGCTAAAATTCTACTGTGAGAGAAGATATACAGGAAGTACCAAGCACCACTCTGGAGCCTTAGTCTGAGATTATAACTTCTGAACCATATATATCTCAACTCTTCCACAATCTAGCCCCACTTGAACATTACAAACATTTCAACTGAAGAAATACAGCTAATAAAAAGTCTGGTCAGAAGCTGGGCCTAGTGGAGCATGCCTGTAATCCCAGCACTTGGGAGGCAGAGGCAGGCAGATTTCTGAGTTCGAGGCCAGCCTGGTCTACAGAGTGAGTTCCAGGACAGCCAGGACTACACACAGAAACCCTGTCTTGAAAAAAACCAAAAAGTCTGGTCAGCCTGTCGGTGGTGGCGCACGCCTGTAATCCCAGCACTTGGGAGGCAGAGGCAGGTGGAATTCTGAGTCCCAGGCCAGCCTGGTCTACAGAGTGAGTTCCAGGACAGCCAAAGGCTACACAAAGAAACCCTGTCTCTAAAAAACAACAACAAAAAATCTGGTCAATGCAATAATCCTTACACAGTAATATGAAGAATAAGAAAAACTAAGAAAACTAAATTCCTCCCAAAGTTACTAACCCCGCGGTATTGGCATTCATCGAGAGTGAGTTAGATGAAATTCTAAGTAACAATAAAATATAATTATACACCCGAGTAAGAGCAGTGAGCAAGTAACCATGCCACATACCCCGAATTCTACCTTTGCACTGAAATTAACTCTACCAAATATCTGAAACCCACTACTTTAAAATTCAGCCTCACTAAAACGTTCAGGCCACAGTCACAGTGAAGGCCTGATCCTCACTCACCCTGTCCCTCCTGGGCACCAATATAACCTGAATGGCATCTAACCCACTTCCCAATAGAGACCTTGCTCCTCTCGGAAACTTTGAGCTCAATGTCTACACTTATATTTTTCTTAGCATTCTAGTTTCTTAAACTCCAACCTGAACGGCCCATTATCTTCTGCATTCTAGCAATTTTCTAGTCCCAAATTCCAAACTTTTCCACATTCCTACTGCAAATCAGTTCCAAAAACATAAGAACCACATGGTCAGGTTTATCACATCAACATTGTGATAAACTTCTTGGCTCCAATGTTCTATACTAGTTATTTTTTCTTGCTGCAAAAAATACCTAACAAGCAACTTAAGAGAGGATTTGTTTTGGCTTATACTTTGAGGGGAAGGTATATTCAAAATGCTTAGAAGTAAATGAAAATGAAAACCAATACCTTTAATATCCCATGAAAGCTGTTCTACAGAAGGAAATCCATAACTATAAGTGACTACATTAAAAAAAGAAAGAAAGAAAGAAAGAAAGAAAGAACATAAAACCCAAATGGTTCTACCGAAATGGTTCATGGGTAGAGATGGATGGGTCTGTAAGTAAAGCACTTGCTGCCAAGTTTAATTGAGTTTCGTCTCCAAAACCCACATAAAGGTGAAAGAGGAGAAACAACTCTTCACACTCTCCTTGGGCCTCTACACACACAACATAGTAACTGTGTGCTCTTCCCTGTCCCAGGATAAAATATTTTTAAAAAAGAGTGATTTCAAATAAATAATTTAGTATTCCAAGGGCCTTAAAAAAATGAATAAAAGAAACCCAAATCAAGATCAGGGCAGTAATTGATGAAATTGAAATGAGGAAGGAAACATAAGCCAATTAAACAAATAAACAAAAAAGGGTTCTTTATTCCAGCACTTGGGAGGCAGAGGCAGCCAGGTTTGTGTGAGTTCGAGGCCAGTCTGGTTTATACAGTGAATTCCAGGACAGCCAGAGCAATGAATAGAGACCCTATCCCAAGGACAATAATAATAAACAAATAAATGAATGAATAAGTAATGTTCCAAAAAGAGTAACAAGATAAAAAACTTATAGCCCAGCTAATCACCAAAAGAAAAGACTCTAATTAAAATTAAGAAAGTGAAAAGGGAGGCATTACAACGGATCCCAATTAAATTTAAAAAAAAAAAAAATCATCAAAACTTAACAACTTAAATTCCAAACACTTGGAAAATCTATCAGACAAATTCAATCAACAGACTAGTAAAAAGCAGTATAATTAGCCGGGCGGTGGTGGCGCACGCCTGTAATCCCAGTACTTAGGAGGCAGAGGCAGGCGGATTTCTAAGTTTGAGGCCAGCCTGGTCTACAGAGTGAGTTCCAGGACAGCCAGGGCTACACAGAGAAACCCTGTCTCGAAAAAACCAACCCCCTCCAAAAAAATTTAAAAAAGCAGTATAATTGAAGAAGTAATTAAAAAAAGAAAAATCTCCCCTGGGAGTGGAGAGATAGCTTATCCTTCAAAAGCACTTGCATGTAGACCATAAAGATAGGTCTACATTACAGTGACATTAAATACATTTATTTATACTGGGAGACAATAATCACTAACCAAAACTCCATTTCTTTTTTCACCATTTCAAATTGGAACTCAGTACCATTAAGCAACAATTTGGTCCTCCCGCCACCTGGCTCCTAGAAGGCACTTCTAGTTTCTGCCTCTAAGTTTATAATTCAAGGTTTTCAAGCAGTCACTTATATATCCTCTCATTGTCCCATACTCCAGCTCAAACTTTCCCTGCTCTCTAAGAAAGACTGAGTAATTTATAGTATTGTGTGAGTCTATCACATTTGCTTTGCCCATTGATGAGCTCTGCTCAAATTCAGACTCTAGGAAAGGTGCTTTGAAGAGCACCTTACATTCCTATAGCTTTCTAATATACCCAAAGATCAAATTCTAACATTTCACTACATTTTCAGAACAGTAGCTACTTTAAATGGTTACATTTCTTTCTTTTCCAAGTTACAGGTCTCACTTGTATTTTTATTATTTTAGCCATGACATATACAACTGACTGATTTTCAAGTATGTGATATATTTCCACGGGCAAGGTTGATTTTTAAAAAATTATGCTGATAGTGTTACAAATGTTATCATTTTTGACAATGTGTTTTAAGTATATAGTTCAATGATTTAAATATGTTCACACTGTTACATAAGCAGTACTCCTCCCCCTCCCCACAAAACAGGGTTTCTCTGTAAAGCCCTGGCTATGCTGGAACTCATTTTGCAGACCAGGATGGCTTCAAACTCAATGATCTTCCTGCCTCTGCCCTCTGGGTGATTAAATTAAAGGTATGCTCTACCATACTCAGTCTAAGTGTGACCACTTTTACCTATTTTTAAAACTTCAGTAAACAAAAGTAAGTAACAACACAGACTCATGGTTATAACCAAGGAATTTTACCAAGTGTATATAAGAAGTACATTTAACTTGCGTAAATCAAATTCTCACTCTCTCATTCTCCAGCTCTCTGTATGCTGGAATTAAAGGCATGTGCACCACATCTGGCACAAGTTTTTTCCTGTAATAAAATGTATTATCATCTGTGTGCCTGTTATGTGTGGGAAGGCATGTTACAGAGGTTAGGAGAACTCTGTGAAGTCAGTCTCTCTGGCTACAAGTTGTCAGGCTTGAGTAGTAAATGCTGCCACCTCAACAGCACGAAATTGTCATTTTTATATAAGTAATATACATTCAACCTCATTTTAAAAAAACTGAACTTTGACAATAAGAAATCTTTGTAATTTACTCCACAGATAATATCACAAAGAGAAGTACATGAGTAAATAAAAACTACACAGTTTAATGTTAGAGATGATTTATATAATCTGATATCATTATCATAGGTGCTTATACTTAATATGGATGAACAATTACCATATGTTTCCTCTTTTAAAAAAATTAATGCTGGAGCCGGGCGTGGTGGCGCACACCTGTAATCCCAGCACTTGGGAGGCAGAGGCAGGCGGATTTCTGAGTTCGAGGCCAGCCTGGTCTACAGAGTGAGTTCCAGGACAGCCAGGGGGCTACACAGAGAAACCCTGTCTCGGAAAAAACAAAACAAACAAACAAAACAAACAAACAAAAAAAAATTAATGCTGGGGAGTGGAGGCATGGCTTGGAAGTTAAAAGCATTTGTTGCTCTTGCAGAGAACCTGGGTTTGATTCCCAGCACCCATATGCTCATAACCACATTTGCAGTTCAGGAGATCCAACATCCTTTTCTGGCCTCTATGAGTATATGAGTATCAGGTATATACTCAGCACAAGCATACATGCAGGCAAAATACCCATACTCATAAAGCAATAAAACTAACAATGTTTTTATTCAGGCTAGGCATGGTGGCATATGCCTTTAATTCTAGTACTCAGGAGTCAGAGAGCTGATCTACAAAGCAAGAGGCTCAGTGGGTACACAGTGTTTTGATGACGTGTGCATGACCCTAAGTTGAATCTCCTGCACTGCAAAATAACAATGATAATAAACACAACCAAAAGTAGAATTCTAATAATCACAAACATTCCAATAACTACTAATTACCACGACCATTAAGAAACCCAATCTTGGCCGGGCGTGGTGGCGCGCTCCTGTAATCCTAGCACTTGGGAGGCAGAGGCAGGCGGATTTCTGAGTTCGAGGCCAGCCTGGTCTACAGAGCAAGTTCCAGGACAGCCAGGGCTACACAGAGAAACCCTGTCTCGAAAAACCAAAAAAAAAAAAAAAAAAAAAAAAAAAAAAAAAAGAAAGAAAAAGAAACCCAATCTTGAAGCTCTAATTTAGCTACAACTGATTAAAAGATAGCAATCACAAAAGTCTGGGTAGCCGGGTGGTGGTGATGCACGCCTTTAATCCCCCAGCACTTGGGAGGCAGAGGCAGGCGCAGGCGGATTTCTGAGTTGGAGGCCAGCCTGGGCTATAGAGTGAGTTCCAGGACAACCAGGGCTACACAGAGAAACAATGTCTTGACAAAAACCACCCCCCCCAAAAAAAAGTGCCTAGCAATATTTAAAGTGTTTTTTCACATTATAGAATTTAGTTTCACATAACCTTGAGATAGACATTATTTAGAATCTTAATTTTATCAGTAAAGAAAATAAAGTGTATCAAGCCAAAAAAAAAAAAAAAAAAAAAAAAAAAAGCCTCAGGAGCACTTATTCTTTCAGAGAGCCCAAGTTCAGTTTTTAGCACTCACATAGCTCACACCGCACATTCTTCCAGTTCTAAGAGATTCAACACCCACTTCTGGCCTCTTGGGCACCAGGATTTACTCCAGAATAAGTAAATCTTCTGGCCAAGAGCATCTAAGGCACTAATGTTAAATGAAGGTAATGTAGCATTCAAGCAAGAATATTATTCAAACTTAATATTTCTTTGTATTTGTATTTATTTATTTACTCACTCCACATCCTGGTCACAGACTCCCAATCTCCTCTCCTCCCAGTCCCCATCCTCACAAGTTCCTTCCCCCACTACCCTCTTTCCTAAAACATCAAGTTAGAGCAGAACTAAGTACACCCTTCTCCACTGTGGCCTGACTAGTTGTCAGTCCAGCTAGTGGAAGGGAAGCAATAGCAGGCAATAGGGTAAGAGACAGCCCCTGTTCCAACTGTTAGGAGACCCACATGAAGACTAAGCACACGGCTACTTCAAAAGTGTAGGGGCCTAGGTCCAGCTCCTATACACTCTTTGGTTAGTGGTTCAGATTCTGTGACCCCCCCCCCCAACTCCCATGGGCTCAGGTTAATTGACTTTGTAGGTCTTCAGTGGTGCTTTTGGCCCCTCCAGCTTGCTCAAGTCTATCTCCAACTCTTCCACAAGACACCTCCTCACCACCACCCCACCCCCATCTCCTGCCCCGCTGTGGCCAGCTCTGCAGGGGGCTGTGGGTCTCTGCATCTGTTTCCATTAGCTGCTGGAAGAGGCCTCTTTTTGTACTTTTAAAGACAAACATATGTGCAATCACTACTAAGTAGTGGTATAATACCTGCAATCTCAGCACTGGGGAAACTCAGGCAGAAGGACGGCCAGAAGTTTGTGGCTACGTACTGAGTTCCAAAATATTCTACATATACTACACAATGAAACTCAATCACAACAAACCAGTATTGATACCAACAACCTACCCATGACTAAGGCTAAAGATTTTCAGCTCATGATGTAAAATGAAGTGTTTTTAATATAGAGAACAACAAACAACTTCTCCAAGCCTTTCAGTTTATTTAGTGGGAGAACTATTTGTTTCATAATGAATATAGAGGCCGGGCGGTGGTGGTGCACGCCTGTAATCCCAGCACTTGGGAGGCAGAGGCAGGCGGATTTCTGAGTTCGAGGCCAGCCTGGTCTACAGAGTGAGTTCCAGGACAGCCAGGACTACACAGAAAAACCCTGTCTCAAAAAAAACAAAAACAAAAAACAAAAAACCATAATGAATGTAGAGGCATTTAATTTAAAACAAACACATTTCATAAAACTAACATGAATTGTGTTCTATAAGATGTCGGGAAACTACAGGTAGAATTTTTTGTTGTTTTGTTTTTCAAGACAGAGTTTCTCTGTGTAGCCCTGGGCTGTCCTGGAACTCACTCTGTAGACCAGCTGGCCTCAAACTCAGAAATCTGCCTGCCTCTACCTCCCAAGTGGTGGGATTACAGGCATGTGCCACCACTGCCTGGTGAGAAATTATTTTCTATACATGTAATAGCTATAAGGGTATTAAAATTATTTTTAGCTTAATTAAGAGTCTTAAATAATGAGGAAAACTCCCTTTACAAGTCTAGGAGGGGCTCGAGAGGGGTTGCTGGTTAAGAGTCCTTTTAACCCCTGCGGCTTGAGAACCTGAGCTTAATTCCTACCACAACCACTTATAACTATATTCACATGCTCATATACCCTTCCCCCAATATAATTTTTTTTGTTTTGGTTTTTTTTCAAGACAGGGTTTCTCTGTGTAGCCCTGGCTGTCCTGGAACTCACTCTGTAGACCCGGCAAATTTTTTTAATTTAAAAAAAAAAAAAAAAATCCCAAGCCGGGTGTGGTGGCGCACACCTGTAATCCCAGCACTTGGGAGGCAGAGGCAGGCGGATTTCTGAGTTTGAGGCCAGCCTGGTCTACAGAGTGAGTTCCAGGACAGCCAGGGCTACACAGAGAAACCTTGTCTCGGAAAAAAATAAATAAATAAAATAAAAGCCGGGCGTGGTGGCGCACGCCTGTAATCCCTGCACTTGGGAGGCAGAGGCAGGCGGATTTCTGAGTTCGAGGCCAGCCTGGTCTACAGAGTGAGTTCCAGGACAGCCAGGGCTATACAGAGAAACCCTGTCTCGAAAAACCAAAAACCAAAAAAAAAAAAAAAAAAAAAAAAAGCAAAAAAAAAAAAAAATAAAATAAAATAAAATAAAATAAAATAAAATAAAATAAAATAAAATCCTAGAAAAATGACCTAGAAGTTTCAGAGGATTATTGTACAAAAAGACAATATAATTTGTTGGTTTTTAATCAGTTGTCAATACTTTTAATTCTTTGAGAACTTCATATATTTTGATCACATTCACTCTAACTTCCCCCATATCCACCCTCATCTCCCTACCCACCCAACTTTCAGTTTTCTTTTTCTCCTCCTTTTCCGGTGAGTCTAGTTTATATTGCCCAACTACTCTCAGGAGTGAGACCTGCCTTATAGTGTGGTCAACCTACCAAGAGTCTTTTGTTTGTTTTGGTTTTTTTGAGACAGGGTTTTTCTGTGTAGCCCTGGCTGTCCTGGAACTCACTCTGTAGACCAGCTGGCCTCGAACTCATAAATTCACCTGCCTCTGCCTCCCAAGTGCTGGGGATTAAAGGCATGTGGGACCACCGCCTGGCTCCAAGAGTCTTAACATTAAAGAAAATCACCCAACAGCTGTCAAATATCACAACTCCTCAGGTAGTAGTGGGATTCTGCCTCGTTTAATCTTGTGCAGATCTTGGTCATGCTGTCACATCACTGAGTTTACATGAACAACTATCCTGTTGTGTCCAGAAAGTACTATTTCCTTGAAGTCAGCCACCATCTTTGGCTGGCTCTTACAATTTTTCTGCATTCTCTTTGTAGAGGATCCCAAGCTTTGAAAGGTAAAAATATCTATACCTATCATTTAGGGTTGAGTACATCTCTTATTCTTGGTACACTGTTGTGGTGAGGGTCTCTGTTAACTGGAAGTGGTTGTTTTGAAGGACTCAAACTTTATCACAGTTTTGAAACAGGACTTCATGCAACAACCCAGGGTGGCCAAAACTGGCTTAGGTCTAGGATGACCTTAATCCTCTTGCTTCTAACTCTAGAGTGCTGACATTACAGGTTCATGGCTGTCACTACCACAATTACACAGTGCAATGATCTCACAGCTGGGACAGTACTCTTCTCCACTGAGCCACAGCCCCTACAATACTGGTTTTTAATTAAGAACAGATGTTTAATTATCCCCCCCACACACACATATTACTGTGAAAACTTTCAAATACAGAGAAAAAAATTTAAAGCCCTTTAGCCATCCATGCCTAGCTAGATTCTATCATCAACACTCTGTAATATACTTTTTTTCCCTTCATAAACCTAACAATTTATCAATTCATCTTGATTTCTAATATCTTTAAATAAATCTTGCCAGGCAGTGGTGGCACATGCCTTTAATCCCAGCACTTGGGAGGCAGAGGCAGGCGGATTTCTGAGTTCGAAGCCAGCCTGGTCTACAGAGTGAGTTCCAGGACAGCCAGGTCTACACAGAGAAACCCTGTCTTGAAAAAAAACAGAAAAATAACAACAAAAGAAGAGAGAGAGAGAGAGAGAGAGAGAGAGAGAGAGAGAGAGAAAGTCTTATCTCACAGGTAAATCCTGATACAGGGTCAGGCCTCCCGCATTTCTTAGAAGGGGAAAAATCTTTATAATAGATATGACAAGGACTTGTGACTTCTGGCATGCAATTTCAGTGTTCCTATACTATAATGTGAGTCATGACGGTCTTTATGTATAGTGACTGAAAATAGCTCACTGTCATGACTTGTTACACTCAGTTGTGAGATACAGAAAGTAGGTAAGAACTTTGAAAATACACTTGAAAGCCAGCTGGTGGTGGCTCATGCCTTTAATCCCAGCACTTGGGAGGTAGAGGCAGGCAGATTTCTGAGTTCGAGGCCAGCCTGGTCTACAAAGTGAGTTTAGAACAGCCAGGGCTACACAGAGAAACCCTGTCTCGAAAACAAAAACAAAAACCACTTGAATTTAAAACCTGAGTATCAGAGGCTGGTAAGATGGCTCAGCGGTTAAGAGCACTGACTGCTCTTCCAAAGGTCCTGAGTTCAAATCCCAGCAGCCACATGGTGGCTTACAACCATCCGTGTGAGATCTGGTGCCTGAGGATAGCTACAGTGTACTTACATATAATAATGGGTAAATCTTTAAAAAAAATAAAACCTGAGTATCCCACTCACTAGCTGTGACATCTAAGACACCATTAGAAGAGAATTAATATCTAGAATATCAGTTTTTACTTGAAAAAAATAAAACATGAGCTTTTAATTGAGATGATTCACAAAATGTTTAATGCAGCTGGTATACAGGAAGGGTATAACAAATGCTAGCAATTATAATCCTCTTAATAGCCCACATAACATACTATAAAAGGCTGTAGTTGCTGCATGGCTATGCAGACCTACTTTAGACAATCATTGAGCTCTCTGAAAACTATGTGAGCAGAGTATTTCAGATCACATAATTATGGATTTTCACTAAATTTGTCTAATCCAAATAAAATGTGCTATCTTTATTAATCACATGTCCAATAGGTCTTTATATCTGCAGAGAGCATATAAATGCCAGTTTTATTGTGGAGTATAAAAGCAAATATTCATAAAACCTCTATCAATTACATTCAGCTTTAAAGATGATTGGGTGGGAGTATAAGGAAGGTCAAAGTCTCCTGTCTACCATTATCACTTTCCTGGAGACCATCTACTGGCTAGACGAGCTGTCTACCAAGTCTCAGAAATCCTGCTACCTTTACCCATGCACCAAGTCCAGGGCTCCCACTCTACATGCACTGGTGCTAGGGATCTGAATCCAGGTTTGCAAGCTTGATACAGCAGGCACTTCACCATGAAGCCAATACCCATCCTATAGAACAGGATTTTTTTCAAGTAAGAGTTGCAGTTTTTCTTTCATAAATTGTTATTTAAATTATGACACCTGCAGAAGCAAGCTTCAAAAGTACTTCTCTGAAAATTTTCAAAGATTAGCCAAAGGAATCTAGGTGTAACTGTAATACTTAAAAGTTCTAATATGTGGCTTCAGCCTACCCTACTGTAACCCTCTGGCACTTGGGCCAATGTGTGTGTGTGTGTGTGTGTGTGTGTGTTTGTGCTCACACACGTGTATAAATAAATAAATAAATAAATACAAATTTGGGGTAGTACTGGGGCCTTGACTTGGGCCCTTGAGTGAAATTTCTTGAGTAAAGTTTTTTTTTTTAAAGTCTATTTATTTTATTTATAAGTACACTGTAACTGTGTTCAGACAACACCAGACAAGGTCATCAGATCCCTTTAGAGATAGTTGTGAGCAGCCATGTGGTTGCTGGGAATTGAACTCAAGGCCTCTGGAAGAGCAGTTAGTGCTCTTAACTGCTGAACCATCTCTCTAGCCCTTGAGTAAAGTCTTTAAAGACATAGTTTTTGTAACATTATTTTGAACTATGTATGTATTTTATATATTCAGAACCACAACTCTGGGGTAGAGAGATAGCTTACCATCCATGCAGAGGACCAATATAGGAGCTCACCAACCAACTCTAACTTTAGTTCCAGGGATTCAAACACCCTCTTCTGGTCTTTGAGGGCACCAGATCAGCACGTGGCACACACATTTAAAATTTTTTAAATCTTAAAAGAATTCCTTAAATAAGTCTCCAACTTTAATAAAAATCTGTAGTATCGGTACTGCAATTTTTGAAAATGATTTAAATAGAGTAGAACGCAAATAAACATACTTGTTAGCAAGATCTTCATTTTTTGACAAAAGAATCAAAGATGAAAAAGCTGTCCTGCTAATTTCATTTGGATATATCTCTCACACTATAAACGCATGATTAAACAAATGCAAAGTGGCTGGGTGTGGTGGTCACACCTTTAATCCCAGCATTGGCAGGCAGAATAAGGAGAATTTCTGTGAGCAGCCAGCTACAGTGAGACCCTGTCTAAGTAAGTAAATTCTTAGTTCTAGCCTTTCAAAGAACAGTACTACTCTGGTAGAAATGATTATGCCGGGCTAGAGAGATGGCTCAGTGGTTAAGAGCACTGACTGTTCTTCTGAAGGTTCTGAGTTCAAATCCCAGCAACCACATGGTGGCTCACAACCATCCCTAATGAGATCTGATGCCCTCTTCTGGAGTGTCTGAAGACAGCCACAGTGTACTTATATATAATAAATAAATCTTTAAAAAAAAAAAAAGAAAAGAAATGATTATGCCAAACTTTCAGATCTTCGTTTGTATACAGCATTTTTTCACTGAAATAACCAAGACTCCCTGGATAATCAGCCCTTTCCACAGCAAAAGCAGCCAAGAATACCCTGTACCAGAAAGTGCTCACTTCTGGTACCAATTTGTCTTAGTCAGGGTTTCTATTCCTGCACAAACATCATAACCAAGAAGCAAGTTGGGGAGGAAAGGGTTTATTCAGCTTATACTTACACACTACTGTTCTTCACCAAAGGGTGATGAAACTCAAGCAGGTCAGGAAGCAGGAGCTAATGCAGAGGCCATGGAGGGATGTTACTGGCTTGCCTCCCCTGGCTTGCACAGCCTGCTCTTGTATAGAACCCAAGACTACCAGCCCAGGGATGGCCCCACTCACAATGGGCCCTTCCTTCTTGATCACTAATTGAGAAAATGCCCCACAGTTAGATCTCATGGAGGCACTTCCCCCAACTGAAGCTCCTTTCTCTGTGATAACTCCAGCCTGTGTCAAGTTGACACACAAAACCAGCCAGTATAAATGACCCCTTGTCAACTTGACACACAAACACATCACTCTTAAGCCTCAACCCTTACTTCTGTATTCATCTCCAAGATCTAAATAACTTTATAAGTCCCACAGTCTTTACATATTAAAAGTTCAGTCCTCTTTAAAATGTCCAATATCTTTTAAAATTCAAAGTCTTTTAAAAATTCAAAGTTCTCTTAACTGTGGGCTCTACTAAAATACTTTCTTCCTTCAAGAGGGAAAAGTATCAGAGCACAGTCACAATCAAAAGCAAAACTCAAACTCCAATGGTTCAATGTCTGGGATCCTCCAAGGGCTTGGGTCACTTCTCTAGCTCTGCCCTTTGTAGCACACACCTTGTCTTCTAGGCCCCAGCTGCCTGTACTCCACTGCTGCTTCTGTTCTTGGTGGTCATCCCATGGTACTGGCATCTCCAAAACACTGCTGTCTTCCGCTGTAACTAGGCTTCACCAATAGCCTCTCATAGGCTCTCTCTTCATGGTACCAAGCCTCAACTCCTTTGAATGACCCCTTCAGTCCTAGGCCATTAATTGCAACTGAGGCTGCACCTTCACCAGTGGCCTTCTGTGGCCTCTCACAATGCTGAGCCTCTTCATGACCCCGTCATGCCTTCAAAACTAGGACCACCTGGGTGACTCTTATACAGTACAGCTCGTTTGTATACAGCATTTTTCACTGAAATAACCAAGACTCCCTGGATAATCAGCCCTTTCCACAGCAAAAGCAGCCAAGAATACCCTGTACCAGAAAGTGCTCACTTCTGGTACCAATTTGTCTTAGTCAGGGTTTCTATTCCTGTACAAACATCATAACCAAGAAGCAAGTTGGGGAGGAAAGGGTTTATTCAGCTTATACTTACACACTACTGTTCTTCAGTACAAGTACAGTACCAAGTATAACCTTGGCAATCTCTGGAACACAGCCTCTGTGCTCTCAGAAAACACTTCCCAAAAGATTTTACCTCAATGATACTGATCTCTTCTTCATCACTGCCAATTTCTTAGCTCCAGCTAACCAGCATCTATAGTCCCAGTAATGCAAAGTTTTCACTTTAGTAGTTCTGGTATCTTGTTAATCACAGCTGATTTTTCAGCCCCAGCTAACCAAAACCACAGAATATTCACAATCAAATAGCAATGGCCCTGATAAGAGTCTTTGATCTTCCTTCTGAAATTTCACAAGCCAGGCCTCCATCTTCTGCACTGTTCTCAACATTATCTTCCAAGCTCCTATACAACATCCCACAGAGCTCTTGACACCAAATGGATCTTCTAGCCGAAAGTTTCAAAGTCCTTCCACAGCCCTCCCCAAAACATGGTCAGGTTCTCAGACGAATACCCCACTTCTGGTACCAATGAGATAGTGGACAACCTGCTTAAGTGTCAAAAGACATTGCAGCCAGTTTGAAAGGATTCCCATTGGGCTGGAGAGACGGCTCAGTGGTTAAGAGCACTGACTGCTTGCTCTTCCAGAGGTCCGGAGTTCAATTCCCAGCAACCACATGGTGGCTTACAAACATCTGTAATGGGATCCAATGCCCTCTTCTGGTATGTCTGAAGACACCTATAGTGTACTCATCATATATATAAAATAAAGAAAGAAAATCTTAAAAAAAAAAATAAAAAGGATTCCCATGTCCAAACTGGGGACCAATGTGGCCCTCAAAAAGGATCCTATTTGGTTATAAAATGAATAAATTAAAACTCCCTGGTCGTAAGAACAAATCTCATGTTCATAGTGGCTATTACGATTCCCTTAAAATTAAAAAAAAAAGATCAATTTGTTCAATAGGATAATAATTTCCCCATCTCTTTAAAAATCAATAGTTAAACCGATCAAGCATTATATCTGTTTAGGAAGAACTTTAGAACTAAAGTTCCAATAAAGATACATCATCATCATCAATAATAATAATAATAATAATAATAATGCCTAATAAAGAAAATTATTTCAGGGAACTTCAATAAAGTAACTGATTAAGTGCTAAAGAAAATCACTAAGCAAAGTATAGTCAGAAACAAGTTGCTCCTCCTCAAGAGTTCCTACCATAGGCTACATATAATCAAACTCTCAAACTATACCTTCACAAAAGACCTTGTAGTCACCACCTTAACCAAGCAGTCACATTTAATATTATCAACTGTGTGTTGTCCCGACACTATAATATATACAATATGAGGTACAGGGTATCACCCATTTAAATATTCTTGCCAAAAAAGGTTTCACTTAAAACAATGAAATCTTTGTTTCAGGGATGTCCAATCTTTTGACAAGATACTATCACTAACATCTACAAAATTTTCAAAGAAACCATGCAACTGATGAAGTTGCAAGCACACACACACAAACTAGTATTTTCTGTCTACTACTTTGTGTTGGGCAGTATTCAGATATCCTTGTCTTTGGATACAACCATGGACCAGCAGTTGGGCAGGTCTAGAACCAAACTTAACATGAGCAGTAAATGAATTGACACTCAGAGGACAGGGTCAAAGTTCAAATACATAGTCATATTCTACAGAACAATTGGTCAGTTAAGTGCCCAGAAAATGGACAAGAGGTCTGGGTACCACCCTTTTAAACAAAAGGTATGACTAAGTATACTCAATCACCAAATGCAACACAGAATCTTGATTGACTACAGCTGTGGAGACAATTTGGGACTGAGTACATTTGAATACACAAGTTTTAATGGACATTATTAGTTTGACTTGGTATTTTTAGGAAATATTTAATAATCAAACATAGAACCTGGTGGTGGTGGTGGCCACAGCCAGCCTTTGTTCCCAGTGCTCAGGATCAAGGCTAGCCAGTCTAAAGTGTAAGTTCTAGGCCAGCCAGAGCTACACAGGGAAATGCTGTTTCGAAAAACAAAACAAAAAACAAACAAAATCAAACATGGTGGAAAAGAACCTAATCCCATCCAGCAGCTCTTAGGAGGAAGAGGCAAATGGTCTCAACAGCAACAGTAGCAACGACAACAAAAACTGGCAATACGGAAGAAAAGGTTGACCACTAATCTGGTTCTAATGTTCACTGTATTTTCCCTGACAACTGTGAAACTGAAAACTTCCAGGCCATAAAAGAAAGTATATTACTACTGAGCAATACAGCAGAAAAAGACACCTTACCCAGGAACTGTCTCTGGGTTTAACTGTCAAGATACTACTTGGGTAACCTAGGGCAAATTACAACTAATTTAATTACTAAGTTTCTGTCAGTTCTATAAAATTCAAAAGTAACTATGTCATCAGGTTCTAAGAATAAGACCACAGGTCTAACAAAGCAAAGCACTGTTGTATAAAGCAAACCTGGTTTTTGTAATTAATATATACAAATCATCGTAAAATACCAATGGATTAAGAAAACACTCCTTTTTACATTCCACGGGGAGAACTACAAAGACATAAATGAATATTATAAATCAACTGGAAATCAAAGTAAATAGCGAGGAACAAAAAAAAAATCAAGATCTATGTAGTATTTCTTAAATCAAGAATTACTGAAAAGGCAAAAGGAAATATCAAATCTTTATCCAGCCTCTGGTATCTATTATATTGTATAGTTTTTGGTATTAACTCATTTCTGGAAAAAAAAAAAGCTAATAAGCGGAAGTTGAGAATTTTTCGAAAAAATACATTCAACAGATTAGTATGCTTACATGCTTAAAAAAGTAGTTTTGGTCTTAATTTCTGTAAGTTCTGTGAAAGTACATGAACATCGCGGTTTTCAACAGATTCTAGTTAAGGTTTACAAAAACCAAACCGATACAATTTCCTCTAATCAGCTCTAACTTAGTTGTCATTTCACTTGCAGGTAACCCCTAGCTTTTTTTTTTTTTTTTTTTTTTTTTTAGGCCACTGTAGAAAGATCAGATACAGAGTGATCCTCAGGTAGGTGGGAGGGGGAGGAAGAGTTTGCATTCTCTTCCTCATTTCTTTCGGAGGAAAGTGCCGTTCGGATCCGGGGGAGTGAGTGGGGCAGCCCGGGAGAAGGAGGAACAAACAGGTCTAGGGCTGGCGCGCAGACCAGGTGAGCGGGTAATAAACACCCGCCAGCACAGCATTTGCTGTTGGGCGGATTTTCTTGCAGATACATTCCCCTGGAAGCTCTGGGTGACTGCTTCAGGTCCACTGGGACCAAGGCCAGTCCCCCCTCCAAGGATTAATTACCAATGAGGGGGACCCTGCGGGTGGGTGGGTGCCTCCCGGCACGAATCAAGACTGACAAACCAGGTTTCCTTTCCCTCCCGCATCCAGGTGGGTGACAAGTGGTGTCAGTCCCCGGGCTGGCCCGCCGTCTCCCCACTGGCCCTCCCCTCCCGTTACCTGCGGGCGGCGGTACGGGGGGCCCGGAGGCCTGCAACTGCTCCTCCTCTTCCCCGCCAGGCTGGGGCGGCGAGGTGGCGGTGGCGGTGGCTGTGGCGGCAACCCGGGGGGAGGGGGCGGAGCGCGCGGCTGGCTCCTCTCCTCCCCCGGGAGGCTCCAGGGACCCTATCTCGGGCCGCCGCGCCTAGGCCAGGGTGCAGCCTCGGACTGGGCGCGCATGGCGGCGCCGCTCACCCGCGTGGCCGCGAGGTGCGAGAGTGCGAGGCGGGAGGAGGAGAGCGCCCGGCGCCCGTGGGCCTGAGGGGAGGAGCGAGGGGCCCAGCCCGCTGCGCACAGGCGGCCGTTGGGGGCGGTTGGCCGAGGGCGGGCGATGGCTGGCGATGGCTCGCGCTGGCCCGGCGGGGCGGGGTGGGGAAGGGGAAAGGGACTGAGGGGAGAGGAGGGGAAGCTGGGAGGGAGCCGCCGCAGCGCGCGTGCGGGCCGGCGCCGCCGTAGCCGCTCGTTTCACTCCAGCCTGTTTGGGGGGCACTTTGTTTGTGTCCCACAATGCTCCGCGCGGACGGACGGCCGAGGGGAGGGAGGGGCGGGGCCGGGCTGAAGGCGGGGCGCGGCTGTTGCGCAAGCGTAGTGCGAGCTTGTCCTTAGCCTGTGCTGCGAGCCAGACACTGAAGCCCGGCGGGCCTTGACCCAGTCTGTGCACTTGTCTGTGTGCTTCATGTGCATGAGCGCCTTGAGGCCTGGCCAGTTTGTCCTCCTGTAGCCGTGGTCTGATCCTGCTCCGAAGGACGCAAGCGTTAGGAAGACTTGCTTTTCCTGGAGCTAAAAACCGAAAGAAACTGTCTTTCTCTGGTGGTTTCTGTAGCAGCGAGGCGCTCCAGCCTTTCTCTGTCGGGAAAGGAATCTGGGTGGTGTGGCCATTTTTCACACGTGGAAACTGAGGCCTCTCAGGGCGTGGCCACTTGCGGCCTCTGAGAACCTGGCGGGCTCCCCTGCTTCCTCCCCGATGGACAAGCAATTCATCGCAAGGGTTGCTACAGAGCATCTTGGCACGTCTAGCATCCTCGTAGTGCTTTGAGGTTACCATAGCATTTTTCTGATTACCATGGCAGGAAGTGCAGTTCTGCGATGACCAGAAAAAACAAAACAAAACAAAACAAAAAAACTGGCTCCCATGTCTTTCTTTCCCCAACACTGACTGGCTTCTAAAACCTGAAGCAACTGTGAGCTAACTATTCCTTCCCTAACTGTGAACCCCACTCTAGTACACAGTCTCTTCGCTGCCCTTGAGGAAGGGAAAGTGCGGATCACCGAAAATTGACTGTTACTGTCCAGAGGGTTACAGAGTTTTCGGTCGCTGCAAAATCAATCTTTAGGATATTTAAACACCCTAAGGTGTGGCTTCCTCCGATTTCAGGGAATCAGACCTGGCGATTGGGGGCAGAAGGGGGTACTCCTGGAGGCAAGTGGGGTTGCGCCCTAGAAGAGGGCAGGATGCCAGTCAAGACTGCTACAATTTGGGTGCTGGGTATTTGCATATACATGCTGTGTACCCACACCTCCAGCTTTTAAACCGAAAGCCTCCTTTGTGGAAGGTAGGTTGATCTCCCAGCCGATTAGACACTTGGCCGCCTCTGACTTAAACCACCCTCTACCAAGAACCAGAGCACCCTAAGCAAGGAAATCTTTCAAAATAAAGGCAACAAAACCAAAGTCTATGCTCCAACAAACTTTCAAGTATTAGAAGGTATTTAATCCTTGACAACCTAATCTACAGGGCTCTTAATATTATTCTATCATGTTTTTATTATCCCATTTCAGTGGAGCAAAATCAGAAAGCAAATTGGACCTGGTTTTACACTGAGATTTGAAGAATCTTACTAACTAGGGAGGTGCCTGAGCTAAAGGCCCTCGGTGGAGTATGCACTGAAAACACATGTCATGGAAACAAATGGAGAAGAATCTAGTGGGAATAAAGAATAAAGTAGACAAATAAAGCCGGTTTCTTAGTCTATTTAATAGGACAGTCAAAGAGCATTCAATTGGACATTTCTAATTGTGATTCAAGGGACAGAAATAGCGGTTAATGTTCATAGGACAGGAGTGCATGCACGGTGTGAGTGTGTGTGGTTCATTCTCCTGTCTCCTCTCCTCTTTGCTCCTAAGCTCTGTCTATTTCTCATTTTGTCTCTAAAAATGCTATCCTCCCAGCTCATTCCCACCGTAGGTCTGAAGAATTTATTAAGCAACAGGTGGCTGATGGTCTCTTAAAGGCGACGTTCTAGATGCCTGGAGAGAGGGTGTGGGAGAGAATGCAAAGCTTAGCTCTTGCAGGAACCCTCTTCTGTATTCTGGTTTGGGGCAGGATCAGTTTCTGTGGCCTCTCAGCCTCCCACCTTTTTCCTCCCGAGCTAGCAGAGACTTGCCCTCGGGTTGCTAGAATAGGTAGACCTTTCTTTGACACGGGGTTGAATAATTCTGCTGGGAGGATTTTGTGAAATCGGAATCCTGTACACAGGTGAAACAAACAAACTAGACAGTATGAGGAACTCTTAATTATTAACCCAGTGTAGATGGTTCTGAGGAATTCAAATTCCAGAAGGGATTATTTTATCCATGAGCTGTTTCGGAAACTCATTTCAGGCAAAAATGGTACTTTCTCATGGAAGACACTTAACTGCTGAATGGAAACTTAGCTATTTAGACCAAACCATATTTCAGAGAAAGAATGCTTTATACTCATCAGAAAGGGTTCTTGTCTGACTGGACTTATTTCAACAAGGGCCCAGTACAAGTCAGCCTTACTTCTTTATTAGCTCCTTCCGACTACATAAAGAGAAACCAATCTCTTTTCCTTACCATGGGACGTGCCAGTCTCTAATGTTCCCCTTAGGTAGGTAGGTCAACTTTGCTACTTTCCTACCCTCCATCAAACCAACCCAATTGAACTAACTATTCCTGTTAAAAATGCTCATTCCCACTGCCACCGTCCTAGAATGTAACAGATGGTATCCAGTTGTAATAATTCCTACCTGGTTCCCCCTTCTCTTCGCTGTCCAGGTGGAAGCCAGAACTGCAATGCTCTGCAACCCTGTCATTCAACAGCCAACGATTTCTGTTGTTCTCAGGTAAAGTCCCAAGCTCGCACCGTGGCTTTCCTAACACCACCGTCTGGGCCCTTCCTTGTCTCTTTCAAGAAACCAAGAAACGTGGCAGTTGCAGAGCTATTTTTCCACCTGTAAAATATGATGGTCTTTCTTGAATAACATTATTTCCTCTGAGTAGAAATATTCCATTCTTTGAATATTTTTTTCTACATCCTTGGTTCTCTTCTTTTACACATCCAATAGTTTTATGTCTTTATATTTGGATAGTTCTATTATGTTATACTTTGAATAATATAAAATATATTTGAGACATAATTATAGTGTGCATGATATGTGTAAATTGTCATGTGGTATTTGGGCTCACTGAGAAGCTGGTTCTGGAAATGGGGTTGCCTCCCCATCCCTG
The DNA here is from genome assembly GCA_964023405.1 of Apodemus agrarius. Taxonomy (NCBI): domain Eukaryota; kingdom Metazoa; phylum Chordata; class Mammalia; order Rodentia; family Muridae; genus Apodemus; species Apodemus agrarius. Next base: position 31,196,908 of record OZ030012.1, on the reverse strand, counting down.
TTTGAGATGCAAGCATGTTTTTCTCATAGTATCCTCTAAGGTCCTTTGTCTGTGGATGAACACACATACCTCTGTAACACCGGGAGAAGAAAACAGCATAACCCAGGAGTGAAGGCACCATGACTTTGAAAACAGCTCTAAGGTAAACCATTTCTAACAGAGGTTACTATTGTCTACCACATGACATTAAAATGCCTGAGTGGGAATAGAAAACTGGAAGTTCAGCTCACTGCTTCAGTTGTCCAGTCGGTTTCAGCCAGATGGTGTTAAAAGTTCAATTTGATGATGTTACCTTTTTGCTGCTATCTGTTCTTTTACTGGGAAGCTTCACCTGAAGGGACACTTTACTTTCTCAGTCAGGAACTGGCTGACTGGATGGGGCTGTCCCAGTCAGTTTCTGCTGGATGTTTTGAGTGTCCGACTGGATGATGTTTTGGTGTCTCTCTGCTACTTGCTATTCTATTTATTCTTGCTTTGTGTGCTATATACTTAATAAACTCGCTCATTCAAAACTGAAAGTCCAGCTATTGTTTATCATCTTCAGACCATACCAGATAATAATAAGTATACTTTATATACTCTATATATTATATATATATATATATATATATATATATATATATATAATTTATGTGTACCAATGTTATTAAAATACAACTTACATACCACATAATCCACACATTTAAGGTGAGCTATTTAGAGATTCTTAATATTTCACAGAGTTGTACAACCATCACCCTAACCAATTTTTAAACTTTCTCATCACCTAAAAGGAAATCCAGACCTATTAGCTATGACTCTCTCTACCTCAGCTCTACAGTCCTGAGCAATCACTGGCCTAGCTGCTTTCTGCTTATCCACATTCACATAAATTCTTTTCCCAGTTTGTTGAGTTACACTGTGCTTGGTTGGTACATGTTTAAGGCCTCTATGTTATTTGCCTCTTTTGTATGTAACCGACTGTGTTGTGTATTTTGCCACAATGTAAATTTTGACATTTGGCACACATAACAGGTTCCCTTCCCTCCTGTCCTTTTCTGTGAATCAGAAGTGTGATCTAGATGTTTTATCAGATTCAATTTTGATTTAGGGCAAGATTACTTCATAGGTGGCTGTGCACTTTTCCATTAGGCAATACACAAATGTATGCTCATCTTTCTCGATTAGTAATGTTAGCAGACACTGATGAGTCATGCTTTTATCAACGAGTTTATTAGGAGTTTTTAAGTGGTGATATAATTCGATTAAGCTTATTTTATTAGTTACAAAGGAAATTGCTCCTCTTTTGCTGGTTGATTATCTAATAGTCTGACTAGGAAAGGGGACAAGGACTCCATTCTTCCCCTATTACTAAATATCCCTCAGTTCTGACTACTTCTTTCTTGCAACTACTATTACACTAACTCAAAGCCCTTAGTCTGAACTCTTAAGACCTACCTAAGCCATTAGGACCTTTAAGATCCTGCCTGATCTAGTCTCTCCCTAGCTTTCCAGACTCCTTTCAGGCCATATAGCCCATTCATACTGGCCCATTTTCATCTCCAACATCAAAATCTGTCCTGTCTCAGGGTATTTGTACATGAACCTTCTGAAGTGGAAACTTAAGGGTTCTTTGGAAAGTCAGTTGTGTTTGCTGGTGAAGGAACATTCCATTGACGTGGACACAGGTGAAAGGATGTTCTGCTACAAGGACACCTGAGAGGGCGGTGATGAAGGATGAAGGATTCTTCCTGACACTCGTGTGTTGGTCCGCCTTACATTTTGTAGTTGAGCTCCATTTGTTGGGATTCCATGGAGAGAAACTCACCAAAAATCTTCTGGTGGTGTGCTGTAGTTTCTTGCTGCTTCAAGGGACTTGGGCTGATTGGCAGAGTGACGTCAGCTGAGACAGATGCATGTGCTGAGGCAAGACCGAAATAGGACACGTGATGCAGTGCTTGTTGGTCTCAAGTCTTCACTGATCTTCCACTTCACTGAGAACTTCTCCTGGCATTCCTGCTGGTCCCTCCTGCTGCTGACTCCAGCCCAGGCTGAGGCCTGGCTGTCTCTGCTAGGTAGTACCACCTTTGCTGATTCATGTTTGCTCTCCTGACTCTACCAAATTGGACTTCTGGTGTATCTGTGAAATGTTTGCGAATGGATCAAGTTGCCCCTGTAGACCTATGAACTGAACTGCCGATTTCCAGACAGCACAGATGGGAGTTGCTCCAAAGAATCATTTCTAAACAGGTCTGCTTCCCCCTTATTCTTTCTTTTCCATTACTTCTGGTGGGTAGTGGGCTAAAACAGAGGTTAAAGTGTTTAAGAACCATCATTAAAATTAGGGTTTAAGCCGGGCGGTGGCAGTGCATGCCTTTAATCCCAGCACTTGGGAGGCAGAGGCAGGTGGATTTCTGAGTTCAAGATCAACCTGGTCTACAGAGTGAGTTCCAGGTCAGCCAGGGCTACACAGAGAAACCCTGTCTCAAAAAACTAAAAATAAATAAATAAATAAATAAATAAGAGAAATAAAATAAGGAAGGAGGAAGAGGACAGGAGGAAGAAGTAAGTGTGCTGTGCTCTTTATGAATTATCCTCCTCCTGGAAGCTGCACCTTTCACCTTCATGTTTGGAATGGGAGCTGTACGCTTTGATGGAACTTCGGCTGCCTTGGTTCCAGTTGATTGATTGATTGATTGATTGATTGGGAGATAAGGATTCAAATGGACTAAGCCAGGAAACCTTGAGTATGAACTTGCCCACACATACTCGTTTGTGTGGTGTGTTCTCTTTCCTCCAGACTGTACCTGACCATGTTCATCTTGTATCAGAGTTGCTGTGACCTCCGATGGGTGGTGAGACTGGAGATGAGTGTTCTCTTTTGAAAGGAGGGAAAGCTCATAGAGCTTATTTAATGGGGCTCAGAAGGCTCATGAATCTTTTTGAGATCTTTCCAAAGTCCCTCCACTGTCCAAGGTTATAGAGGAGGTGAAAGGCTGACTGGGGGTTGGGAACTCCTTGATAGTACAGTTTCTCATGAGTCGCAGAAGGGACTCTTGAGGTCTCTAGCTGCCCGTATTTGCCCAGAGGACTTCCTGCTGGTATTGTTGCCTGTGTCACCCATGCTCCCATGAGTAATACCAATACAATCCCTGTCCCCATTCTGGACTCAGAGGGAAACCTGTCTTTGGTCTGTGAATAGTTTCCCTGGGAAAATTATCATGATACCTTGCATGTGAACAGGAACTGACCGACTCACAGATGAGTAAAGGGTGGAAGAAATCCTGGGGTGGCATTTCCATGATCCCTATTGCAGGTGGTGAGACACTCAACCGAGACTTATCTGTCTGTCCAGAGGGAACTGGCCCATCTCCAGGAGCCTGACCTGGAACTTAATATACAGGAGGCATTCTCCTTACTAGCAGGAAATGTGGCTAAGAAGGAGAAAGGGATGAAAATGCTCAATTTCCATTATTTTATTTTATTTTATTTTATTTTATTTTATTTTATTTTATTTTATTTTATTTTATTTTTACAGCCAGAGAGTGGCATGTTTAAGAGATTAAGGGAGCTGGGCAGTGGTGGTGCACGCCTTTGATCCCAGCACTTGGGAGGCAGAGGCAGGTGGATTTCTGAGTTTGAGGCCAACCTGGTCTACAGAGTGAGTTCCAGGACAGCCAGGGCTATACAGAGAAGCCCTGTCTCTAAAACAAAACAAAACAAACAAAAAAAAAGTTTAAGGGAAATCAGACAAATCAGGGTCACTTGGGGGAGGAGATAAAAAGACAAATGCTGTATTAATGAACCTCTGTGTGATGGTTTGTATATGATTGGCCCAGGAAGTGACCCTATTAAGAGGTGTGGCCTTGCTGGGCAGTGGTGGGGCACGCCTGTAATCCCAGCACTCTGGGAGGCAGAGGCAGGCGGATTTCTGAGTTCAAGGCCAGCCTGGTCTACAGAGTGAGTTCCAGGACAGCCAGGGCTATACAGAGAAACCCTGTCTCGAAAAAAAAACAAATCAAAAAAAAAAAAAAAAAGAGGTATGGCCTTGTTGGAGTAGGTGTGTCACTGTGGATGTGGGCTTAAGACTCTCACCCTAGTTGCCTGGAAGTCAGTCTTCAACTAGTAGCCTTCTGATGAAAATATAGAATTCTCAGCAGGAGGCTGCACCATATATGCCTTGATGCTGCCATGATTCTGCCTTGATGACAATGGACTGAACCTCTGAGCCTGTAAGCCAGCCCCAATTAAATGTTGTCTTTTATAAAACTTGCATTGGTTATAGTGTCTGTTCACAGCAGTGTAACCCTAACTAAGACACTCTGAAAGACCTTGAAGCCTGAACAGTCCACTGAAAAGATGAATCGCTAAAAAGCACAGATGATCCCCACTGTACCAGCTACTGGGAGAGAATACCTTGTGGGTTGGTAACCACCCCAGCAGCTCCCCAGTGAATTAGTTGCCAGTAGGTGAAGGGCATACAGAATAGCCAGAGGCCCTCCCTTGGATGGGATTTACTGGTCCCTTGCTGTTGTGAAGGCTTTGGATGTTGGAGCCTTAATCCACACCTTAATCCACAGCAACCACCCAAAGCAGCAGGTTTGGTGGAAGTAGAGCAGCACACGGAGAAAGGATTACCTTGCCGTGTACAACCCTCATCGGTGTGAAAGAACACAGCGCGTGCACAAACTACTCAGATACATCTTCCATACATTAATGGAAGTTTTCTCTTGAATATATAAACTATTAAGGGCAACCATTGCATACTTAGGTGAGATGGGGCACAGACCATAACCCTTCAGTAGCTGATTATGATGGGCAAAGAAGCCAGGCAGCAGTAAACTGCACTATAAAAAGGAAAATAGAGAATGTTTGTGGTCATACTGAGCATGCCCAGTCTCATGTAAAAAAAAAAAAAAAAAAAAGCTGGGCTCCTCTTCCACCACAGGGCGTTCAGCACCACTCTTGATGGGACAAATGACACAAGTGGTCCCGTAGGTGTTTTGATGCTGTATTGGACCTTCCTGACTTGCTTTTAGCAACCCCTTAGCAACTAGGTCCCAAGACCATTTTGCACTTGCGTGGAAATGATGGCTCTTGCACTTCCTAGATCCCGTCCACCCACTGCAAAAAGGTTTCATAATACAATGCTAACTCTTAGGTATATTGCAGCCTTGGAACAACATCCAGTGAAAACAGGTTAACGAGTCTGAACAAAGGTACCCTGTGTGAATGTAACAGAGCATTCTAAAGGCCATAAGGTTGTTGGTGCCAGTGAGGGAGTGGGCTGCCTCTTTATACGTTGTTGTACAGGGAAGCCCCTGGTCCCCACCCTACCACATACAAGCTATTGCCACTGCTCTTGGTTACACACTGGAACTAATGCAAAGTTTCTATTGCTGAAGACCCCAGAGAGGACTCTTGCAGGGCACAGAGAAATCAAGACTAGGACCGCGCTGGAAGTTTCCTTCTATTGGCTAGCATTTATAGTGCCTGAAGGTGCTATGCAGGGGCTGGAATGCAATTATTACTAAAGGTCCTGCTCAGCCATGGACCCAGCATGTTATATTATCACCATGCCTGGCAATATGTGCCTATTGGTACAATATTGGCATGACTGTCGTGGGTATAATCAACTATCTTCTGGTTGGACTTAAAGTCCACTCCACAGGAGAGAGTTCATGTTTGATATTACAACTGCAGGCAAGAATTTATGTCCAGGAATATGGTGGTGGGGCGGGGAGGCTGCTGTTATTGCTTTGTTAAACAGATGTGACGTACTATAAACTCTCTTCCTAAACACCTGTGTTTATACCTGTAGATCACCCCTCATGACAGCTGCAGGTAATAGGAACTTATTTCCATAATTATTGTGGAAACTCGTAATTTGTTGAACTTCTGAGATGATCCCTATATAATCCCTGTATCATTATCGCTAAGGCCCAAGAAGCTGGTGTGGAAAGAACCAGAAGAAAAGATATATACATGTTTTCTCCTTGGTTTAATACGATCAACTGATCAACTTGAATCAAAGTGGAGAGCCTTTGGGCCCGCTTCTAGAAACTTGGCAGGAATTTGACCTTGGGCCAGGACTGGGAAGTAGGCGGCAGGCAGGAATCTGACTTTGGGCTAGGACTCGGAAGTAGGCTCAAGATGAATGCAGCTGAGGAATGTGTGCTTTGTATCTTGATGGTTCTCGTGGAGACTCTGAATACAGTAACCTTAGGACCTTCCGCCTATGCTTGGTTCGTTCCTTACCTGCCCAGCGGGTATACTTTCTTTGCTCCTTAACTACTTGTTTATGCCTTTGGACTGACCCTATCCTTTGTATGTACCTAGAATGTTATAAAAGCAGACTGGAAAAAAATAAACCTGCTTCAGCCTCAACTGGCTAGAGCCTTGCTACAGAGCTGTCGAATTGTCTTTTTTTTTCTTTTTTAATTCTCACTCCCTCATGGGAGAACCCATTGAGTGACTGAGTTGGCTTGGACAAAGTAATATAATTATCCACAGGAAATTCTCGTGACATTGGGCCCATTGACCTTCCCTCTTGGAGGGAGGGGGAATGTTTGCCAGGCTTGTGTGGTTTCCATGGAGCACCTGAGGTTCCTAAGATGTATTAGCCTTCCTGAGAACCTCATGAGCACCCTTCCCTCCTTGTGATATAATCTAGGGGTCTTGACTGTTTTCTCTGCCAGTTAAAGAATTAAAAGGCAGGAAAAAAAAATCTGGAGCATGACAAGTAGCAGTGGAAAAATCTAACCCTGCTCATAGCAGCAGACAGAATCGGCTATTGAAGAAAGATGTTTGCTGGGGATGAGGGAACACACACAGGCAGCAGGCACACAGAGAAAATGACCCTCTGCAAAGCAGAGGGGCATGAAGGAAACTGGGGAAAAAAAATCTAGTCTCTTTGGAGGCTAGGTTTTTTGTTTCTGTTTTTAACTCTGAAAAGTTTTCCTCTCCTAATTGAAGGTTGCTTAATTTGAAAGGAGATAGGATGGTTGATTGGTCCACAATCAACCCGGTAACCTTTAGCAGGAGAAATAAGCCTATAATGCCTCCATGTTTTTTTTTTTTTTAATTGGTGGTGGATGTGTTTGTTTGTTTGTTTGTTTGGTTGGTTGAAACAGGGTTTCTTTATATATCCCTGGCTGTCCTGGAACTCACTCTGTAGACCAGGTTGGCGTTGGCATCAAACTCACAGAGATCTGTCTGCTACTGCCTCCCAAATGTTGGAATTAAAAACATGTGCCACCCGCACGCCTTTAATCCCAGCACTTGGGAGGCAGAGGCAGGTGGATTTCTGAGTTCGAGGCCAGCCTGGTCTACAGAGTGAGTTCCAGGACAGCCAGGGCTATACAGAGAAACCCTGTCTTGAAAAACCAAAAAAAAAAAAAAAAAACAAAAAAAAAAAAAAAAAACAAAAACATGTGCCACCACTGGTCATCCAATGCTCCCCCCCCTTTTTTTTAAATTGCCAGTCTCAGGTTAGGAGGGTGAAGAAGAAGCTAGCCATCTTGGAAAGTTGCCACTTTTGTACTTAGCCATGCCCCTGTCCCTTCTATCTGCCTACTAGGAAATCAGTCTCTTAGTCTCTTTCTACAACTTGAGGTTATATAGAAAGCTGAAGGTTGAGTGGGGTTGGTGAATCTTCAGGAGTGTAATTGCCTAGAAGTTGCTCAGAGGACTCCTCAGTGGTAAAGATTTTTGTAAATTGTTCATAATGCGTATGAGACTGGTCAGCCGTATAGCTGCTTGTATATAGATAGAACGGTCTTCTCCTGCAGTACTCCATCAACTCTGTTACTTCTCTCCTCTTACCTTTCATTGAATCTCTTAAACTTTATAATCAATTCAGAGTCAAGTCTCTTATTTTAGTCTGTGTGTCTTTTGTTGTTGTTGTTGTTTGATTTTTTTTCTGGGAAGACAAAAAGAAACCAGGCCAGACTTTTAGGACAGCCAAGGCTATGCACAGAAACCCTGTTTCAACCGACAGACAGACAAACAAACAAAATGCCCAGTTGCCCAGGACACTTCCTGGTGGCATAGTTGCCTTTGAGTCGCCTGTATTTCTTCAACTAACCCTAATAAACTCATTGGTTTCCCATGCTTGACTTGAACAGAATCCTTTCTTTTGCATATTGATGTCATCCCTGTCTGGTGTCTTTTTGCCTTATAGTTAATATAGCAATATAGTTAATGGGGTGTGGAGGGAGAAGACCATGCTACCTATCGATTTTATAATTCTGTTTGTCACCTTCTATGTCAGCTTGCTTCCTTTTTGATGTGGAAATGAGGATCAGAGTTGATAGTAGAGCATCAGTGTCTGATAGGTGGTGCATGAGCTTATGCTCTTGTATATTTGAAGGCACTGGGGGAAGGGCTTCAATTGCTAGCCAATAGCTGAATTTTACCAACCAACTGGATGAGTAGTTCTAATTTGGTTTCCATTAGGGAGGTAAGCAAAGGACTAGTAAAATCAATGGAGAGGGCTGACCAAAGACATAAATGTTGAATGCTTAATGTGTCTCGTGATGTAGTGTGCTGGCTGGTTTTATGTCAACTACATACTGAAAGAACCGAAAGAAAAAACGGGGTGCTTCTGCACCCCATGCCTCGGAAACCGGCACACCCCAAAACACTCATGAGAGACAGACCTGATGCAATTTCGCAAGAGGGTTTTAATTTCCAGAGCTCTGGGGGGTTGCAGTCTCCCCAGTAAGGTGAAGAAGTAAGCCCGCCGAGGACTGCCTTGCCTTGCCTTTTATAGACTTATAACAGAACCCGCCTACCACAAGCTTCTAAGCCAATCAGTTCAATCCATCCGAACTTGCACTCTCTGACAGCCTACCAGCCTCTCACAGAGGCCGGAAGAACTAGTTAAGTCATTTCCGCTTACGTGGCCTCCACACACTGTCATGCCCACCCTCCCCCACTGGAGTTGGAGATCCAGGTGCCTCCCACGTGCCCAGGCACAGGGGATTCCTAGCTTATAACCTTATCCTTTCAATACAAGCTAAAAGTCATGTGAGAGGTGGGAGCCTCTATTGAGGAAATGCCTCCACATGATCTGCTGGAGGCCAGCCTGTAGGGCATTTTCTTAGGGAATGAGGGGAGAGGGCCCAGCCCATTGTGGGTTGACTAATAGTCCTGGGTTCTATAAGAAAGGAGGTTGAGCCCTTGGGAGGCGGAGGCAGAGGCAGGAGGATTTCTGAGTTCAAGGCCAGCCTGGTCTACCAAGTGAGTTCAGGACAGCCAGGGCTACACAGAGAAACCCTGTCTCGAAAAACCAAAAAAAAAAAAAAAAAAAAAAAAAAAAAAAAAAGAAAGGAGGTTGAGGGGCTTGCAAGATGGCTCAGTGGTTAAGAGCATTGACTGCTCTTCCAAAGGTTCTGAGTTCAAATCCCAACAGCCACATGGTTCAGTTATGATGTCTCATCATAGCAATAAAAACCCTAAGACAGCAAATCATGAATATTTGCTACACTTTGATCCTTCCTTCTCTGACTATGTAGGTTAGAACCTTCCTTTTCTGACTATGTAGGTTAGAACATAGATTCTGTTTATTTTTATCTCTAACATGCCTCATATGCCATTTGCATCTATATTCAGTTTCAGCTAGTTTCTTCATTTTTATCTGATTTTCTAATTAGTTAAATGAAAAAAAATTTCACATAGCCCAACAAATGTTACAAATGACCATGTATGGTCAAAATAACATTTGAAGATCTCTCAAATCTCTTTTAAAGCAAGTCATGTTGTATTTATGTGACTAACATAGCTCTCTCAATAAGCCCAACCCAGAGGGATTTCTCTTCTGCACCAGAACAGATTCTTTCGTTGAGCAGGAGAGGAAGTTTCTAAAGACTCCCATTCACAGTGCTAGGCACTCCTTCCAGGAAAAGGTACCTAAAAACAGACCAGTGGAAGGAATGGCAGATGTTGTGTTTGCCATTGTTTTAGAATTACTACTGTTGTGACAGAAACCATGACCAAAGCAACTTGGAGAGGAAAGGGTTTATTCAGCTTACTCATCCATATCACTGTTCACCATCAAAGGAAGTCAGAACAGAATTCCAACAGGGACTGAGGCTGGAGGCAAGAGTTGATGCAGAAGCCATGGAAGGTGCTGCTCACTGGCTTGTTTCTCATAGCTTGCTCAGCCTGCTTTCTTATAGAACCCAGGACTATCAGTCCAGGGATGGCCTCACCCACAGGAACTTTAATGTAAAGCAGAGCTAGCGGGCATCTCAGCCCTGACAGTTACAATATAGATAAGGACAGTCTATCGTAAGCCTTCATTTTACCTCCAATAAATATTTCTTTCTTTTTTTTTTTTTTTTTTTTTTTTTTTTTTTTGGTTTTTCGAGACAGGGTTTCTCTGTGTAGTCCTGGCTGTCCTGGAACTCACTCTGTAGACCAGGCTGGCCTCGAACTCAGAAATCTGCCTGTCTCTGCCTCCCAGAGTGCTGGGATTACAGGCGTGCGCCACCACTGCCTGGCCTTGCCTCTGTTTTTGCACACGACCAGCAATCTCACAAAGGTCGAGCCATGGCCCACAACTCTGATCTTGCTCTTAGCAAGTAACTTTGCTTCCAAGTTCAGTGAAAACTTTGAGAGGATCGGGTATTACAAAAGATGTTCCTGGCAGAATTCTGGTACAAACATAAAACATTCCGTTCTTTTTCGGGGTCTCGCCTTGTAGGCTCAGGCTGGTCAGGAAAATATGTAGACCTGGTTGGCCTTGAACTCACAGAGGTCTCTCCACTGTCCTTCCCAAGTACTGGAATTAAAGGTGGTATGCACCACTCGCTCCCATGTATTCCATTCTTGTTTTTTTGTTTTTTTTTTTTTTTTGGTTTTTTTTTGAGACAGGGTTTCTCTGTGTAGCCCTGGCTGTCCTGGAACTCACTCGGTAGACCAGGCTGGCCTCGAACTCAGAAATCCACCTGCCTCTGCCTCCCAAGTGCTGGGATTAAAGGCGTGCGCCACCACCGCCCGGCCTATGTATTCCATTCTTAAGAAAGAGAATTGTGAAATAGGTGCTGATGAAATTTTCTAGTCATGCCATGAACTTAATTATCCTCCTCCAAAAGACATGAGTTCTAGATCAGTGACATCTGTATCTTGTATTCCTTGTCTTAATCTGCCCCTTCCACTCAATCTTTTTTGTATCTCTGTGAGTTCAAGGCCAACCAGGTCTACATATCTCCAGTTTGTAGGGTGCTGGAGATGAAGCCCAGAGTTGCAAGCAAAGTTACTTGCTGAAAGCGAGATCAGAGTTGTGGGCCTTGGCTTGACCTTTGTGAAAGAATGGGAGCCTGATGTATTCTCAGAACTCACAGAGGTCTTGCAGAGGTTGAAAGCAGTCTATTGGTGAAGCATCAGTCTGGAGATTTTGACCAAAATCTTATCATGGCCACCATCCACTGATGATATCAGAAAATGTGCTAACCTTCTTACATTCACTATTTTATTAATTCTGATAACATCTAGATAAATATTATTGTGTATTTATTGGATGTACTATTGTACAATGTATATAATATTGTATATATTGCAATATGTAGAAACATTTATTGGAGGTAAAATGAAGGCTTACCATAGATTGCCCATATCTACTTAGTAACTGTCAGGGCTGAGATGCCCCTCTAGCTCTATTTTACTTTGAAGTTCCTGCTTGCCCTGGGTACCATACCTATCATGGACATGTATTAGAAAAGCAGTGTTGGATTAGGACCAGGCTTGAGTGTCTGCAAAGGTAGGTGAGGCAAAATGAAGTCTACAGTGTTGGGTGCATGAAGTAGAGTTTTCAAGTGTGCAGTGTGAATTCTAGACACCACAGAGATGACATCGGGTGAGTAAGGCTCCTGAAAGCAAGCGGGGAAACCAGAAGAACGGGACATGTGTGTAAAATGCAGCTATGCAGCCGGGCGTGGTGGCACACGCCTGTAATCCCAGCACTTGGGAGGCAGAGGCAGGTGGATTTCTGAGTTCGAGGCCAGCCTGGTCTACAGAGTGAGTTCCAGGACAGTCAGGACTACACAGAGAAACCCTGTCTTGAAAAAAAAAATGCAGCCGGGCGGTGGTGGCACACGCCTGTAATCCCAGCACTTGGGAGTCAGAGGCAGGCGGGTTTCTGAGTTCGAGGCCAGCCTGGTCTACAGAGTGAGTTCCAGGACAGCCAGGGCTACACAGAGAAACCCTGTCTCGAAAACAACAACAACAACAACAACAAAATAAAATAAAAAATAAAAAAAAATGCAGCTATGCAAGGGAACTGAGTGACCAGTTTTTGTGGGGTTTTGTTTTTGTTGTCTTTGGTATTGGAGTTTGAATCTAGGGCTTCATGCATGATCAGCGTCTACACTGTCTCTGAATATCCTTTCATTCCTTCTTTCTGTTTCTTCTTTTCCTTTCGTTTTAAAGAGTTATCCTGTGTGTGTGTGTGTGTGTGTGTGTGTGTGTGTGTGTGCCAGTGGGAGTCAGAAGAGGACATCCGATTCCCTGCAGCTAGAGTTACAAATGGTTGTGCGGTACTCAGTGTTGGTGCTGGGAGCCAAGCCCAGGTCCTCTGCACGAATCTCTGTCTCCCAAGTGCACGAATCTCTGTCTCCCAAGTGCTGGGATAAAGGCCACCACCGTCCGGCATTAGAAAGAATTCTTAACCCAGGCATGGTAGCATGTGCCCGCGGTGTCCATATTTAGGAGACTGAGGCAGGAAGATAGTAATTATGGTCAAGGAGTGACTTCATAGTGAGTCATAGGTTTCACTGGGCCACATTGTAAGAGAGAGAAAGCAAATGAGAGAGAGGGGAGGGGGGAGGGGTAGAAATCTTGCGTGGATCACATCTTTATGCATGTTTTTTTAAGTAAGACATATCTGTCCAAGGATGTTTATATACTGAACAGCCTTGGGAAGTAAAAATACTGTCTCTCTCTAGAGAAACAGGCTTAGTGTTCTTTATAATAGATTCGGTTCTCTAAGCCCATGGTCTTCTGGGCATAACTCAGTGCCTCTGGATGTGAAAATGTTAAATGGCTCTCTATGTCATTCTGTGAGAACTGAGCTTGATGAAGTAGAATACTGCTGATGCTCAAAGCTCATTATATCCATGTACACAAATGTCACTGAAACCTGGTTTTTTTTTTCTTCAATTAATGAACATCGATAGGGTTTTTGTTTTTGTTTTTGTTTTTGCTTTTTGAGTGCAGATTCTCTGGTTACTGAGATTATTCTGGGATAAACTCTCCTTCATCTTGGACCCAGGAGTTGTCATGTCTTCTCTCGGAACCCAGGAAGTTTTGTCAGGTAGCTTGGCATTTCTTGTTTTTGTGTCCACGTGATAACCGCCTCTAAAAATAGTCCTTCCATCAAATCTATCTCAGTGAATTCTGCTTCCAGCTGGGTCTTGACTGAGATATCTAGACACTTTGAAGTCTTAAGGGACATGCTGTGTTTGACTTTTGTTGTATCAACTTAGCAAGGCTGTGACGCTCCATTATTTGGTCAAACACTAGTCTAGGTACTGCTGTGAAGATAGATGTGATTGACATTTTATTATTTATTTATTCATTATTTATTTTGCTCTGGATGCTTTGTATGTGCCAATATGAGTGTGCACATACCATGGCATATGTGTGGAGGCCAGAGGGCCTTGGGTGCTGGTCTTCTCTTTACTCTGTGTTTGACTCAGTCTCTCTTTTTCTGCTGCGAATACCAGACTATTTAGCTTCTAGGCCTCCAGGCCTGTCTGCCTTCCATCTCTGCACAGAAGCACTAGGCCAGACTATGATCGTTTGCTTTACGCATTCAGCTTTTCCTGTGCTCTGGGTGTTTGAGCTCAGACCCTCCCATTTACGTGAGTTCTAGTCTCCCTTCACTGCTGTAATAAAGCACTCTAACCAAAAGCAGCTCAGGGGAGGGAACGATTTAGTCCATTTCCAGGCCACAGTTCACTGAGGGAAGTCGGGGCAGGAACTTGAAGCAGAAACCACTGAGGAATTCTGCTGCTGGCTCCCGCCCGGGGTCACACCTAGCTGCCCCTTTTCACCCGGGCCCAGGACCACCTGCCCCTGGATGACACCACTTAACCCCCCGAGCCCAGCCCTCCCACATCAATTAACAATCAGATCATCATCCCAGGCCCACCGGCAACCAGATCTAGGCAGTTCCTCATTCAAAGCTTTCCTCTCAGATAACTGTAGACTGTCAGAGTTGAGAATGAAAACTAACTAGGACACACCACAAATGTGTTTGCCTACTGAGCTGCCACCACAGCAGTATATCTTATTTATGTTTTCTGTGTGTGCACTACACGTGTGTGATTGCGGCTGTAAGGTAGAGGTTAGTTTAAGGTGCTTCCTCTGTTAGTCACCTTAATTAGCTTTCTGTTGTGTGTGTGTGTTTGTGTGTGTGTGTGTGTGTGTGTAGACATGCATCTCTATGCATTAATGTAGAGACTGGAACTGGACATTGGGTATCTTCCTCTATTGTCCCCCACCTTTTGCCTGAGATACAGTCTCTTCCTGAGGTGGAAGCTTGCTTCAGCAGGCTGGCTCACCAGTGCTCTCAGAATCCCCCTGTCTCTGTCCCCTAGTGCTGGGGATGCAGTTACCCACAGCCATGCTAAGCTTTTATATGACAGCAGTAGATTTCAATTCGGGTCTTCATGCTTGCTGGTTACAGATCGACTAGGCTGGCTGGCTAGCCATGGACGTGCAGGGATCTGCCTATCTCTGCCCTACCCCAGCCCCACGATTATAGACATATACCGGTTTTTATGTAGGATCCAAACTCAAGTCCTCATGCCTGTAACCAAATTATTTTACTGACTGGGCCATCTTACCAGATCCTATATTTGTATACTTGATTAAAACAGAAAAGCTTGGCACGGCTGACCTCTAACCCCTGATCCTGAGAGCTCACTGGTCAGCCAGCATGCCTGCTGAGATAAGCTTCCACCTCAGGAAGAGACTGTATCTCAGGCAAAAGGTGGGGGACCGTGGAGGAAGTCGGTCAGTGTCTAGCTCCAGCCTCCAAGTTCATGCATAGAGGTGCACATTTCCACACACTCATATGCAAGCACCATAGACATATTACTTCCAGGCGCGCGCGCGCACACACACACACACACACACACACACACACACACTACATAAAGTTAATTAAGGTGACTAACAGAGGAAGCACCTGATGTTAACCTCTACCTTACAGCCACTCCCTGCCATGTGTACGCACATACCGCACACACAGAAGACATAAATACACTATGGTGATAGCCCAGTGGCCACACCACAGGGATAGGCAGATCCCTGCACGTCCATGGCTAGCCAGCCAGCCTAGTCGATCTGTAACCACCAAGCATGAAGACCCGAATTGAAATCTACTGCTGTCATATAAAAGCTTAGCATGGCTCTGGGTAACTGCATCCTCAGCACTAGGGGACAGAGACAGGAGGATTCTGAGAGCACTGGTGAGCCAGCCTGCTGAAGCAAGCTTCCACCTCAGGAAGAGACTGTATCTCAGGCAAAAGGTGGGGGACAATAGAGGAAGATACCCAATGTCCAGCTCCAGTCTCTACATACATGTAGTGTGTCCTAGCTAGCTTTCATTCTCAATTTGACAGCCCTAGCGATCTGAGAGGAAAGCCTTGACTAAGGCCTCTCACCCAGTTAGTTCGTATTCTGGTCTGCTTTCAAACACCACAGACAACTTGGAAAGGAAACTATGGAAGAAAGCTCTCTGCTGCCTACTTCTTACCCTCTGCTCAGCTAGCTTCTTGTACAGCTCTGGACTCCTTGCCTAGGGATGGAACCACCCACAGTGGGCTGGGCCTTTCTAGATCAGTTAGCAGATAAGGCCAGTAGAACCCAGGCTATCCCCCACCTGAGACTTACTCAGATAACTCTGGTTTGTATCAAGTTGACAGGCTGAAGCTAACTAGGAGGAAGGCCTCCAGGGATAAAACACATTTCCTGAAGGGGAAGAAATTCTTCTCCAAGACTGCAACAGAGAAACCCTGCCTGCTGGTCTGCGCAACAGATTTTAGACGTGACAGTCTCCACACTTATGTGAGCTGACACCTTAACATAAATATCTCTCTGGCTATATGTATATCCTTTGGGTTCTGTCTCCCTGGAGAACCCTGACTAAATTAGGCTGCTACAGAATGTAGTGAGTATCCTGTGAACACAGTGTCAATGTCTCCAAATGTTGGATAGGAGAGAACCCATGACAGCAACGACATCAAAGGTATTGTCATTTGATGCATAAGATTTCTCTCCCTCCCACAACCACTGGAGACAGGATCTCTCTCTGTAGCACTGGATACTTGGGAACTCATTGTGTATGCTAGACTGGTTTCTGACTCCAGGATCCACCTGCCTCCTGAGTACTGGAATTAAAGGCACGTGCCACCACACCCAGTATGAGTATGTTCCAGTTCCTCAGGAATCTTCCGGATAGAACCGGCTGACCGGAGATTCTGTCGGATGTAGAGGACGACAAATAGGAAATTGATAATGAGTTCCTCTGATAAAAAGGTCGAACAAATCGGCGCTTGCCTTTTGCTTTTGTTTCTTGGTTCTTTTCTGTAAACAAGATTTCCAAAAGATTGACCTTAAATATAAAGAATTTAGGATTTTGATTTGTCACAGAAGAAACATCTTTTTGCTTCAGGATGAAAGCAAAAAGCTTTCAGTTGGAAAGCGTCCACACTTATCTTTAGTTGATTTATTCCCATCAGCTTATTATATGCAAAGCTGAGCGGGCAGTGGCCCATATGGTTTGATTTTGATGTCACATAGAGGAGCTGTTCTCTTGCTTAAATTACTGGGTGGAAGAATTATATTTATTTCTAATTATAGAATTTTACATTTAGATGTTAATTCCCTTAAACTTCAAGCCATTTCTCCTTTCTGTCCAGTGGACATTCCAATCTCTCTGCATACCATGCATGCATTTCCCAAACTCCACCCGGAATAGCTGTCTGCTCCCGCCTGACACGCCCCAAGCCCTACCTCAGGCCCCACCCCACCGCAGTCAATACATTCTACCAGAGCTCGCCCTTCGCCACTAGACCCACTCTCCTTCTAAGTTTCTCATTTCAGTGAGTTGTTCCCCCTTTGGCAAGTTTTCCTAGCTAGAAAGCCAAGCGTTCCCATCACCTACATCTAACTACTCACTGGGCTTAGGAGTCTTTTCCATCAACATTTCTCGACTATGTTGCTCTCCACGATCATCCCCTTACCTTAGCTCACGCCTTTCATCAGTTCTGTAAGATTCTAAGACTGGAGGGTTGGCCCCCTCTTGTGATTTTCTTAACAGGTAATCAGGGACATTGCCCTAAAGATAAGGCACAAACTCCTATTAGCGAATAAGTGTTACTTTTATGAATATAGTCTGTGTCTTCACTATTTCAACACCTGTCCCAACCAATTTCATGTATTTTACCATTTCCTCCTGTTCTCTTTACTGTCTGTGCCTCCACATGTCTGGCTACTTCACACCCCTTAAGACTCAGGTTAGTGACTAACTCCTATGGTTCCTTGTTTGGTTTCCAACTGGCGGTACTATTTTGGGAAGTGATGTGATTTTAGGAGGTGGGGTCAAATGGGAGGAAGTAGGTCACGTGGGCTGTGTCTTGGAAGACATGTGTTTGGTCTCCGGTTCTTTCTGACCCTCTCTGTCTTCTGTCTGCTGTGATGTAAGGGACCTTCTTTATCAGTGATATGACCCAGTGGGTAAGGATCTTGCCATGCAAACATGGGAACCTGAGTTCAACCCCCAGACCCCACATAAAGATGTAGGGAACCAACAGCACAGAGTTGTACTCTGACCTCCACATAGTACATCTGTAGCCCCCCACTAGTCCATCCATGTACAAATAATGAAAAACAATTTTTTAAAAAGTCCACATTGTAGAAACACCATTCTTCTTCCATGATGATTTATAGAAATCATGAGACACACAAACCCTTCCTCCTTTTAAGATGACTTTGTCAAGCATTCTGTCACAGTGTCAAGAAGTCAACTAATTCATCCATGTCCTCTCATAGTGTTTCTAGACCTTTCTTGCCTGAGTTAATTCCCATGGACTGTCTTCTCATTTTACTCCCTTGACTTTCCAAGCAGAAATGGTCTTATGTAGCTCATTCTGGTCTTGAACTCTCAATGTAGCGAAGGATGCACTTAAACTGATCCTCCTGCTTCATCCTTGAATGCGGATGTTAATAGATGTACTTGGCTCTGATTTAAAAGTCTTTTATGATAGAGTCTTATTTTAGGTGTCTCTGGAAGCCAGGAAATGTCAAAAGAGTTGCCATTTTGATGGTATTCAATAATTTGGTTGAATAAAGGAAAATAAAGTTAAGTGATTCTTTTTTTTTTCTTTCTTTTTTTTTTTTTTTTTTTTTTTTTTTGGTTTTTGTTTTTTTTTGAGACAGGGTTTCTCTGTGTAGCCCTGGCTGTCCTGGAACTCACTCTGTAGACCAGGCTGGCCTCGAACTCAGAAATCTCCCTGCTTCTGCTTCCCAAGTGCTGGGATTAAAGGTGCGTGCCACCACCACCTGGCAAGTTAAGTGATTCTTAATAGGTGGTAGAATTTACCATTTTACTAGGCTATTTTTTTTTCTTCTCTTTGTGACATCCATGGCTGTCTTGGAATTTGTTTTGTAGACCAGACTGGCCTCAGATTCACAGAGATCTGCCTATCTCTGCCTCCCAATTGCTAGGCTTAAAAATGCGTGCCACCAAGCCTGACAAATTTAGCCATGTTTTTAAAAAAGAGACTGAAGGCAAATCCTAGTCCAACCAAAACTGTTAACGCTCTTTAGATGTGCTCAGCATTTCACACGGAAGCTCCAGATCCCCTCAACAGCAGTTCCCTTTCTATGCTCTTAGCTGATGGTGATCATTTTTCTTGTTTCTATCTATTTGCCAATTTTAAGTAACTTGTGTAAGTATAATTATATACTATCAGTCTTTATGTGTTTAATTCTCTCAGCATATTTTCTAATATATACGGGCCAGTTATAGAGTGTCCATTCTTTGTTAAGTTTGGATGTATTTCACTGAACCGTATACAAGTTTTGCTGATGGGCATGGATTATGTCTACCTTTTGGCTATTGCAAACATTGCTGCTACGAACACTGATGTGTAAGTGTGTGGCGGAGGCTCTGCTTTCAATCATGCCCAGACGTAGAACTGCTGGATGATATGGTGAGTGTGTGCTTAGCTTTTTGTTCAGCCACCATTCTGTTTTCTAGGAAAAATAGGGTAGACCTTTCCTACACATCCACAAACTCATGCACAGCAACAGCAGGTCTTGCAATCCATGAACGTCATTCTTTTCCCATTTTTCTCTTTGTTTTTTTTTTTTTTCCAGAAACTTTTATCTATTGAGACAGTCCCATGCCTCCAGTTTCACCAGTGCATGTTTTCTCCGGTCCTTCATTGAATGGTCTTTGGTGCCATTGTTTTTATTTTTATTATTATAATTGTTTTTGTGTACAAAGAAGATCTAGTCATGTAGCCATAGGCTGTCAGAAGTATGATGCTTGTGCTTTAGCCCCCAGACACATATAGGCAAAATAGTCATATATATGTATATATATATGGAATAAATATATCTCTAAAAATTTTATGTGGCGTGTATGCTATATGTGTACAGGCTCCTGTGGAGGCCAGAGTGATTGACAGATCCCCTGGAGCTGGAGTTACAGGTGGCTGTCAGCTGTCTAAGGTGAGCTCTGGGAACTGAACTCAGCTCCTCTGGAAGACTGGTAAGTGCTCTTAGGAGCTGAGCCATCTCTACAGAGTCACCGATAAAGACTAATAATTGTTGTTTTGCTATTTGTTTTTATATGGACAAGAACTTTTTTTTTTTTTTTTTTTTGGATAGCCCTGGCTGTTCTGGAATTCACTTTGTAGAGCAGGCTAACCTTGAGTTTAGAGACCAGCCTGCGGTCTCTTCCTCCTGGGTAGTGAGTGGGATTGGGGGCCAGTATTACCACCATACCCAGGTGCTTTTATTGTTCCTGATATATTTTGTTCCTGCTTTCTCTTGTATTTACTTAATGATTTGGATTCCTTTTTTGTTTCCTTTTGTATATATTCTAACACAATATTTTATGGCGACTGTAGTTACATAGCACCCCCAAATTACGATTTGATCTTATTTCCAATCATATACAAAAGCCCTCTGTAGATCTGCCCTCCTACCTCAATGTTATTAATGTTATAAATTGCATTTTTGTATGCTTATATTAGCTACTTAGGTGTGCTACAACGAAATAACACAAGTTGGTTTGTCCATGAGAAATTGGTTGTCTCACAGTGAGAAGCCAGTAGGACTGTGCCCTTCTGCGGCTACGGAAGAAAGGCATGAAGAGGAAGGCCATGACCGCTCCTAGGTATGGTGTAGGAGAAAGTTTGTTGTAGATGAGGGGAAGAGCTTACGTACAGGCAGAGACACGTGGGAGGGTCCAGAGCGAACAGGACCGCGAGCTGGGTCATGTGACCCCTGAGTATGGTTGCATGACCCTGAACCGGGTCATGTGAGGAGAGGGGGAAGGGGAGAGCCAGACCAAGAGACCAAGATTGTAAAGGGTAGAACTGGGGGGGGGGGCAGATAAATAAAAATGGTTGGATTATATAGGGAAGGGCAGTTGGGGAAGGGCAGCCTAGACCATGGGTTGGAGACCCTAGAGTAGGGGGTGGGGCATGCCAGGGGTACTCTGTAAGAGGTAGGGACTGAGGGATGCTGGGAGAACCTGGCGCGCCAGGTCTACTTTGATATATCAAATAGGCACCTCAGCAATTTGTCTGGGTTTGGAACCTAACAAGGCTATACCGTAGTCTCTCGGCAACCTTTGTTCTTTGGCTTGTGGAAAGTTCCTTTGATACCGACTCTTGTTCTTCATGCGGTAACCTCCTGTGTGCTTGTCCCCTGTGGATATTTCTCTGACACCTGCCTTCCTTCTGATTCTCACTCTTCCTGCGGTGGCCTCCTGTGTGCTCGTCTCCATGCCTGCTTTCTCTTTCTATCAGGACAATAGTCACAGTAGATTCAGAGCTCCCCCAGTGCACTGTGACCTCATCTTAACATGGTGTCTGGAGCCGGGCGTGGTGGCGCACGCCTGTAATCCCAGCACTTGGGAGGCAGAGGCAGGTGGATTTCTGAGTTCGAGGCCAGCCTGGTCTACAGAGTGAGTGCCAGGACAGCCAGGGCTACACAGAGAAACCCTGTCTCGGAAAAACAAAACAAAAAACAAAAAAACCAAAAACTTATGGTGTCTATAATGATGTAACCTGTAGCTAGACACATTTGGATGTATTGAAAGTTGGAGCTTCTGCCGGGCAGTGGTGGTGCACTCCTGTAATCCCAGCACTTGGGAGGCAGAAGCAGGTGGATTTCTGAGTTTAAGGCCAGCCTGGTCTACAGAGTGAGTTCCAGGACAGCCAAAGCTATACAGACAAACCCTGTCTCAAACAACAACAACAACAACAAACAAACAAAAACAAAAAAACTCCCAAAACCAAACCAAAATAAAACAACAACAACAACAAAAACAACTAAAAAAAAAAAACCCAAAAAACGAAAGTTGGAGCTTCAAGATACAGATTTGAGGAGAATATAATCCACACCCAGTACTCAATAGCATACCTTTATTAAAAATGTTTAACTTTGTCTTCAAAGTTCTTTGGTAAGTCCTGGGGCTTACACCCAGCACTGCCTGCCTGTTCAACAGTAAGTCAAGACGGTCATATTAGAAGTAT
Organism: Apodemus agrarius; assembly: GCA_964023405.1. Lineage (NCBI taxonomy): Eukaryota > Metazoa > Chordata > Mammalia > Rodentia > Muridae > Apodemus > Apodemus agrarius. The sequence goes on along the minus strand of OZ030012.1, from coordinate 31,175,144 downwards.
TTCACCACATAACTATGAGTTTCTACCTAACATCTCTTAATTTTTAAAAAAGGTTTATTTGAAGCTGGGCGTTGGTGGCGCACGCCTTTAATCCCAGCACTTGGGAGGCAGAGGCAGGCGGATTTCTGAGTTCGAGGCCAGCCTGGTCTTTAGAGTGAGCTCCAGGACAGCCAGGACTACACAGAGAAACCCTGTCTCGAAAAAACAAACAAAAACAAAAACAAAAAAAAAAAAGGTTTATTTGTTTATTATATGTAAGTACACTGTAGCTCTGTCTTCAGACAGACCAGAAGAGGGCATCAGATCTCATTACGGATGGTTGTGAGCCACCATGTGGTTACTGGGATTTGAACTCAGGACCTTTGGAAGAGCAGTCGGCGCTCTTAACCGTTGAGCCATCTCTCCAGCCCCATCCTTTCATTCTAACACAGTGGACCCCCTTTAGCAATTATAGGGCCTGTTTAGGTGGTAATGAACTTTGCCAGCTTCTGTTTGATAACATTACTGAATGCCTTGGCACTTCAATTTTGAGGAAACAGTTTGCCGGATTGTGAGTTGGCAGTTTTTAATCTTTCACAACTTTAAATGTCATTCTGTATCCTCCTGGCCTCTAAGAATTTTGGTGTGAGATCTGGTGTTGTTTACTGAACCACGTGTTGAACCACTCTCTCGCTGCTCTCAATGGGCTTTGACTTGAAAGTCTGCCTTACAAAGTGTCTTGATGCCAGCTTGTCACGCTTAGTGTGCACCTGGCCTCTCTGCAGTCAGACAAATGCACTTCAGCAAACGTGTGGTTCTTTGGCCATGGTTTATTTACCCCACCCCACCCCCACAGATGTCTGTAAATTTCCCTAGTCTCTGTTCACTTCCCTTTATTCTCTTTTCTTTCTGTCTTTGAAAACGTGTAATTTCAGATGACCCGCCCCTACACTGCTCCTTCTCTTCTTCTGGCCCCTCAGACAGGCTGCCAGTTCCTTCTCGTGAAAACTTCATTTCGACCCCGACGCTTCATAGCTCTAGAGTGTCTGTTTGGTTTTGTTTTATTCCTTCCCGTCTCTTGGTTAATATTAAAACTTCGGCAATGCGTCATATGCCTTCATCTGCTCAGGCTACATTAGCAGAATAATATAAAAGTTAGACATCCAATTTCCCAGCCAAAATATTGGCCGTCATGGTATGTGGTGTGAGGTCAATGCCTGTGCGTTGGTCCATGGCTATCGTTTTTTATTTGTCTGCACATGTCAGAAGGGTGAGGGAGGCTCCCATGGGCCTCTTCTCTGAGGCCACTAATTTCATGACATGGCATGCTCATGGTCTGATTACCTCCCAAAGGCCCAATTCCCATATCATAACCTGAGGTGTCAGGAATTCAGCTATGAGGTTTGGATAGACATACACTTCCAAACCACTGCATTCTTTTCCTGTTTTCCTTTGTTTCTTGGTCCACATTTTCTTTTAACCCTTGGATTGTATTTCAATTTTTTGTATAGTAAATCTGGTGTCTGGGTTTCCTCACAGACATCGCTCCGGTTTGGTTTTTTTTGTTTTTTGTTTTTTTTTTCTTTCTTAGATGCTTTTCTCTTCTTTGTATGGCTTGGCCCTTTGGTTGATATTGTTGGGAATTAAAGTATGGCAACTCTGGAAACCAAATTCCTGCCCCAGGGTTTGCACTTTTGTTTTTCACAGTCTGAAGGCTGTTATAGTCTGTTCAAGAGTTTTCTTGGCTACATTTGTAGAAGGTATCTTTCATTCGCTGAATTCTTGACTTCCTTTGGCCATATTTCGACAAAGAGTTTCCTGAATGTCAGGAGCTTCCCCAGTCTTTAAAGGGTCCTTCTGTGCTGAGGTGTTTCTTCAGCCTGGATTCAGCACTGCTTGTGCCTCCAAACCAGCCTGAAGAACAACAATGTCTTCTTGGGTCTCTTCTGACCTAGGACCTTGTTTGTACGTTTGTGTAGTGTCCTAAACCTTCTCGTACACAGCTATTTCAAATATGTAAAATCTAACTTTCCTAGACGCAAATGAAGCTTGTCTTCTATCCATTTATTTCTACCGTGTTACCTTTTAAGAAAAGTGCCTTTGCCCACTGAGCCGTCCCGCCCTCCTTCCTCCTGGAACTGTTGGTTCCAGAGTCTGTGGATCCACAATCCCTTTACAGCAGGAGTTCTCAACCACAACCAAAAGATTATTTTCTTTGATACTTACTTCATAACTATAATTTTGCTAATGCTATGAATCATAACATAAATATCTATGTTTCTCATTGGTCCCAGGTGACCCATATGAAAGGGTTGTTTGAGGTGGGTAGTGGTGGCGCATGCCTTTAATCCCAGTACTTGGAAGGCAGAGGCAGGTGGATTTCTGAGTTCAAGGCCAGCCTGGTCTACAGAGCGAGTTCCAGGACAGGACAGCCAGGGCAACACAGAGAAAGCCTGTCTTGAAAAAGAAAGAAAGAAGCCGGGCGTGGTGGCGCATGCCTGTAATTTCAGCACTTGGGAGGCAGAGGCAGGCGGATTTCTGAGTTTGAGGCCAGCCTGGTCTACAGAGTGAGTTCCAGGACAGCCAGGACTACACAGAGAAACCCTGTCTCGAAAAAACCAAAAAAAAAAAAAAAAAAAAAAAAGAAAAAGAAAGAAAGAAAGAAAGAAAGAAAGAAAGAAAGAAAGGAAGAAAGAAAGAAAGAAAAAAGAAAGGATTGTTCGACCCCCAAAGGGGCTCTTGACCCACAAAGGTTGAGAGCCACTATCTTCAGACTTGAGTAGTGCCGTTCATTTTTCCTGTTTGAATTTTGAGTCAGACAAGACAGAGACAAACTCCTTATATCAGTCTTCAAGTGTCTTCCATACACTTTAGAATAATTATACATAATATCACACTCATACACACACACACATACACATACACACACACACACACACACACACACACACACACACACGAGCTGCTCTCTTCCCTTTGATTCAAGGGAGACACCTACATCCAGGTTCATTTCTGTACCAAAGCTACTGCCATGCTAGGAATAGAGGGATGGTGGGTGGTGCCTAGTGTTGAGGTACAAACCACTCTTCTCACCATGTAATTAGCGATTGCAACCTAGATCCCAGAGCATTCTGATCGTTCTGCATCCCCATGTGTCTACAGGAGAGTGAGCCGCAGAACGTTCTAGTCTGCCTTGACTGATGTCTTCCTTGTCAACATAATTTTGCTTCCGTTTGTACTGTCACCAAGGGGACCACAGGAACATGGCCAGCAACACAAATGCACGGTCATAAAACAACATGACAGCAAAGTCGGTCTCTGCTCTTTAGAGCAACTCAGAAGGAGCCTGGTTGGTGAATTACAAAGAAGACTCTCTGAGGGCACCGGAGACAGTTGAGAGCAGATAAGGCTGTGAGGTGTAAGTTCTGTCTGGGTAGTAAATCGCAGAGGAGCCCGGCTCTGCTGACAGTGTGAGCAGCTGCAGTCACAGGCTGCGAGCGAGCAGTTGGGTCTGATTTCTGGATGCGAACTTAATCCCAGCTCATGAATGGTCTTAACCAGTGCCAGAAGTGACCAAGTAGAAGAGCATGCGAAAAGAATGAGATGACTTGTTCTGGAAGCACATTAGAGACTCCCGTCAGGACTCAAAGCCCTGTCTAACTCACTCTGTGCCTCGGGATGCTTGTCATAGCAGCTTAACCTTGCATGCCTGGGGTTCGCAATTTTATCTCAGAAGTGACTTCTGGAGGTAAGCTTTTGAACTGCTTCTGTCTCTCCAGTTCTGTACTAATTTCTCTTTTGTATCATCTCCCTTTCCCTCTCAAGTGCCTTCTTCAGTTTATCGTAATTTGCTTTCTACCCCTCAGTGAAATATGCTTCAAAGCTTAACCTGCCAAGAAAATTCATACTAGGGTAGACATGGATAATAAGCACAAATATAAACATTTTAAGAAACTATTTACATTTGAACAGAAGTTTATATTTCAGGCTAAAAGAAGAAAAGGTCTCACTGTGAAACTACGGAGCAAATACTCCAGAGGAAAGAGAATTTTTGAGAGGATCTTCTCAAAACTCAATTTTTTTTTTTGTTTTCTAAATATAATCTGATCTAGATGGTCAGTATAAGGAAAGTCCAAATCAAAACGGGCTTCAGATAAACACATTCCTGCTCCTGGTATAAAAAGAAACGCTGGGCACATTCCAGTTCTGACATCATTGGAATCGTGGTCCTTCCTACCAAAGACACAGGGGACAGCCACTTTGCTTTAGAAAAAGAAAGGTTGAAGAGTAACTATTAAAGAGATTTAGAACTCTTTCATTGCGGATAATAGGGAGCCTCTAAACTAAATTAAATTAAAAAAAATCCTTTAGGTGAAGGGCTTAGAAATGTTCTCTGAATTCGAAGCAAGCATTGTAAAACTCAATTCTCTTTAGTTAAGGGGTGATGAAACACCATGACCAAAAGCAAGTTGGGGAGGAAAAGGTTTGTTTGACTTACATTTTCATCTCCCTGTTTATCACTGAAGGAAGTCAAGACAGGAACCTAAAGAGAGCAGAAGCCCAGAGAGGCAGGAGCTGAAGCAGAGGCCAGTGCTGCCTGCTGCCCGTCATGGCTTGCTCAGCCTGCGTTTCTGTAGAACCCAGGATCACCAGCAGAGGGATGGCACCACCCACGGTGGGCTGGGTCCTCCCCCATCAACCATTCATTTAGAAAATGCTCTACAGACTTGCCCGTAGCCTGATCTCTTGGGGGTATTTTTGTAATCGAGGCTCCCTCCTCTGCGATGAGTTTAGTTTGTGTCAGGTTGACATAAAACCACCCGGCATAACTCCCAACCACCCGGCATAACTCCCAACCACACGGCATAACTCCCAACCACCCGGCATAACTCCCAACCACCCGGCATAACTCCCAACCACCCGGCATAACTCCCAACCACCCGGCATAACTCCCAACCACCCGGCATAACTCCCAACCACCCGGCATAACTCCCAACCACCCGGCATAACTCCCAACCACCCGGCATAACTCCCAACCACCATAGTGGCCTGCATTGGGTGCTCGCAAGACCTAGCCTATCAAGGACAGGTTAACAGAAGGGGAAGGACTTACCCTTTACTTCTGAACTATTGGTTTTGATAGTTTGGGGGAGAGGTGAAATCACTGACTTTAGTTGTGTACCCAGTACTGAGCCTGCTCAGATCCAATTGATAGCTCCACACCATGGTCACACAGACAGCCCTGGTTAATCTTGGCGAGTCACAAAATAAGGTTAGTAGACCTCAACATGAGAGAGAGAGAGAGAGAGAGAGAGAGAGAGAGAGAGAGAGAGAAGAGAAGAAGAAGAAGAAGAAGAAGAAGAAGAAGAAGAAGAAGAAATGAAGAAGAAGAGAAGAGAGGGAGGGAGGAAGAAGGAGGGAGGGAGAGAGGGAGAGAGGAGGGACGGAGAGAGAGATTTGTTGGAGAGAAGGAAGGTAATGGTGAGGTGGGAAAGTGAGATTGGTCGTCATACATTGCATGCACATTCAAAATTGTCCACTTTTAGGTTTTGTTTGTTTGTTTTTGAGACAATTTCTCTGTGTAGCCCTGACTGCCCTGGATCTCATTTTGTAGACCAGGATGACCTCAAACGCAAGGGATCTGCCTGTCTTTGCCTCCCAAATGCTGGATTAAAGGCGTGCACTACCACAGCCTGGCCAAATTTTTATTAGTAAATCAATAATGAAAAAGTCCCAACAATCAAAAAAAAAAAAAAAAACCCGACACATAAGCTCTTCTGTAAGCCGTTCTTGTTAGCTTGTGAGCAAGGCTGAGTGCAGGGACGCAGAGGGCTCCTCTCCACTTCCAGCTTGGCTTTGTTTTCCTCACACAGCTTTAAGCCTTACGTTAGAGGACACAGCAATGTCTTATCTCCCGGTTTAGCAATCCCGATAGAAAGCGCTTCTTCATTCAGAGATCCTACTAAGGGAGATTATGTTGCTTTGTCCAGGACACTTGTCTAACTCTCATTCAGTCACTGAGTAGTAGCAGACGTCATTCTAAGGACTCTGCCCAGAAATAGACACCAAACCACGTAAGTCATGATCTAAAGCTAAGGCGTTATATTTTGAATCACATAAACCACCCTTCTTACACTGTGTCTTCCACTAAGCCCACTCAACAGCCTTTTCTCAGCTCATCTAGTTCCCTGTTCAGAACCTCAACGGCTAACAATATTCCCCACAGCGGTCAGGTCGGGTAGCAGCTTAACGTCTGCGTTCCACTCTCTCAGCTTGGCTCTTTCTCTGAGTGTGTTGTTTAAGCTCGCTGGTGGAAGATGAGAGCAGAAGGTGGGGACTTGAATTTCATGACTTGTTTAGCTTCATTTGGAAGGAGAATAAAGCTCCCTCGACCAGAGTGTCTCTACTCAGCCATCAGAGCCAGGGGCTTAGCAAATGTCTGCTTCAGCTGTGGTCACTGGAGGTCAGAGCAAGAGACTGTCGATGGTTCGGGTCGGTTAAACCTACTACCGTCACCTAAGCTGCTCATTGTTCGCAGCGCTCTCTTGAGAACTAGAGGCTGCTATGGGTTACTGTGCACACATGGAGTGTTTAGAATGTCCAGGCAAGTTTGCTAGCAAGCTGGAAGCATATCCTACAGACGTGCCACCCCCCCTTCTATCTAGCCAGAAAATGTCTCCCTGACACCACTAGGATGTAAACTCCCCTGAACTTTTCTTTCTTTCTTTCTTTCTTTCTTTCTTTCTTTCTTTCTTTCTTCCTTCCTTCCTTCTTTCCTTCCTTCCTTCCTTCCTCCCTCCCTCCCTCCCTCCCTCCCTCCCTCTTTCTTTCTCTTTCTTTCTTTCTTTCTTTCTTTCTTTCTTTCTTTCTTTCTTTCTTTCTTAGATTTATTTATTATATTTAAGTACACTGTAGCTGTCTTCAGACACCCCAGAAGAGGGCGTCAGATCTCATTACAGATGGTTGTGAGCCACCAAGTGGTTGCTGGGTTTTGAACTCAGAATGTCCGGAAGAGCAGTCAGTGCAGCCATCTCTCTAGCCCTCCCCTGAACTTCTGTCTTAAGTTCTCCTTCGTCCCCTACTACACTTTCCTCCTTGTAATTGCTAAGTAGATGGTCACTTCTCCAGGGAAATGAATGCTTTGCCCACTTCCTCCGTAACTCCAGTACCTAGCATGGCTGAAGACATTTGGGAGGCTCTTCGTATTTGTGGAGAGACAAGTAGAGACGGGCCTTGTGGAGTGAGAAACTGGATAACACAGCTATCACTTGGGTTTAGGGGATCTGGAGTCAAATTGTACCACTGTGTGTTTGGTAACTGTTAAGACTGCTCCGAGCTCAGTGAGCCTGCACTCTGTAGACAGGGGGCAGCTGGCTCACTGCAGTGGGCTGTGACAGTTCTTAGTTCCCCGCCAGACTCAGAGTCTTCAGCAAGTCTGCCCCACAGTCTCTCTCTCACCCAGTCTGGTTGACAGTAACTTAATCCCCTTCCTTGGATTTCTCTGATCATCTGCCCTGTGTCGTCCACCCTCTCCTCCGTCCACTGCTGTCTGAGCCCCTCATACTTCAGCAACCACGTGGGACTAAAGCAAAAGTGAGTTCATCCGCAGAGCATGTGCTCGGGCAGCCAAGCCCTCCAGGTTTGAAGAAAATGACCCAATCCATTTGGTATTCGCTGGGAAGTCACACAGGGACATGTCCATTCTAGGATGTCCCTCACTCGGGCCAGGTGCTGCTTCAGCTAGATGTGCCCAAGGTCCTTGACTGGGACTCTGAGTGGGAGGCACTAGAGGTCAGACTCTACCTTGCCTCTCTCACACCATCCAGCCCCTCCCCCTCCTTTTAGCCATTGGCTTTGATTTGATGATGGCTTTCAACTGGAAGTCCCATTCCTAACCCCAGGTGGCCTCTTCCCAAATTGGAATCCTCACCTGGACTATAGCTGCAAATTTGAAAGACTCAAAAGGGGCATTGGACAATTTCATCTCAAAGGGGTAAAGACTCGACGCTGGCTACTGAGTTATGTCCCAGTGTACAATGTCCTCTGGTTGTGTACGATGTGTCAGCTCTCTAAACTTGAAAGAGACAGTTGTGCAATGTCTGCTCATTAATTGAGAATAATCCCAGTGACGCAGTACTGCATGCCAGCCAGGCTCGTCGCTCCCAGACCCAACAGCTTGCGGTCGCTGGGCTGTCCTTGCATGGCAACCTTTCTCACAGCTTGAGGAGCAGAAGCAGAGACGAGCCCTACTACCAACAACTTCCCGTTCTGAGAGAAAAGGACCCGCTTTAGACGGGACAGATTTGAGTTTCTTCTCCCCAGAGACTGATGATGCTCCAGCAATTTCCATTGTCCATTGGCCAAATATTAGGTCATGGGACTGTTTCTTCCTAATAACCTTGGGGAATGTATCTGACCAAAAAAAAAAAAAAAAAAAAAAAAAAAAAAAAAAAAAGTTTGCTTTAGAAACAAACAAACAAACAAAAAAAGGTAGCCTGGCAGTGGTGGCGCACGCCTGTAATCCCAGCACTTGGTTGGGAGGCAGAGGCAGGCGGATTTCTGAGTTCGAGGCCAGCCAGAGCTGCACAGAGAAACCCTGTCTCCAAAAACCACACGCATGCACGCATGCACACAAAAAGGTTTATTTATTGTATGTATCTGAGTGCTCTGTCTACATGGACTCCTCATGCCAGAAGAGGGCATCAGACCCCATGACAGATGGACGTGAGCCACCATGTGGTTTCTGGGAATTGAACTCAGGACCTCTGGAAGAGCAGCCAGTGCTCTTAACCGCTGAGCCATCTCTCCATCTCTTAAAATATACTGAATATTTTAAGTATTAATAAGATCTTAGTACAAGTTACTGAAAATCTAACTTAAACTGTTTTAGAGGAAAAATGTTCAACAGCTTATACAGTTGCAAAGTCCGGGAATAGAATGTCTTTAGCACATCTAGATTCTAGGCTCAAAACAAACAAACAAACAAACAAACAAAACCAAAAACCAAAAAACAAACAAACAAAAAAAAAACACACCAAGATTTGGTCTTCTGCATCCCACACCTCTGGAGGCGTTTTCACGTCCTGTGCTGAAGGAGCTACAGATTGTGCAAGCGTTATTCTCCTCCATCCCTTCTTGGCAGTAGCTCCAGAGACACAGCCGTAGTAGAGATTCTGTCGCTGAATCTCATTTGATCAGTCTGTGTCATGGTCCTCATTATGAGCTGACGAAATAGCTAGAGAAAATGCAGCTTGCTGATTGGCTAGGCCTGAGCCATTCTTGTCTTTGGAGTGGGAAGGCACGACTGAATTTTCCACCAGAATCGTGTGAACTAGTCATGGAAGCTGCTGCTGATTCTCCAAGAAAATCCAGATGCTGTGGTTGTAAACTTGGGGAGCAGATACTGAGCTAGTAAGAACGAGTCGGGGGTACTGTTCTTCCCTCTCAATTCCAGGAATGTCTTGGTAGCCTGGTACTTTATGTTCAGGAGTTCTTCTAAACCCTGTCCATAAGAAAGATGACTCTTCACTGAATGAAGATGACTCTTCAGCCTTGTATTGTATGTTATACTCTCTCATTGAGTTGGTTTTTGTTATTGTTGTTATCCGAAACAGTATTTCTTTGTGTAGCCCAAAGTGAGTTCTGGGACTCACTTTGTATAGCAGGCTGGCCTTGAGCTCACAGAGCTCCGCCTGCCTCTGCTTCCCCGGTGCTGAGATTAAAGGTGTGCACCAAATGCCTGGCTCCCAGTGTGACTGATGATCTTATCTGACAGGGATGGTTAGCCTCTTCTCTTAATAAGGAAAGGAGGTATTGGAGGTTAAGTGACATGGTCAAAGACTTGAGGACTAAAAGTGGGTCCATATAAAGCCTCAGGCCACCTCTACATACATTCTCCTGTGTATATAGCTCAGATTTGCTCATAGGTAAGAGTCTTTACTGAATTTACTAAAAATACTGCTTTCCAGGAACTCGCCCCCAGCAGACTTTGATTCAGTAATGTAGGTTAACCTTGAGGATCTTTTTTCAAGTGTGTGCAGTAGATTTTACTAGTGAACAAAGAGGAAATGTATAATCCCAGACTGCCTCTTATAAGTTAACACTTCCAGAAAGGGTCACATACCAAACCTGACCCTTGTTTCTTCTTCTCTTCTCCATGGAGAGAATTGCTGTAGCTTCAAAATATGCGTCGTCTAGTCTCCGGGACAGCCCTCTAACCTTATTCTTCAAAAAGGAATGAAATAGGCCAAAGGGTTGAGTCTGTGGTTAAGAGAGCTTGCAGGAAAATCACAACAACCCACGTTTGGATCCCAACACCCGTGTAACAAGCCATACATCTGAAGGACACCTGCAACCTGTCTCCGAGAGGGGAGCGTCGGGAGGGTTGCTAGAGCTTGCTGGCCTGCGCCTGTCTGAAAAGCTGCGAGCACCAGGTTTAGAGCATCCATGTTGACCCTCCTAAGTAACATACTAGGACTAATAAACTCTGTAGTTAAGGAGGTCCTGGACCCCAGTAGGGGAACAATTTTGATTATTTTGCTAAATAGATACAATTTTTAATTGTATACTAAAAATTATACATACAATATTAAAATGGAAAGAATATATGAGATCTGCTCAATCATGAGTTACCATACTTTTCTCTTGCTATTGATCTGGGAAACTAAATTGTAGAGCTCTTTGTTGCCCTTTAATGAAATCTCTGGCAAATGTCATTGATTTTTCTGGCTACGCTGACCACAAAAAGCCATTCTAGTTTATGAATTAAAATATGTAATTCCAGGGCTGGTGAGATGGCTCAGCGGTTAAGAGCACTGACTGTTCTTCCAGAGGTCCTGAGTTCAATTCCCAGCAACCACATGATGGCTCACAACCATCTGTAATGGGGGGTGGGAGTGGGGAGGGTCTCATGCCTTCTTCTGGTGTCTGCAGACAGCTGCAGTGTACTCACATACATAAGATAAATATTAAAAAAAATGTAATTCCGGCTGGGCGGTGGTGGTGCACGCCTGTAATCCCAGCACTCTGGGAGGCAGAGGCAGGCGGATTTCTGAGTTCGAGGCCAGCCTGGTCTACAGAGTGAGTACCAGGACAGCTGAAGCTACACAGAGAAACTCTGTCTCGAAAAACAAAACAAAACAAAAAAATGTAATTCCAAAAAATAAAAATCTAGTTCCAAGTAATGGTCAAAGCTTCCAGTGTCACTGTGCTGGTTAGTGTAATGTCAGCTTGTCAGAGCCGAGTTGTCTGAAAGGAGGGAACTTCCTCTGAGGAAAATGTATCAACTGTAGGGTTTTCTCCTAATTAGGGCTTGATGGGGGGAGGGCCCGGCCCAATGTAGGTGGTGCCACCCCCCAGGCTGGTGGTCCTGGGTTCTAGAAGGGAAAGCAGGCTGAACAAGCCACAGGGAGGAAGGCAACAAGGGCCCCCCTCTGTGCACCCTTCTCTCATCAGCTTCTGCCGCCAGGATCCTGCTCACTTTTGAGTTCCAGTCCTAACTTCCTTTTCCTTCAGGAATGAACCCTGCTGTACAAGTGTAAGCTGAATAAACCTGTTGCTGCCCGGCGTTTCTTTGGTCATAGTGTTTCATCACAGCATTAGTGACCCAATTAAGTCACTCAGCGACGTAGAGCGCCCTCTGCCCGCACTGAGCCTGCGGCAGGTGGAAGGCATAATGGGACTGAGGGTGCAGTGCGCCTCTTACCTGCCTTCCCTGCCTGAGCCTTTCAGGCCCCTCCCTGAGCTCCTGGTGTGACCTCTGACCCCTTCAGGGGAAGCTGAAGCAGCGAATAGGAGAGGAGCAATGGGAAGTCCGGTTCTGACTGTTCTGAGAGTCTTTTTTTGTTTTGTTTTGTTTTTTGTTTTTTCGAGACAGGGTTTCTCTGTGTAGTCCTGGCTGTCCTGGAACTCACTCTGTAGACCAGGCTGGCCTTGAACTCAGAAATCTGCCTGCCTCTGCCTCCCAAGTGCTGGAATTAAAGGCGTGCACCACCACTCGGCTGAGATTCTTTTTTTTTAATTGAAGTTATTTTATGTCTATGAGGTGTATATACACCTGGGTGCCAGAAGAGGGCATCAGACCTCATTACGGATGGTTGTGAGCCACCATGTGGTTGCTGGGATTTGAACTCAAGACCTTTGGAAGAGCAGTCAGTGCTCTTAACCGATGAGCCATCTCTCCAGGCCTAATTTCTGAGATTCTTTATCTGCTATTTCATTCAAAGCAGGACAGTAGGGCTGGAGAGATGGCTCAGCGGGTTAAGAGCACCAACTGCTCTTCCGAAGGTCCTGAGTTCAAATCCCAGCAACCACATGGTGGCTCACAACCATCCATAACAAGATCTGACTTCCTCTTCTGGAGTGTCTGAAGACAGCTACAGTGTACTTACATATAATAAATAAATAAATCTAAAAAAAAAAAAAAGCAGGACAGTATATTTCCCCTCTCTGGTTACTTGGGGTCCACCTTCGGTATTTCATGCATATTTCTAGTTTTTGTTTTGTTTTGTTTTGTTTTAATTTTTTAAGAAATCCCTGTTGTCTAGTTGTAAGATAACTCCACTGTGGCAATATTCTAGATTTCCCCAGTGCCTTTCTATAGTCAGTCTCTCACCTAGTATACTCCTCAGACATCACACACTTTCTACACACTCTCCAGGATATGCTATGGATGCAGGGCTTACGGAGTGCCTTGGACACTTTTCTATTGTTGTGAGAAAATACCCTGGCCAAAGCAACTTAAGGAAGGGCCTGCTTTGGCTCACAACTTGAGGTATCTGCAATCATTGCAGGTAAATCAGGGCAGGAGGACTTTGAAGCAATTGGTTACATTCTATCAAAATAAAGGCAGAGAGAAAGGGCCTCCTTACACTGTCTGAGATCTAGCCAGGGAATGGCATATTCCCACAGTTAAGATGTGTGTTCCCACATCAATTAACTTAATCCCTCGAAGGGATGCTCTAAGGCCCACGTCCCAGCTCTTTCTAGGTTCTGTCGAATTTACTAACAACACCCATCACAAGGAGATTCTAAGACTTATTTTAAAGCTATAGAAATTAGCACACAGTGGAATAGTGCATGGGTGGAAAATAAGCAGTGGGGCAGAATGTGAAACCCAGAAGCAAATTCATGCATATTTGGGCACTCAATATGTTATATAATTAAAACTACATATCAATGGAAAAATATCATGCTATTAAAACATAGTGCTATTGAAAAAACCAAAAACAAACAAACAAACAAACAAAATAAAACATAGTGCTAGGTGGTTATTCTTTAAAAACAATTCCCTATCTTATAAGTAAACTAAAAGTCCTACAAATGAAAGAGAAGAGCTAAATATCAGAGGAAAATATATCAACAATGTTCATAGGACATATGGGACATTAGAAAAATAGAGGCATACTGGGGGAGGGGGAAGGGTACAGGGGGAAAGGGTGGGAGAGAAGGACTAACAGAAACTAAGTCTGAAATGCCGTGATAAAACCCATTGTTTTGTATGTTAATTATACATATTTAGTTTGTTTAATAAAGAAAATTCAAATTAGACAAAAAAATAACCCTTGGGCTATAAAAATATCTCTTAGACCATATACCAAAAACTTGAACATTAAAGAAAAAAAATTAAGATTGTATTACATTAGGCCAGGCACGGTGGTGGTGAGTGCTTTTAATCTCAGCATAGCACTCAGGAGGCAGAGGCAGGCAGATCTCTGAAGTGTTCTCCGGAGCAAATTCTAGGACAGCCAGGGCTGCACAGAGAAACCCTGTTGGAGGAGGGGAGGAATGGCAGCAAAGATTGTTTTACATTAAGCTTGTTTTTCCTGTTATATTTTACTTTATTATTATTATTATTATTATTATTATTATTATTATTGGGATTTTTGGATTTGGTTTTTTCGAGACACAGTTTCTCTGTATAGCCCTGGCTGTCCTGGAACTCACTCTGTAGACCAGGCTGGCCTCGAACTCACAGAGTTACATCTGCCTCTGCCTCTTGAGTTGCCTCTCGAGGATTAAAGGTGTGTGTCACCAGGCCTGCCTTTTTTTTTTTTTTTTTTTCTGTCTTGAAGTAATTTAAAGTATAAACAGGGCTGGGAGACTCCCTTGGTCATTAAAATGCTTGCCTTGAAAAAGAATCTGAGTTGCAGCTGGAACCCAAGTACAAAAATTGGTCATGGTGGTGCGTGCTCATAAGGCTGTGACCAGGGCAACCAGCATGGTGGTGCGTGCTCATAAGGCTGTGACCAGGGCAATGTATGGAAGGAAGGCTTATTTTGGTTTATGGTTCCAGAAGGATAAATCCATCATGATGAAGGCGTGGCAGCAGGAGGGCATAGTGGTAGAGGAGGAAGCTGATACATCCAGCAAGGCCCAAAACCCTCCCCAAACTGCTACCAACCGGGGACCAAGTGTTCAAATGCTCGAGACTTTGGTGGGCATTTCTCCTTTAAACCATTCCAGCAGTCTACCATGGCGTTTTTCTAATCTGGTCAGTTAATTAACAGAGACTTCTGAATGTGTGTGTGTGTGTGTGTGTGTGTGTGTGTGTGTGTAAGGACTTTAAAAAAGAGAGAGATGAGCCAGGTGGTGGTGGCGGCGGTGGCACACGCTTGTAATCCCAGCTCTCCTGGAGTCAGAGGCAGGTGGATTTCTAAGTTCGAGGCCAGCCTGGTCTACAGAGTGAGTTCCAGGACAGCCAGGGCTACACAGAGAAACCCTGTCTCGAAAAAACCAAAGTCCAAAAACTAAGAGAGAGAGAGAGAGAGAGAGAGAGAGAGAGAGAGAGAAAGAAGAGATGGCTCAGCGGTTAAGCACATTGATTGCGGCCGGGCGGTGGTGGCGCACGCCTTTAATCCCAGCACTTGGGAGGCAGAGGCAGGGGGATTTCTGAGTTTGAGGCCAGCCTGGTCTACAGACGAGTTCCAGGACAGCCAGGGCTACACAGAGAAACCCTGTCTCGAAAAACCAAAAAAAAAAAAAAAAGAACACTGACTGCTCTTCCAGAGGTCCTGAGTTCAATTCCCAGCAACCACATGGTGGCTCACAACCATCTGTAAAGGGATCCGATGCCCTCTTCTAGTCTGTCTGAAGACAGCAACAGTGATGGTGTACTCATATACATAAAATAAAAATAAAATCTTAAAAAAGAGTGCTGGGGGGGGAATGTATTGTATTCACGGTAGGACTACAGCCACCTAACAAAAGGAAGGGCAATGGAGATGTTTGCACAAGAAGCCTCAATTACATTCGCAATTTTTAAAAAAGATTTATTTATTATTATACGTAAGTACACTGTAGCTGTCTTCAGACACACCAGAAGAGGACGTCAGATCCCTTTAGGGATGGTTGTGAGTCACCATGTGGGTGCTGGGATTTGAACTCAGGACCTTCGGAAGAGCCATCTCGCCAATCCCAAAATCGCAATTTTTACTTTTTGAAAAATCCTCAGGAAAGTCTCTACATATCTCTTGTCTTGGTGAAGTGGCTGAATTTGGTTCTGGGGCCGTTAGTGCACACGCTGAGAGTCACTGTCACAGAAATATCTGAAATCATCACCTGAGTAAGCAGGTTTATTTGGCTCACAGTTCCGTTCTCAGTGACCTGACCCTGTTGCTCTGTGCTTGGGTCAGCACGGTATATCATGGTGGGAAGGCAGGGCAGAAGAGACCTGTGGTCTCCTAGCTGTCAGGAAACAGAGACAGAAAGGACAGGGTTCTGCTCTCCTTTCCAGGCCATGCCAGTGAAGACCTAACTTTCTCTGTGAGGTCCCAACTCTTAGAATACCCAATGGCATAATGGGTGGTAGACCAAGCGTTAACACACGGGCTTACATGTTATTATATTTTGATGTGTATGATGTTCGGCTTGCATGTTTGTCTGTGTACCACATGCATCCTTGGTGTCCACAGAGACCAGAAGAAGGCATCAGATCCTCTGGAACTGGAGTTATCAGTTTGTGAACTGCCATTTGGGCAGTGGGGTTGGAGCCTGCACAAGCGCTCTTAACTGTGATCATGTCTACCCGACACAGGCGTTTGAGGGCTCATTTCAAATACAGACGAAATCAGTGAGCTTTGAACAACTTGTTTGACTAGAAGCTCTTCACGACTTCTTAGAGTCCCAACAGAGGACACAGGGGCCACTTAGAAGGAGCTCTCATGAGTCAAAGGGTGACAAAGTGCCTCTGAAGATATCCTTCCCTGTCACGTACATAAAGAGTGAGTTCATAACATACACAAAGACCACTGGCGGCGCAGGATTTTCCCTGTCCAATTACATTAGAGCAGAGGAGGCCTTTGATTGGACAGGGAAAAGGGAGGTGGAGCTAAGAGTTGCAGAAACAGGGAGTGTCTCCGGGTAGAAGGAAGATGGCGGTGGGGACTTGAACCCACGGGGCGTTTACCACCCACAAGTAGTTGTGATTACTAGAATAGTAGTAGAATAATTAGGATAAAGCTTTTATCGTTATCAATTGGTTCTGAAATTATTGTACTGGCTTTTTGTAAACTGTGATATTATTGATACATAAATCTGATTGGTTAAAAGTTTTAAGAGTCTTGATTTTACCAGGTTACTGGGTATTGTGATATGCAACAAAGGCTGGCGGTTCCATTTAGTTCCTGGAATGTGGGACCGCTGTCTACACGGGTTTATGGCTGAAGAAGAACTAGCTGCTCCAGGAACAAGCGAATGAGAGCTGGGAAGGTGGTGATCTGGTGCAGCGAGGGCTAGCGGGGGAGAGTAGCTCCTCGAGATTTCACAGGGGCCAGCACTAGCGCAGGAATGCACCAGCGCAGGAACGTTCCGGCTCACTTTTTAGTATTTCCTACAACACACTGGTCCATACACCCAGCTCCAAACAACTAAGGACTTGTTGCTGAAGGCTGATAGGATAATAAATTCTTTTTTTCATCCTGGACGTAAATAATGAATGAGAAAACACTTATTTGTATTTTCCTTTGTCATAAATGGTTCAGAATAACTACATAGCTGATGTATATATAGATCCTGTCTATATAGAACAATTGTAATTGATAAATGTAAAAGAATTGATGGAATGTTTTAAATTCATAATTTTCAACTTGTAATGAAAAATATTGATTGATAATAATTAACAGGCAATGTTTATTAGAGTTTAGGGGCTGGAGAGATGGCTCAGCAGTTAAGAGCACTGACTCCTCTTCCAGAGGTCCTGAGTTCAAATCCCAGCAACCACATGGTGGCTCACAACCCTCTGTAATGAGATCTGGTGCCCTCTTCTGATGTGTCTGAAGACAGCTGTAATTGTACTCATAGTTAAAATAAATCTTTAAAAAAGTCATAAGAAAAAAATGTCTCAAACTCTTAGCTGTAGTAGACGTGGAAAACATAAAGAGTCAGACTGTTCTCATACACCCCATCTTAGCCTTCTTTAAAGTATTACATTATATAAAAATGTCGTGTGCCTCTTGATATGATGGCAGCAATTGTTTCTCTTGTGATTTTTTTTTTTGACTAAACAATTGAACTTGATTTCTTAAAGGCTTTTGGAATTGCTTTTATCTTACATAAAATGTGAGGGATAAAAGAATGATCTAGATGACAACGATATAATCAGCTAAATTTAAATTTGAGGTGAAGCACTACAGACCCTTAGTAGGGAATTCAGAGTAGAGTCTCCAGTGGAGAGGGTCCAGCTGTGAGCCCAAAGTGGGCTGGGTCCATTGTGGAGGAAGTACTCCTGAGATGCCAGAAGCTTCTGGATGAAGGTTCCTACTCACAAGGGAGCCACAGGGATTATTACTATTATTATTATTATTATTATCATCATCATCATCATCATCATCATCATCATCATTATTATTATTATTCAGAATGCCTAATAAGGTTGATGTGGCTTGGGGGATTTGGAGATTTCTTAACTCTGAGGCCTTCGGGAAATAAAGGAACAAAGCCACTTAGCATGTTATCCTTGAAAAGTCCAGGCAGGAGATATCTTTTCTTCTAGGCTGATCTCTGGTACTGCCAGCGCCCTAAGTTTTCTTTCTCTAACATGAAGAAAGACTGCTAAAGGAGTTTCAGGGCCCAGCCCAGAGGTGGCAATAGCTACTATCTACATCCTGAGCTTTTATCAGCAGCTGCTGTTCACACAAGTGAAGTCGTACAAACATTTCCCAGCAGTTTCCTTGAGCAGGGCTTAATCTGCAAGCTTAGCAATGGTCATTGTACTGTTGTGGTCCAGGAACACTCTCTAGCACCGGTCTACTCTGTCTCTGGGGGTGGCCTCTGATCTTTTAGGTATGATGGCTGGTAGGGCTTGGAGGGTTGTGTTTTTTCCTCTGGTCATTTTTCAGAGGAACAAGATTGGTGCCCAGCCTTAGAATGTCCTTTGGTAGGGTCTGAACCAAGTTTAGGCAGCAAATAAACCAAATACATCCCAGTGTTGTGCCCAGGATGTAGACTCTTTCGTAGCTATTTTTCTTCTGCTTCTCTAAAAACAATAGCTTTCCATATGCCTACTACAAGTGTAGTTTCCTCCTTCCCTCTCACCCCTGTTCAAGTTCATGACTTTATTGGAACTGAACAATCTATCAGATGAAGACCCTGCAGGAGTCTGATTCTCCATCTTAGTAGCCATGGTATCCCACCTGCAGGGTTTTCTGGTACAATAGTGGCATAAAAGCTTTGGGAGTAGCCAATTAATATCTGACCGATTTAAAGCCCAGTCCATGAGATGGAACCCATGCCTGACACTGTTCCGGTGAACTGAGACTAGATAGCCCAGGGACCTGGGGAAAGCCAAATACTATTGTTCTGCTAAGGAAATGTAGTAATAAAATGATTCATAATGGCATTCTGCTATTGTGGTGGCTTGAATAGGAACAGCCCCCATAGGCTGATAGATTTGAATGCTTGGCCATTAGAGAGCGTTGCTATTAGGAGATGTGGCCTTGTTGGAGTAGGTGTGGCCATATTGGTAGAAATGTGTCACCAGAGGTGGGGTTTGAGGTTTCAAACGCTCAAACCAGGCCCAGCCCAGCGTCTCTCTCTTTCCTGCTGCCTGCCAATCCAGATGGAGAACTCTCAGCTGCTTCTCTAGAACCATGTCTACCTGTGTGCTACCATGCTTCCCACCAGGACGATTATGGACTAAATCTCTGAATCTGGAAGCCAGCCTCAGTGAAGTGTTTTCCTTTGTAATAGTTGCTGTGGTCGTAGTGTGTCTTCATATCAATAGAAACCCTAGCTATACTTATTGATCAGCGTCTTGTTCAGCCATCATCAGAGAAGCCTCCTCCTGCAGTAGACAATAGCAAATACAGAAACTCACAACTGGACCAGGCAGAGAGCGAAAGCCCTTGGAACACTCAGTCTTCAATGAGATGTCTCCAAAATACCTCCCCCTCAGTGCTCAAAGAACGTTGTAGAACGGGAGCTTGAGACATTGGGAGAATCAGTGGGAACAGAAGAAATCATGAAACTGGACCTTTTAGTTACAAAGGGCTGATGCACATACAAATTCACAGAGACTGTGGCAGTATGCACAGGGTCTGCACAGGTCTAAGCCAGATGGAGGCCCAGCACTGGGTGGGAAAGTGGACACGGCCCCCATCCCTAACCCAGAAGCCATTTCCAATTGATAGCTGCTCACAAAGGAAAAACTAGTTCTATCCAACAGTCTCTCTGGGTGTCTTAGGGTTTTACTGCTGTGAACAGACACCATGACCAAGGCAAGTCTTATAAATAACATTTAATCGGGGCTGGCTTATAGGTCCAGAAGTTCAGTCCATAATCATCAAGGCAGGAAGCATGGCAGCATCTAGGCAGGTATGATGGAGCAGGAGCTGAGAGTTCTACATCTTCATCTGAAAGCTGCTAGCAGGACACTGGCTTCCAGGTATCTAGGAGTAGGGTCCTAAAGGCCACACCCACAGTGACACACCTCTTCCAGCGAGGGCAAGGCCACACCTCCAAATAGTGTCACTCCCTGGGCCAAGCATATACAAACCATCATACTGGGTATACAAATCACACTCATGGGCGGGCCCCATGCCCAGTGATATGGCCAGCACAAGACAGACTCAATAATATTTTTGGAAGGTATTTGTCTCATGATGCTTTGTATGGATATTTTTTTAAACCTTACTTATATATTATGGTTTTCAGTTTTGGTGTTGTATGGGATTACCATGTGTGTATGTGTCTCTGCTCTGTATTTTTTTTTTTTATGCTTTTGCAGAGTACCAGAGTTAGGGTCTCAGTACCCACAAGATGGCCCATAACCTCTTGTAACTCTAGTTTCAGGGGATCTGATGACCTCTTCTGGCTTCCTTGGGCACTGTACACACAGGGAAAACATTTATACACACGAATGAAAATTAAATACAATTACACTCAAGTCAGGGTGTAGCAGCAACAAGAGGGAGGCTCTGGTGGGGAATGAAGGGTCTGGGACTCAGAACGTTTTGCCGGTGAAAGCAGTCGTCTCTGTTGTACAGGTTCTCCAGTTCTGCCTAGCAGGTCCTCCTACGACCTGCCATGTGGACTTCTGCAGACTGCCTTCCATTGGGTCAGAACTACATCACACTCTGGGGAAGGACTACTGCAGGACACGCCTGGCAAACCGGCAGTGAAGCTGGTGTCTGCCCGATGGTCTCCCAAGGGTGGGATTTTGACAATGAACTCATGCAAAGGCAGGCAGGTGGATCCCAGAGCCTTTCATGTTGCTGACCCATCCATCTCTCATGACTGAAGTGGCTTATTCCAAATCCCACCCACTGTTTTACCAAGCCCATCTCTCCACACTCTCCAGATGGGTTTCTCTCTGTGGTCAGTTAGGCCACTGTGCGGTTTCCCCTACTGGATTCCCTTTTGTGGTCGGAGGGCAGACATTTTCTTGCTTGCTGCTTCCAGGAATGTGTGTGCTACACAGGAGGGTTTTATTTTACTTCCCTTGAATGGGATGGCAGTCATCCAGCAGGCCTGGGAGCATGTATAAATAGAGGGACACGTAAGCCTGCATTTAATATCCAGAACATAAACCAGCCACCTTGTGTGCTACACCGTCATGTTTTGATTAAAGGCTGCTGACAGCTCCACAGACCATACCGTGAGGCCCGCGGCAAACCAACTAATCCCACTGTGGTAGTCCAGGCACAGACGGGCATGTTCACTGCCAGGAACAGCTTCTCTCTAGCCGCCAGCAACTCCAAGCTACCTTTGCCTTTTCTACTTCAGCTTCTCGTTACCTCTGACTATGGTCGAAGAGGCCAGGTGAGCATGGAAGACTGAACTGTACACTGAATCCCAAACCATTGTCTTCTTTTATTCTTGACCTCTTAGTGCCAAACAGTTAGCCACTCCCCAGTGTCTCCTGGACTACGTAGCCATTTCAAAGGGGCCCACTGAAAAGCCCACATTTTTACTTGATTCCCCCCCCTTCTTTTCCAGTTTCCACACAAGACTATCACTTTATGGTATATATGGCATAAAGCAGGAATCTTTATTTCTTCAAGTCAGATTCTTTATCAACTACTGCAAACCACCTTTCTTCTGTTTATAACCATTAAAACTCTAGTGTCTGTGTAAAGATTGTCGGTTCCCCAAGACCGTATGTCATTACTGTACTGGTCATGTCCTCTAGTTTAATTTTCTCCTTCTTTGCTAGTGAAAGCATTTCCATCCACATAGGCCTTCATGACTTTTCCCATTCCTGTGTGCCTTTCTCATGATAGCATGGATTGTTTCCTAGTATTTTCTCAGTGACTAATTTATTATATACCATATTTCTTTATCACCTTGTCTGCTGATTGCAGCAGATAGATTTTAGATTGGTACCTTTTTTTTTTTTCTTTTGAGACAGGGTTTCTCTGTGTAGCCCTGGCTGTCCTGGAACTCACTCTGTAGACCAGGCTGGCCTCCAACTCAGAAATCCGCCTGCCTCTGCCTCCCAAGTGCTGGGATTAAAGGCGTGTGGCACCACCACCCGGCAGATTTTAGATTGGAATATAGACCTCTTATAGATTAGAATCTCCACAAGGAAAGGGGGACAGTGTCTGTGTGTCTTTGTAACACAGTGATGAACGGTATGTTTGTTATTTGGTAGCAATCCAATTTTTGTTTAAAGATTTATTTATTGTATGTGAGTACACTGTAGCTGTCTTCAGACACACCAGAAGAGGGCATAGGATCCCATTGCAGATGGTTATGAGCCACCACGTGGTTGCTGGGAATTGAACTCAGGACCTCTGGAAGAGTAGTCAGTGCTCTTATCCACTGAGCCATCTCTCCAGCCCAATAATCTACTCTTGAAAAAAAAAAAACACAACAGAATTCTGAGTACTTGCTAGTGAATCCAGTGAAATTTCAGGGAAATTCTCTGCCTAAATCCTTGGGAGCCAGGGTATGCAATAGTAATTCAAGTTATTCTCAGGCATCCAAGGGAGCCCAGTGAACATCATACCCCTGCAGCCCCAGAACCATCCAGAATGTCAGCTTGGACATGAGATTCCAGGTTGGACTGCTTTCAGTGCTTTTGGTTTCTCAGGATTTCACTTTGTGAACTCAGACGGTTTCACTTATATGATTGGTATCCTTTAATAGCCTTAATAGTTACTACAAATTGATCAGAAGTAAAAGGCCATGGGCTGACATTTTATTAGATATTAAAGAAAAATGTTTGTATAAGAGCATTTATAGCAAATATAGGGGTTTTGTGTGTGATACTAAGGTTTGAAACTGGGGCCTTGTGCATGCTAGATAAATGCTCTGTCACTGAGCCAAGCCCCCAGAGCCCCAAATTTAGCCTTTGGGTAGTGCCTTACCTATCTAAATACATCATTCCTGACTGTAACACTTTTTTAATAGTTGATTTGACTTTGAGTTACTTGTATTGTTTTTAAGCGTGTGTGTGTGTGTGTGTGTGTGTGTGTGTGTGTGTGTATCTGTTTACATGAATGTGGACACCCGTGGAGGCCAGGAGCATGGGGCCCCTGGAAGCTGGAATTAGAAGCAGTTGAGAGCTGCTTGATATGGCTGCTGGAAACCAACCTTGAGTCCCCTTCGAGAGGCTCATGCTGAGCCATGTCTCCAGTCCCTGGACTTGATTTTTTGTGGGTCATTAAGTACTCCATCTTAAAAAGAAATCTCACTTGAAGATAAAAACATTTGTGTGAGAGGTGAGAGGCACTTTTTTTTTTTTTTTTTTTAAAACGAGTTCTGTTTTAGAGGCAAAAAAGCTGAAGCTTATAACAGGTTATAACCAGGAGAGGAATTTGGACTTCCCAGGTTCGGAAGTCCACACCCTGTCATAAGCCCCATCACGAAGGACAGACACCAGCTAGCTATAGAGCTGGGAACAGGTGAAAGGTAGCCAGAGCTGTTCATGTTACAGCTCCAGTGTGCCACCTGACTGCCTGGAACATCTTCTGAGTTTTATGACAAGTTTCCAGAGCCAGCAGAAGCAGGTTTTCGGAAGGAGATGGGTTCTAATTCACAGTTGCTCAAACGTTGGTCTTGGCATTCCTTTGTCACATGAACTGGAGACATTAAATATTAAGAAACTTCCAGATGAGCTATATTGGTACAGACAAATCAGAGTTCATGTTACTTAGGATGGGATGAGGTTTTTTTTTCCGTTTTTTTTTTTTGTTTGTGTTTTTTTTTTTTTGTTTTTTTTTTTTTTGTTTTTGAGACAGGGTTTCATTGTGTAGCCCTGGCTGGCCTGCAACTCACAGATATTCGCCTACCTCTGCCTCCTGAGTGGTGGAGATGAAGGAATGTATGTGTGTCATCATGCTCAGTGGATGCCCTGACTTACTTGTGCTTGTGATAACCCATGTCCTGACTCTACTGGAGTGACTATATTTACCCATAATTTTCTTCTTTTTTTTTTCTTTAACTCCAGTTTTCAGTGCTAATGTAGTGCAGTGGCATGAACAATGGATCTCATGTAGAGGAGACGCGATGAGGGACCCTCAATGGGGAGAATGACCCTGAAAACAGAGTACGAAAGATGGAGGGCCACACA